>JAQFVV010012527.1:1605435-2037849 GCA_028023455.1 Epiperipatus broadwayi
GATTTGTTTTTTCTGGATGCAAACAGCATTGTTCACTTAGAATTCATTCATAATGATTAGGCGTTTAAAATCTACAATTTCTGAAACCGTATCATGATGCAGTAAAATGTAAACATCCTGTTTGTGCAAAGTGAGGAGTGCATGTTCCATCATGATTCTGCAGCTAACACATAAAACTTGAGGTTTTAATTAAATTTAGCAAGACCCAGCTTATTCATCAGCCACATTTTTCCGATCTCACTTTGTGCAACTTCTTTTTAATTGCTTGAATGAAAAAATGTTTCTCTTTTTTGCGAACTTAGAAGTAGTGAAGAAAAATAATGGAGGCATTAAAAACCACCATTTTGCAAGAATTTCCTGACTACTTCAAAAAGTGGAAAACATATTTCCAATTTATCACGTTAAATAGAATATACTTTGAAAGATATTCAATTTGCAACACCTAAAAATAAATATACAATTTTTTATTATGAGATTCCAGTTATTTTTAGATCCTCCCTCATATTTACATGATCATATTTGTGGCCTCTATAATTTCTTTCAATACCTAGATATGATCTACTGTACTAAAACCACTTTTAAATCCAGCTTGTTCTCTGGTGGAAATCCAGTGATTTCTGTAAATAATGCTTTAGAGCTATATGAAATGTTGCAGGAATTATCAGATGAAAGTATGAAAGTATGACTAAACATAAATGTTAAAAAGACTAAAGTAATGTTTAATAAATTTTCTCAAAATATGAAAATAAAGATTGATTATGATGAGTTAGAAAAAGTTAACAGTTACAAATATCTTGGTCAGATTATTAATACAGATGGAAATATAATGTAAAAAATTAATCATAGAATTAAACTTGGTTGGAGTGCTTTTGGTAGAAATAACTTGATACTGAAGGGAAATATGCCTATGTGTT
The DNA here is from genome assembly GCA_028023455.1 of Epiperipatus broadwayi. Taxonomy (NCBI): domain Eukaryota; kingdom Metazoa; phylum Onychophora; class Udeonychophora; order Euonychophora; family Peripatidae; genus Epiperipatus; species Epiperipatus broadwayi. Next base: position 1,606,350 of record JAQFVV010012527.1, read on the forward strand.
TGAAAAGGAAGGTTTTTAACAAATGTGTTTTACCAGTTCTTACTTATGGATCTGAGACTTGGACACTTAATAGAAGAGCAATAAAGAGATTTCAGACCACTCAACAAAGTATGGAGAGATGCATGTTGGGAATAACAAAAAGGAATCGAAAACACAATGTATGGGTAAGAGAACAAACAGGTGTTACTGACCTCATTGAAAAAATTAAAAGACAAGTGGAATTGGGCTGGACATATTGTTAGAAGAGATGATAATAGATGGACAATTGAAATTTTAAACTGGATTCCAAGAGATTGTAAAAGACCCAGAAAGAGACCACATGTGAGATGGATGGATGAAATAAGAAAGTGTGCAGGGGTGATGTGGAGAAGAGAAGCTAAAGATAGAAAAAGATGGATTGAACTTGGAGAGACCTTCATTCTGAAGTGGATTGATAATGTTTGATGATGAGTTGTGGCCTCAAAAAAATAGTGTGTTAAATTGTTTTTATTTTCTGCAATTATTGCAAAAAATCTTCCTTAAGTAAAACTTTAATTGTGCACTTTAATTTTTTGATATCCTTTTCACAAATGGTTAAAAAAATATATCAGAATATTTGGGCCATCTTGGGTTTAATCATATGGGTGAGATTATTCTATTGCAATCCCAAATTATTTTTTTTATTTTCTGTATTTGTTGTAACAAAATAAGGAAAATATTTAATATTAAAACATGAAATGGTTTTAATATTGTAGTTTTAGATAAATAAAAGATTTTCTGCACCACTCTTTTTGTATAGTTTTTTAATAAAGTTTTTTGAGTTATGAGCAGTATTCTCAAGAAGTCAACCAAGTTGTAATCATTATAATTGTACTAATATAAACAAACAACAATAAAACAGTCTTTTAAGCATTTAACAATATACAAATGCAATATTTTATTATGTCCACACTTTTAAAAATGTCTGGCAGTTTCAACTATCCAACAGTCTTTTTCAGAGCTATTTCACTACTTTAAAAAACTGATAGATGGCACTACTATTATTACTTTGTTAAAATGCTTCATTCCACATTATAAAATAATGACTGAAATATTGCGTTATTTACATATTTGTGTGTCTCAACGTTTATTTATGATTTTGCTGAAAACTATTTTGATTAATGGTACTGTTTGAATTTAAATTCTTTTGAACGCCAACATTGACCTCCTATATACTTTTAAGCTGACTACTAAATTTTGCTATTTCTGTGCAGTTCAGCACATATATAAAATGACGAATCCAAGTGTTAGAAATTCCCGGATCAAAATTCAATCTATCGCTTCTGATGCACTTACGTCACATGACTATTTGTTCTTTTTTTTTTTTCTAATTATACTGTAAACTTTTAAAAAAAGTAATAATAAAAAACATAACTGATGTTTTATTGGGATCACACTTCACTGTAAGTCGTAAAATATGTATGTGCGTGTATGTGTTTGTGTGATCTTTTATCAGAATATAAAAATTAAAGCTTGCATTAATAATAAAAATTAAAGCAATGATTTCAATACATTTTTTATTTTATTATCTATCAGCTTTAAGGGGTTGTTTAAAAAAAAAACGCATTCTTTTTTGATTTAGCAACTACAGTAATACAAAAACTACTGTTATGCTTCTATAAAAAGTTCGAGAAGTCACTTTAAACCGTAAATTGAAGAATATAACACCTGCAATTAGTTAGGTTCGCACGAATTATCAAGTAATAACATTATCTATAATTATATATATATATATATGAATATCTAGTAAAAAAATAAAATAAATATAAGTGTTAAATTTGTCCTGTGAAAAGAACATTTATAAAAAGTTTTTTTTGTCTTTTGCATAAAATTACTGAAAAAAATTCCGGCTGATGCTATGACACATGAGAAAAAAATATTTTAAATCATTAAAAATAATTTCGATGATTATTTACTTATTTACTTAACCTACCTTACTATTAAAAGTTTACTTGCATTATCTATTTTGATCATATTGTCAGCTTAATAAAAATCGTTCTCCTACACACACACACACACACACACACGCCCAATCATTCTCCGTGATTGGCTCCATCTGTTTCTAACATCTTTTGGACACTTCATACCACAATTCATGTATAAGATGGGCAAAGAAAAAGCAATCAATGAAAATATAATTAAAAATATTTAAGGAAAATCTAAAAAATATCTTCCGTAATACAACATTAAAGATGATTAATGCCAAAAACAAAATTAACTATTATTTAAAAAACACTTAACAGAAGAAATTTTTTTCATGTTTTAACGGAGGTAGAGATTTGAACTAGTGCGCTATCATAAGTGAAGCCTTTTCAAACGTAATGTTTCTATTATTCTTAGTAAATATATAAACAGATACAAATTAGAATAATCTATATGTAATTTTAGAGATAAAAAAATTCTATATGATGATTATAAACTTTGCTTTTCGAGAAAAACTTCAGTAGCTTTTAATGAACTTTTAGAGCAGATAAATTGATTTTGTTACTGGAGAATTTAAGTATCATAAATAGAATGATAAAATCTATAACTAAAATAACTTGCTAAAAGCAAATAAAAAAGATAGTCAGGAGAGTTGTAAGCCTTCAGTCTTCCTTACTTGCTGAAATTTCATCATGGCATAATGATGATGATAATATATATATATAAAATCCAAAGGAAGATTAAGAAATCTATCTCATTAAAGAAATCACCAGAAAATCTGTAACGCATGAATGTCCAGAAGTAAAACACCAAATTTTAAATTAACTCACAGATTGTACACATTTCTAAGAATTATCAATTCTTCATGCTTATCTTCCTAACAAATATTCATGGACAATAGACTGTTATTTTAAGAATTGTTAGACTTTATCTTTATAGAACTTCATTGTAATACTCATTACTTTCCTTCTAATCATTTATCAATATTATCATGTGATCAACTGAAAAACAGATTTAATGAACTTTGTATTTAGGACTCTATAACATATATATATATAAACAATTTAAATCTTATTATTGATATTATTATGATGATTTTGTTATTCATATTTTCTTTTAGCTCTCCCAAAGAAAACCTTTCGAATGACAGAAGTAAATTTCATTTGCTTTTAGTGTTAGCAAATAATACATATTGTATTTTTGGTGTGAATGATTTAATTTGATATGCCTATAAGTTTATTATTTAATAAGAGTTATATAGACTATTAAAATCTAATATTATTATTATTGATTTGAAATTTTTCTAAATGTGTTGTTTCAAAGGTGAAATGAATTTCTTTTGTGTTTACTATGTCATTGTAGATAAATGTCTCATTGAAGTAAAATATTAATAGATTTAAGCTTGCATATGTATATTTTAGATAATGGTTCTTTTGTTTAGCATAATAATATGTAGTATGTTTTAAGAGATGATAAACACATCCTGAATAAATATATACGTGTATCTTAGTGATATTTTACCTTTAGTCACTTCAGGGAGTAAGTCATCATTTATTAGTTTAAGTTAGTTTTCTTAGGAGTTTTACGTTTATTAATAGACAAGTTAGATATATTTGAGAAGTAGATATCAGTTGTTGAAAAATATTTTACCTGTGAAACATTCATATCAATTATCTCCAAATTGTTTTCTTTATTGTGATATTAAATAATTTTAATTTTTATATTTTAATAACCCTTGTTAAGATATTTCTTTTTAGGACATTAAAAAACACTATTTCGATCCTTGAACTAGCAAATTATAATAACTTTAATTCATCAAACAAAAAAAAAAGAAGAAATAAGTTTATTATTTTATTAATGCTATAATAAAAAATTTTTATTAAATTTAGTTTTCTTTTTTTTTTTTAATTATAAGAATATCACTTACTGTCATCATTAATTTTTCTGATCACATGCTAAAATTGCTAAGGTATTTGTAGTATATTTTCCTTGAGACATTAAACATACACTGCAATTATTTATTTATTTTTATATACACCTTTATCTCCCTTAGTGATGGCAATTGGTCCTCCAAAACTCATCATTAAGCAAGAATATTGTGTTCAGAATATGTATTTATAATGGGGGCATATGGGAAAAAAATTGGTCGGTTCCTAAAGCTAAAAAATTACATTAATAAAGTACATATTAAAAAAAAATTATTTATCGAATACAGTGTATAAAAATATGTAAAACCAAAACCCTTAATGTAATATGCTTGTATAAACTGTGCTGTAGTATGCTGATATTTTACTGTACACACTTTACTGTATATGTATGTATGTATGTATGTATGATAATATAATAGTGCTCCCCCTGTTCATGTAGAAAGATTAGTCATTAACACTTATTTTAAATGCAATCTATTTTTCTTTCTAAACTTTTTTTTAATTCAACATTCATGTTTTAAAATGTTGTTTGTCTTTTGATTTGAAACCACTTGGGTGTAAACAATATTTTTAACAAAATTGCAAAATCAATAACTATTTTTACATAATTAACCAGGTGTTCTAAAAATAATATACAGTAATTAAGAAACACACATGCAGTTTAATATTCGTATTTAGTGTTTTCCTGAAAGTTTGTGATGATGGTATTTTAGTTGTACTGTATATATTGGACTATTTCATCATCTAATATAAGTGTTGAATGTTTTTAGAAAAAGTAAAGTTTATTTAAATAATCCAAGTACTGTATATTATATTTAAATAAAGTTTAATTTTTCTAAAGACATTCAACATTTATATGTATATAGTACTATAGATTCATTAATTATTTATATTTTAAGTTTATAGTTCTATAATCAAAATACTGAATGCAGCACTAACATTGTGTTTCATGAATAAAATATTGTATATACTATACAACTTCAGCAAAGTTATTACCAGTATACGTATTACAGTAATGTACTTTTGCTTTTGCGTAAAATGACTTTCAAATAACTATTCTCTGATATCATCAGTGATGCAAAATTCAAGATGGCTGCCAAAAAAAATTTTTTTATAAATTTTTTCCGATTATTATGGTGAATAATCAATTGTAAATCAAAGTAGTGGATACAAATTGATGATGATCACTATTGCAAAATATTACTAAGTAGCCAATTGCTAAATGAGGTCTAGGTGCATTTTGGAATCCATGAAATGCACTTTGATTCTGAAATACATTTATTTAAATACACACACTTATCTTAGTATAAAAAATTATAGTCATATGTTAAAACACATTTTACCTCTTATTATCCAATACATTATGTATTTAGTCTGAACATTAGACATCTGATCATTACTCATCCCTAGTGACTGGTATAATATATATATATGAAAAACAAAAACAAGTTATAATCACATAACTTGCTATCACTTGTATTTATGATCAATAGATGGCGTTTTACCAAAACCACCATACAAGTTTAAATTTGTTTACATAAATGACAAAAGAGTCAGAATTCACTATCTCTTTCATTTGCCCACCCTCAGATAATAAATTCTGACTCTTTTGTCATTTATGTAAACAAATTTACACTTGTACAGTGGTTTTGGTAAAACGCCATCTATTGATCATATATATATATATGTGTGTGTGTGTAATTATATAATTGAATATTTATAATTACAGTAATCAGATATATTTTAAAAATTTTATCTGCTTAGGAGCACTTTTGACTATCCTCATAGTCTTTCTTAACTAACACTTTGAAATGTTAATCTTCCCACAATTCTGTGATCTTAATGTTTGCTGCCTGCTGTTAATTAAGTCATGTTTGTATTTGTATATTAGCATAACTTCTTTTATTTTTATTTTGTTATTTTTTTAATTTGCAATATTTTAACATTATTATAATTGAAGTTAAAACCATAAATACATGAACTAATATGGTTGTGAAAAATGGATGCTGAAATATTATTATCTACTTTGCAATTTTGATTCAATTTTTGAACTTTTTTAACAGCAAGTGCTCTTTAGTTCTTTTTTTCAATGTACATCTTGATTCACCTATATATACACTACCACATCTACATATCCATTTATAAATGATACAATTTTTATTTATAAATGAGGTTTTAATAAAAGTCCATAAGAATAGAATTAAAAAATGGTATCATAACTCAGCTTTGTATATTCATGAACTGAATGTGAGTTTTATAATATTACTTGACAATGCAAAGTTATCTTTTATGAAAAAAAAAATTAAAAAGATTTAAAAATCTCTGATGATAAATCTGTTTGAATCTGAATCCATCTATCTTATTAAAACTTTTTTGATATTAAAAATGAGTGGTTTTAGAAATGAATTATGGGAAGATTATTTGTCTTATATATGTGCATGTTTTGTGTTTAATTATTTTTCATTAAAGAAAGTTTAATGGTGTGAGAAAATGTTAATGTAAATTTATTTTGCTAGTATTTAATGTCATATGAATTCCTATTTTATATATATATCACTAAGCCATTAATAAATGTGAGTTAAGCACTTCTTAACAAACTGTAAACCACATCAGTCAACCTTTGATATCACTTTAAAATAGATAAGACAATCAGCTCTTTTAAGTCTTTTTTTTTTCAAGGTTTACAATATTGTTTTTCAGCTGATTGCAGTGACCTCTGGTGGTGATTGATTTTTATAACATTGTGTTATGATACTACTAGTGGTCTCTATATCCAGCTGAAAAATAATGTTGTAAACTAAGCACAATTGTCTCTAAAAAAAAATTGATGTCAAAATTGGTTAAGTTTGTTATTGATAAATTAATCAGCTGGTATATTTTAAGCTTTGTTAACAAGTAATATTGTAACAGTCATTGTAGGAATAGAGACATGTTGATTGGAGGGCGGGGGGAATATGCATGTATGTATTTGGAGAATGCAGACATCAATGGAGCATTGAGGCAAAGGATACATTATATTATATCCAAACAATATTTAATCTCATTAAATGTTTATTATTTTCATAATGTCTGAGTTCAAATTTAGCCTAAATAATATCATAAATTTTTTATCAAATATACATCTTATTATGGGTTGCATAAAATCTCATAAGTATATAAAATCTTCTATGCAAGTATTTAAATGTATCTTTTAAAAATATGTGGTATTCAATGTGTGTGATTACAAAATTGAGTTGGATGCCTGGTTAAATTAAATACTCTGTCATAGCGGTATAACACTTCTCTTTATTTAATATTCATAATCAAACACTATCTCAAGGTTCTAATATATGTAAGGCAAATTACATCAATCTTTTAATTACAAATTTATTTAAAAGCACATTGCACATTTATTACGTAAATAATATTCATTAAGACTGTAGCCTCAAGCACATGCATATAAAATGCGATAGTAGGGACCTCTACAGGTCTTAAAACCCTCTTTTCTTCCAATGAGTAAGCTTGTGGTTTTAAGACCTGTAGAGGTCCCTACTATCGTATTTTATACCATGTGCTTGAGGCTACAGCCTTAATGAATATTATTTACGTAATCAATCTTTTAAGTATAATTTTTTTTTTTAATTTTAACTAAATAAAAATATAAAGTCAAATTTAGATAAAATCAAATAACAATTTATTACAACAAAAAAAATACATATAATAAATAATAAATAATAAATGCTCCCAAATTATAATTTTAAAAAAAAAAAAAAACTGAATTAAATATTAGACAAATAAATTAATAATAATGAAAAAAAAAAGAATCTAAAAAATATATAAATTATTATTATAGAAAAACAAACATGTATGTATGTGTCAAAGATAATATATTATCAAGTGTGTATGTCAATAATAATATGTAACATTGATATGTTATGAAGAAATCTGATTATCTGGTAAATATTGAATTTATGCCTAAATAGAGTTTAAAAATGTTATTCTATTTAGTACTTAAGTATTAGTCCAGACCCCAAGATTAATTATGAATACTAAAATTGGCAGCCATGTTTTTTAATTATACATTTTCAGGGGCATACTTATCATGCAACCCTAATGAATATGTTTTACTCTTAATATTAGAAAATATCAATAAATAAGTGTATTATAAAGTCCATTGACATAATTAACATAAAACTATGACAATTTTAAATAAGAAATACATTTAATAATAACTACAATAAATTCTAAATAAATAAAAAATTAAGTTATAGGCATTTTTCAAAAAAAAATTGACTAATATAGGTTATTTATGTCAGTGTGACTGAAATATCTAATGGTCTACAAATTTATCTTCTTCTTTGTGCATCCATCCCACCACATAAATTCCAATAAATAGGATTGCACATGTTATCATATGGTTCTCTGGTGCTTCTTGTTCTACCAATTAGCTAGATCCCATAGTCTTTTGATGTTTTTTGCCAAGGAACAACTGTATGTGGATCCATAAAGTTATATTGGTGATTGATCTTATAATGTTCAAAATCAAAATGACATAAATCCTCCATTTTATATGCCTTTCAGCAATTTGAATAAATTGTACATCCATCAGCCACACTTTCTTTAATAGAATTCCTATGAATAGTAGCTGTTTTCCCTGAGACACTCATCATAAAGTGCTTATGAGTCTCTCTGCACAAGCCACTGAATAAACACTGCTATGGAAGTATTCTCCTGTGTTGGTTTTCCCACTTGCATAGAAGACTTTCATTGATTTTTACTATTTTGTTAAGACCTCCAATTTTGGATGATGGTCTAGATAAAAGGCTGTAGGTGCAAACTTCTCCGAGGTAGTTGCTTCAATTTACCACTATTTTTTCACACAAATGTAATTGTCATTTGCCTCATTGCATGGACATTAACTTTTCACACCAGCTGTAAATGAATCTGAATGCAATTCCTCTAACCATGTTTCTTTCTGATGAAATATTTGTTTACCATAACCTTTGAGAATGCATTGCCATTGTGAGTTCAGTTGAAAATAAAGTCTCATATAGTGACTAGTACTACAGACTTTTGGGGAGGGCAGTATACCATAGTTTTGCAAATACTGATTTACCTGCTCTTTTGTTGATGGAAAATCCCAATTCTCACCATTTTAATGAAACTCTGAATGTAAAACATAAACAATTTTATGAATCTGTTAGCATTACATTGATATGAACTATAAAAAAATTAATGAATTACATGTTGTGAACTGAATTTATAATAAATTTATTTCTATTTTTTAAAGTTAACAGGAATTTATAATAGATTTATTGATATATTTAATATTAAAAAGTAAAACATATTCCTTGTGCTTTCGGAATGACTATGCTCCTGAAAATATATAATTACAAAAAAAACAAAAAAACATGGTTGTCAACTTTAGTTGTCCTACTCAATATTCGTGTCCAGACTAACATCAAAGTACCTTCTATTTTTAGAGTAGCCTGAACATCAAAGTTGATTAATGCAATAATTATATGTATATATATTTAAAAATTACACTATCAGATTTTTTAAAAATATATAATCATGTGTAATAATTAATTTATTAATTAAAAAAGTGACATTTTATTGTTATGACACTTTTGTCTTTCAATTATTGCTGGGAAAACAAAAACCTTTTTTTAAAAAAAGATTAAAACTTAACTACCTCCCTCCACCTTTTTCTCATTTTCCTATAAATTTAAAAAGATTTTTTTTCCTTGCAACTTTTTATTAAAGTTTATAGTATAATGAGAATGTTTAAAAATAAAAGGTTTTTTGTTTTCCTGGTAATAATTGAAAGATAAAAGTGTCATTTTTTTATTAATAAATTAATTATTAGACAGGATAATATAATTTTAAGAAATCTAATAGTAAGTGTAATTTTTTTAAAAATATATATACAATTGTTGCATTAATGTGAAATATATATCTAATGAATTCTATTGTCTGGAATTATTCGTAATCAATCTTGGTGTCCACTCTATTCCATAAGTACCAATATTAATAAGCATGTTTGATAAGTTACAGTTGGATTGACTAACTAACCATCAAACTTTGAAATATGGAACAAAACAATACATATAAATAAGCAAATTGATTTTGAAACATTAAAAGTATAATAAATGTTATCTTCTAGCTCTTTCCTATTCCCCATATTCTTTCATGGCAAAAAATTCTAAAAACAAAAAAAATCTAATACTAACTCCTACTACTATACAATGGGTTCTCTTTCTTTGGGTCCACTTAAAGAAAAGCCACCTATTTACAAGACCAATTGTTTCATATCTTTAGTTTTCAAAAAAAAAAATCCATAAGAACTTAAAGGAGTATACATTTATATATTGGACTATTTCCATTATCTAATATTAAGTATTGAATGTCTTTAGAAAAATTTAACTTTATTTAAATATTTCAAATACATGCACAATATTTTGTGAAATATTATTCTCCTCTCTTCTTCAGATGTTGTTAGCCTGACGGAGTGATAATATTAGCATGGAAATCAAACCTGGACCCTGAGATTCTTGAATATTAAATTTTAAAATAACACTCTGACCAACATTCAGTACTTATAAATATAGTCCATAAAAACCAATATTTATCAAATATAGATCCAACCAATTTTCTTTAAAAAACTTGTTCTTTATTAAACTATATAAAATTTACATTCAATACGCAACGTTTCGACTATTTCTATCCTTATAGTCTTTTTCAAGCCACTATGAAAAAATACAAACAATATTATCAATAAATAATAAATAAATAAATAAAAAAATTAAAACACAAATAAAACGAAAAAAATTAAAAATACAAATACAAAATAAAATAGAATAAAAAATTAAAAAAGAATAAAATAAAATAAAATAAAAATAAAACAAAATATAAAAATATATACAATATTACCTCCTCTAAAAATTAAAAAATCTAACAAAAAATCTCAAAAAAATAAAAAACCTTTTTATTTATAACTAACAATCAAATTATTTAAATGGATAAAATTCCTCAAACTAGTTCTTAATTGTTATCTTAATCTATCAGTTTTCTATTCATATATGGTTTAAATTCCTTAATGTAAAAATTTTCCTTTAAAAATCTTTCTTTATAATTATTTACAGTTTCCAAAAGTTCAATTTTGTAATCAGTATGACCAAATTTACACTTATGAAAATAAATTGCAGATTTCCTATCAGATAAATGTTGGTTTAACCTTGTTTCTAATTTATTCTTAGTATTTCCAATATAAGAAATATTTTTTCCCTCTTTCCAACAATCTAAACATTTAATAATATATACTCCTCAAGCATGTTAAACTTATCATAATAATTAATCATGTTTTTTAAATCTCTCTTTTTCTTATATACAGGAAACAATTTAATATTAAATTATTTATTTATTTTTTTATAAATATTTTTAATTCTAATAAAAATATTTTGTGATACTTTAAAACCTATGTATATCTTATCTAATTTTTTATCTTTATTTTTAATTTTATTCCCTCCTTCAATTTTCTTTTTAATTAAATTTAAATTATATCCCGAAAAAAAATTTTCAATAATTTTACTAGGATATTCATTCAAATAACATTCCTTTTTTATTAAAACTAGTTCCTTGTTCAATAATAACTCATTAGAACATATTAACATTGCTCTCCTAATTCTATTTTTATAGTATTAATTTCACAATGCTTATCAATATCTGAATACCAATTTACAATTAGACCATGAAATGTTTTTTTTTCTAAAAACTGAAGTATTAATATTAATTCTATTATTCCTTATAACCTTTTCAATTTTTACATCCATGTATTCAATTTTATTATCCAATTCTTCTTCCATAGTAAATTTTATATTTTCCTCAATATTATTAATGTATTTTAAAAAACTTTTAGCTTTCCTTTTGTTTCTTTTAAAAACCATGAAGTAGTCATCTACATATCTAACAAAAAAACACGGACTAAAATTTAAATCTATAAAATTTTTTTCAAAATTATTCATGTATACATCCGCCGAAAAACCACTTAAACTACTTCCCATACTTAATCCATTTATTTGCTCATAAAATTTATCTTTAAATTTAAAAATCAAATTTTTACAACAAATCAATAAAATTTCATATATCAAATAAGTATCAATTTTTAATTTTTTATTTTTATCACTAATGTATAATTCCAAAACATTATTTATAGCTATATCTGGATCAATATTATTATACATATTAATAATATCTAATTTAATAAAATAAATATTTTTAAACTTAACAAATTTTAAAAAATCATTTAATTTTTCTATAAAATCCTTTGAATTAAATTTGTTAAGTTTAAAAATATTTATTTTATTAAATTAGATATTATTAATATGTATAATAATATTGATCCAGATATAGCTATAAATAATGTTTTGGAATTATACATTAGTGATAAAAATAAAAAATTAAAAATTGATACTTATTTGATATATGAAATTTTATTGATTTGTTGTAAAAATTTGATTTTTAAATTTAAAGATAAATTTTATGAGCAAATAAATGGATTAAGTATGGGAAGTAGTTTAAGTGGTTTTTTGGCGGATGTATACATGAATAATTTTGAAAATTTTTTTATAGATTTAAATTTTAGTCCGTGTTTTTTTTGTTAGATATGTAGATGACTACTTCATGGTTTTTAAAGGAAACAAAAGGAAAGCTAAAAGTTTTTTAAAATACATTAATAATATTGAGGAAAATATAAAATTTACTATGGAAGAAGAATTGGATAATAAAATTGAATACATGGATGTAAAAATTGAAAAGGTTATAAGGAATAATAGAATTAATATTAATACTTCAGTTTTTAGAAAAAAAACATTTCATGGTCTAATTGTAAATTGGTATTCAGATATTGATAAGCATTGTAAAATTAATACTATAAAAAATAGAATTAGGAGAGCAATGTTAATATGTTCTAATGAGTTATTATTGAACAAGGAACTAGTTTTAATAAAAAAGGAATGTTATTTGAATGAATATCCTAGTAAAATTATTGAAAAAATTTTTTCGGGATATAATTTAAATTTAATTAAAAAGAAAATTGAAGGAGAAAATAAATTAAAAATAAAGATAAAAAATTAGATAAGATATACATAGGTTTTAAAGTATCACAAAATATTTTTATTAGAATTAAAAATATTTGTAAAAAAATAAATAAAAAATTTAATATTAAATTGTTTCCTGTATATAAGAAAAAGAAAGATTTAAAAAAGATGATTAATTATTATGATAAGTTTAACATGCTTGAGGCAATGAAAGGAGTATATATTATTAAATGTTTAGATTGTTGGAAGGAGGGAAAAATATTTCTTATATTGGAAATACTAAGAATAAATTAGAAACAAGGTTAAAACAACATTTATCTGATAGGAAATCTGCAATTTATTTTCATAAGTGTAAATTTGGTCATACTGATTACAAAATTGAACTTTTGGAAACTGTAAATAATTATAAAGAAAGGTTTTTAAAGGAAAATTTTTACATTAAGGAATTTAAACCATATATGAATAGAAAACTGATAGATTAAGATAACAATTAAGAACTAGTTTGAGGAATTTTATCCATTTTAAAAATTTGATTGTTAGTTATAAATAAAAAGGTTTTTATTTTTTTGAGATTTTTTGTTAGATTTTTTAATTTTTGGAGAAGGTAATATTGTATATATTTTTATATATATTTATATTTTGTTTTATTTTATTTTATTCTTTTTTAATTTTTTATTCTATTTTATTTTGTATTTGTATTTTTAATTTTTTTTTCGTTTTATTTGTGTTTTTATTTATTTATTTATTATTTATTGATAATATTGTTTGTATTTTTTCATAGTGGCTTGAAAAAGACTATAAGGATAGAAATAGTCGAAACGTTGCTTATTGAATGTAAATTTTATATAGTTAAATAAAGAACAAGTTTTTTAAAGAAAATTGGTTAGTGAATCTATATTTGATAAATATTGGTTTTTATGGACTATATTTTTAATGGACTATATTTTTTAAAGAAAAGAAGAAACATTTTTTCGGATTTTTAAATTTACTATTCTATCTAAACTTGGATTATTATTGGAATATTAGAATATTGGAATATTTTTCAAAATTCTGTTGGTGTATGAAGAATATTAATATGGAAATGGATATTGGTACTTTCAAGATTAAGGAACATTATGGTTACTATGGTTTTAAAGAATGCAGTTTGGGACATTTTATTAGATATTTAAGGAAAAATATTAAGGTTTATGGAATGTTTAAAATTTGTATAAAATGTATTAATGAATGGATTAATTTGAAATTGAAAATTGTAAAAATTAATTTAGATATTAGATTTTTAAAGAAATGTAAAAAATATGGTGTAATTCCTGGTTTCATAAAATTGTATAATATTAAAAGGTTTTTTAATGATAAAATAATTTTTAAATGGGAAAGGAAAATATTATGTAAATTTATAAAAATATTATATGTTAAAAAAGAATATTATTCAAAGAGGATTAAGGTATTATATATTGATTTGACTAAATTAATTACATTTAGAGAGGAATTTTTACTATATCAGATTTTTTATAATAAAATGGAAATTTTTAGGAAAAAGGTAATTGAAAGACATAATAAAAAGCTTAATTTGTTGTTACATAAAAATTTTAGGGAAAATATCGATAATATTTCAAATAAAATAAGAAGTTGTTCAAGTAGTAATAATTTTAAAGAGAATTTTATAATAAATTTGACAAATACTGTTTTTAATAAAGATGAAATTAATATTCTAAATAGAGGACTTAAATATGTTCCAAATAAACAAGTTGATATTTGTAAACAAATTATTGACATTAAAGTAAAAAAAGATATAATTATTGATAAATTTAATAATGATGGAATAGATATAGGAATTAATAAAGACTTTTTGTTTAATGAAATTAAATATGAATTTAAAAAATTGGAATATGACATAATAAATAATGATATATATAAATTTGTTAATAAAAGAGAATTAAAAATAATTAATAATATTAGATTGAAATATAAAGATTTGGTTTTTTTAAAAGGAGATAAATCTACTAGTATGGTAGTAATAGAGAAAACTGAATATAATAATAACATGAATTATTTATTAAAAAAAAATTATTTTAAGATAATAAAAAAAGATAAAAGTATGCAGATAAATATAAAGATTAATAAGATTATTACTGAAATGAATAATAAAGGATATATTAAAAAATAGAAATGTTTATGCTTAAAAGGGTGGATATTAGATGTGCAACAATTACAGGTATACCGAAGGTACATAAAGAAGGGATACCTTTAAGACCGATTATTAGTTGTAGGGATACTTGTTATGAAAATATTTCAAAATGGATATTTAATAATATTTTTAAAAAATATAATAAAGAAAATAAAAAGAATAAGGTATGTAATTCAAAGGATTTTATAGAAAAATTAAATGATTTTTTAAAATTTGTTAAGTTTAAAAATATTTATTTTATTAAATTAGATATTATTAATATGTATAATAATATTGATCCAGATATAGCTATAAATAATGTTTTGGAATTATACATTAGTGATAAAAATAAAAAATTAAAAATTGATACTTATTTGATATATGAAATTTTATTGATTTTTTGTAAAAATTTGATTTTTAAATTTAAAGATAAATTTTATGAGCAAATAAATGGATTAAGTATGGGAAGTAGTTTAAGTGGTTTTTCGGCAGATGTATACATGAATAATTTTGAAAAAAAATTATAGATTTAAATTTTAGTCCGTGTTTTTTTGTTAGATATGTAGATGACTACTTCATGGTATTTAAAGGAAACAAAAGGAAAGCTAAAAGTTTTTTAAAATACATTAATAATATTGAGGAAAATATAAAATTTACTATGGAAGAAGAATTGGATAATAAAATTGAATACATGGATGTAAAAATTGAAAAGGTTATAAGGAATAATAGAATTAATATTAATACTTCAGTTTTTAGAAAAAAAAAACATTTCATGGTCTAATTGTAAATTGGTATTCAGATATTGATAAGCATTGTAAAATTAATACTATAAAAAATAGAATTAGGAGAGCAATGTTAATATGTTCTAATGAGTTATTATTGAACAAGGAACTAGTTTTAATAAAAAAAGGAATGTTATTTGAATGAATATCCTAGTAAAATTATTGAAAAAAAAATTTTCGGGATATAATTTAAATTTAATTAAAAAGAAAATTGAAGGAGAAAATAAAATTAAAAATAAAGATAAAAAATTAGATAAGATATACATAGGTTTTAAAGTATCACAAAATATTTTTATTAGAATTAAAAATATTTGTAAAAAAATAAATAAAAAATTTAATATTAAATTGTTTCCTGTATATAAGAAAAAGAAAGATTTAAAAGACATGATTAATTATTATGATAAGTTTAACATGCTTGAGGCAATGAAAGGAGTATATATTAAATGTTTAGATTGTTGGAAGGAGGGAAAAAATATTTCTTATATTGGAAATACTAAGAATAAATTAGAAACAAGGTTAAAACAACATTTATCTGATAGGAAATCTGCAATTTATTTTCATAAGTGTAAATTTGGTCATACTGATTACAAAATTGAACTTTTGGAAACTGTAAATAATTATAAAGAAAGGTTTTTAAAGGAAAATTTTTACATTAAGGAATTTAAACCATATATGAATAGAAAACTGATAGATTAAGATAACAATTAAGAACTAGTTTGAGGAATTTTATCCATTTAAATAATTTGATTGTTAGTTGTAAATAAAAAGGTTTTTTATTTTTTTGAGATTTTTTGTTAGATTTTTTAATTTTTGGAGAAGGTAATATTGTATATATTTTTATATATATTTATATTTTGTTTTATTTTTATTTTATTTTATTCTTTTTTGATTTTTTATTCTATTTTATTTTGTATTTGTATTTTTAATTTTTTTTCGTTTTATTTGTGTTTTTATTTATTTATTTATTATTTATTGATAATATTGTTTGTATTTTTTCATAGTGGCTTGAAAAAGACTATAAGGATAGAAATAGTCGAAACGTTGCGTATTGAATGTAAATTTTATATAGTTTAATAAAGAACAAGTTTTTTAAAGAAAATTGGTTGGATCTATATTTGATAAATATTGGTTTTTATGGACTATATTTTTAATGGACTATATTTTTTAAAGAAAAGAAGAAACATTTTTTCGGATTTTTAAATTCAGTACTTAATTTTAGATTATGGAAATAGTCCAATATATAAATACAACTGGAATACTATCATCACAAACCTCCAGGAAAACATTAAAGGAGTATTTTCTCCTAAAATACTATTTATAAACTTTAACAATGTATTATTAATAATACTAGACATAAGTATGTATTAACATTTAAAAGATAATTATATTTTCCGAATATCACTTTTACACAATAAGTACTCACGAACTTATTCTAAAAAAAAAAAAATTAATGTATGTTGCATAAAAAAAGCTTATAAATATTTTTTTTTTTTAAATTTATTTAAAAACATACAAATATTTTTTTTAAAAAAATAATAATACACAGCTTCTTTTTTTTTTTTACATAAATAAAGTCTTTTCTTTTTGTTGTTGTTGTTGTTGTTGTTGTAGATTAATGTCCAATGCTGTTAGCAAGAATAATGCAAAATATAGTAGATCAGTGCCTGGATAATAATTGGCATAGCTCGAAATTCCATGTATTTGAAGCTTGTGGAATTCTCTCTTAAAAGACTTTCTTAATAAAAATAAATAAATTAGTTATGATGAAATGAATTAGTTTTAATAGTTTATATATTTTAATCACTTAAATAGATAGAGCTCTATAATTTACTAAAGTTAAAAACAAATAACAATTCAGGTCACGAATTATTCAAATTGTTGAAAGTCCTGTTAAGTTGTTGGTAATTAATGTTATTCTGAATCCTATGGAGCATATTGATATCTCAAATAACTATTTCTGCCCTGGTGCTGTTGGCAAAGTAAATGATTTCTAAGATCCATCTGATTTTCAGTCCAAAAGATTCTCATTTTTTCATTTCTTTTGTTTATTAGATATCAATTAAAGCAAGAGTAATGCAAAAAGAATTCATTTCTAAGAATATCAAGTAAATTTATAACTTTCATTTTATGTCATTATTTCCAGGCAATCAACAAAACATAAAACTTTGGTTACCTTAGAGTACAATTTTGAAGTGTGTGCTAGAGTTTCAAATTAGTATTCTATAAAAATTTACATACTTTGGTGATCTAGAATACTTTTTTGATGTCCAGACAATAGTTTTAAATAATAATTATTTAAAAATAAATTAATATTACTTTATAAGTAAACAACTTAATACATTTGAAAAAGACATATTTTTTCTTTTCTCCTCTTTTTTTTTAGAAAATGCTATTATTATTTTTCTTCAAAAAATGAAATCCATTTAAAATGAAATCAAATCTTTAAAATTACGTCAAGTGTTGATGGCCTAGGGTTTAGTGTAGCTGCCACTAAGCAACTGGCATGGGTTCGCTTTCCAGTCAACGCATTTGATGTATGAAAAAAAAAATCTTTAAGATTACACCAATAATGCATATATATCATTTTCACTGTTACTTACTAAAATTCATTGGGCTAAATTCTAAATGCGATACAAATAGAAGTTAACTACCTGCATACAAATTTCATTTATACTTGTAAATGTAATATATACTAAGATGAAATATGTTTAAAATAAAATATGTATGTTCTTGGATTTTTATTTTAGTGAGAGAAAAACAAAATATTGATACATTGTCTAAAATCAAAATGAAATGAAGTTATTATTTTAATATATATATATATATATATATATATATATATATATATATATATATATATATATATATATATATATATATATATATATATATATATATATATATATATATAAAACATTACAAGCATAAAGCTAAACTAGTCAATATAAAATCAAAACTACCCCAAATCTAAAATTAAACCAGACCAGCATAAAAATAATATTAAAACACAACCTAAGGTTTCACTGCTACAAGCAGACTTCTCAAGTGTAAAGAACTACAAAAAAAACCACACATTATATATACTATTAAAAACTACCCACAAATCCATTCACTTCCCATCCACCCTTAATATTAAAAGAACTCTTAAATAAGTTAATTGCTTCAGAATAACACACCAAATTTTCAATAATAAAGACTCTTTAATTCTTCTTTTGATTTCATTTCTCTCAAAGAAGACAACCTTAGCTTCATCAAAATCAATAGTGTGGCCTGTATCTTTTTCATGGACATACAAAGCAGAACTAAGATATCTATTTTTAACTCTACTTTTATGAACCTTTATTCTTTCATTTAAACTCAAACTACTCTGACCTATGTAAACCTTCTTACAAAATAAACAAGGAATAAAATATACCACACCAGGAATAGTCTTTCTATCAAAAACTTCTTTTGTATTATTTAATAAATTATTCAATGTAACACCCCTTTTCCAAGCAATTTTCTTATTTCCAAACAATTTACTATTTCTACACACAATTTTATAAGAAGACAATTTAAATGGCAAAGAAATAAAATCATATTTTCCTTTAACCTTTACATCCTTACAAATATTACTATTAAATAAAATACTTTTAACAAATTTATCAGAGTATCCAACACTCAAATAATCTTTATAAAATTGATATTTCTGAAACAAAGCTACCCCACTAGAATTATTTAATTTAATATTCCTATGACAATAATTCCTTAAAGCAGCTACTTTATAAGATACAGACTGATAGCTATCAGGTTTAATTATAGATCTTAATTCTTTACTTTTAACTAAATGACTGCACAATAAACAATTAGTTTCTATATTTCTAATCACCAAAAGATCTAAAAATGTTAACTTACCAAAATCTAACCCCCCTCCTTCTAACACAAATTTTATAGAAGGATCAAAACAATTAAACTCATTTACAAATTCCTTCAATTTATCATTCTCAACTACAAATAAACAATTTATGTATATACATATTAAATTTTACAAGATTATAATGTAAATTTGTTCAAACATTGTGCATGTTAATTTTGCATTTTAAATCACATTCTGTTTTTGCTTTTTAAAAAAGAACGTAATCAATTATTAATCATTTAGTGTCCGCAAGTTTATTTTTAAAAGGTGAGTAATAGCAGTGGGCACAATTAAAATTGAAAATTAAAAAATTAAAGACAAAAATAAGAATTTAATTTTTAGTTGTTAGATTAATTACTAATTACGTTGTCACCAGGAAACCATTAACACAACGTGGCAGTGACATTGGCGCTAGTTGTATTTTCTCTTTTGAAGAATCTGATTTTTTACCAGTTTGCAAACGAATCTGTTTATCTGCAAATAGTGATAATAATTAAAATGTGTATAACAAATGTAAATTACTGTAAATTATGCATAAAAATATATTGTTTTGAATAAAATTAAATGTTATAGTTAAAAAAAAGTTTGTCTGGTATCAATTTTTTTCAAATTTGAAATTTTTTATTAGTCATATTTTATTTCCTTATTTTTTTGTGCAAATTTTAAAGTAATTTTACATTGGTGCTTTGCTTTTACATGATTTTTGAAAAATCACAGTCCATATCCCCTCTTTTTCAAGGTAAGTTACGTCTATTTTTGCATGATTTTGTTTGCGTGTGTTTTCTGAGGAACCTATCTATCGCATAAAACGAGACCCAGGTGTACTTACAAAAAATAATAATAACTTGAATAAAAGATATACATCTATACAAAATTTTTTTTTTTTAATTAAAATAAAATATTCTATTTAAATAATAATGATAACATGAGCCATAGACTTCTTGCATTATATTTATCCTTTGGTACTTTATAGGATTTCAATCATATGTGCATTTTCTTCCAAATCCATTTTCTTTTAACATTTGCCTTATTTTATAGGATCCCTCATATAAATCAAAAAATATTTTAAATTTATGTTCCTGAAGGAGTCTAATTTGGGGAGTCTGCACTGAAAATAAATTGCCAACTTTAAACTGATTTGGCCATTGAGAAACTCATGGAATATGCTTATCATCCATTTTGGTTAAGTTTTTTTTAGCTTTTTCCAAGTCTTTATCATGTTCTATCTCTTTCTGTATCATCAGCCTTGGAGTTTTTAGTTGCTAAAACATAAGCTTATTATAACCAAAATGTAGACAAGTTGGGATAAAGCCTGTAGATACATTTTAAATTGAACTCATATAAGCAATAATTTCTTTCAATTTATTTACTCAATCTCTATGATTTCCTTTTATATATACCCTAATTAAAATCTCTATGATTTCCTTCTAAATATATCCTAAATAAATGTTTTACTTTCTTCATAACTTTCTCACATGAATTTGAGAGGATTGTGAATGAAAATAACTAGATGCTTTACCTCTAAAGTTCCAGTCAATTCCTCCCTTCAAATGACATGAAGCAGTGCGATGAATAGTCACGATTGGCTAAGGTTTTCCAATCATCAAGACTTGTAAAGTTTGCATGGTTTTAATAATATTCCGGTCATTGGTTCTTTGTATGGGATATTCTTTCCATAACAAATCATATGCTACTAATATCGATAAAATGGAAGGGTTTCATAAAAATATACTGCTAACATTTTATTTGTTTCATTGGACAAAATTTGTCGCAATTTACTAACATAGGATTGATTGAGGTATTTAATTTTAAGGCAAATTTCACACAATTGTAAAGGGTTTACATTTGTTTAGAACTCTACTAAAATCAACTATTTCTGATTGGTTACATTAACTTACAGTCCAATTATTACTAATTAGTGTGTTTTTATATAAATTGAAGATTTTTATAAGCAAGCTGTATTATAATTTATGAGAACTTTTGAACAAACTGTGTAGAATATTAAAATATATAATTACCTGACTTAATTATAGTATATCTTTTTAATCACAGTAGTACATCTTTGCAATGAATGTGTAACAACTCTGCCATTTTGAAAGTAAATGTAATTTTGCCAAATTAGTTTGATAATTATATATTTTAATATTCTACAAGATTTTTCCTGAAAGCTATCATGAATTATATATATATATATATATATATATATATATATATATATATATATATATATATATATATATATATATATTGTACTGAGACAAAGTCAGTACATGTATATACCCACACACACAAGCAGTGTAAATACTCTATCTTTTATTTACTTTCAATTTATGATAAAAATAAATGTAGTTTTCTTTCAATGCTTTATAAAATACACTATAAAATAAAATGTTAATATTTCTGATTAAATAATTTAAGGCTTTCATATAATCTATTATAATAATATTCTCTAAAAAAATAAAATATAAAGCATCACTAATATGCCATTTTAAATCTCAATAAATGATTTCTACTTGTATATGCCGCGGGGGTAATTAAACAAGGGTTTATTTTAAATTATAACTATAGCGAAAGTTAAAAGCTTATAGAGGTGATTTTGAGATTAAATGCTCGACTTTTAAACTAATGTAAGTTAAATTGTTATCTTAAAACACGCACGCATGTATGTATAAAAGGTGAATAAGTATGAATTTTTTCTGAGATTGCATAAACCTAAGATTGCCTCAAGCATATGGATTGAATGAACATTACGTATGACACGGACCCCAACGACAACTCAAAGAATATTGAACTCTGGGTGGAGATTGGATCCTCAGATAATAACCAACCCATATAAATATGAGTCTTAGTCTTTGCCTTTACCTCGGTTACAGTTTTTTACATCCTTTGTTTTGTTTTGCTTATGCTTATAGTTTTTTTAAATTCCTCCGGAAGCTACAACTAGAACTTTCTTTTTTTGCTATCCGGTTTATCCAATATGACCACTGTGAAATTAACCTTTAGAGCATCGATCGTCATGATGGGCTAAGAAACCCCTCAGTGATTGATCGACGCTCCGCCGCCAGAACATCTCCACAGCTATGAATGATCAACAACAGTGCCATCCAAACATCGTACTCCAATCAGTCCAAGGACGTTCTGTTTAACATACAAGAATCGTCCAAACATACTACACTGAACTTATATAAAATGAATAACCATTTATTATGGAAACAGTATCCAACAGGTTCGAACCCTCACCAAATTAGAAGCAGCAGAAGACTACGCAAAATCCTAGGTAAACACTTTATTTCTTTTACGCTCCCGTTCATTCTTTACGTAGACTTTAAAAGGCAATCTCATAATTAATTTAATTTCAACTTTCGTAAATAAAAAAATATCAGATGCTACATAGTTCCTCATATTTAAATCTTAGGACTTTTCCTGTTATGAACTTTGATCATAATTATTATTTTCTTTCACAAATAAATTATAACACACACCTAATTTCAAATGTAAAAGAGAAAACATATTTTATCTTCCATGTTTATTATGCATAATATGTTCTTTTCTGTGCGAGTGCGAGAATGCGTGTATGTGCATGCAAATAAAGCAATTAATTAATGTTTCATTTTTTTTTATATTCAATAAATTCTTTTTTTATTTAAACAAGTCGAGCATTCCTCAAATCATTCTCTATAATTAAAATATATTTTTTTAAGTATTATAATCAGCATTTATTCATGCGATTAAGTATTTTACTTTTAAATTTGTCTTTCTTATTTTTTTTTTTATTTCTTTAAATTTCATCGTGCCGTAAGTCACGATGTTTATTTACTATGTAGTTAAGATAGGTTTAAGAGTTGGGAGGGCCTATTATTAATAAGTATAAGTAAATGTCAATAAAGATAGTATGAATAATTCTATTGGACTGTATGATAATGGGGGGATGATATTATAAGCTTCTAAATTTTTTTATATAAGGATGCATAAATCAAACATTCGTATTAGTTGCAAATAACCAATGATCCGGTCCAATATTTGGACCGATCTGTAAATCAACCAAGCTTCTTCTCCATTTGTTATTATTGTGTCTTTTGCCGGAATGATATTCTTGAAACAATTTCATTGCGACCCTGAGTGACCCTTATTGGTCCATGCTGGGAGTTTGAGCTTATGGGTGGGGATTAGACTTCGAAATCGCTTTGATATGACTTAAGGTGATGCGAGAAATTAAATTGTAAATTAAATCATCGTGTCTGGCGCCCCCTTGTGTTGATAATGAACAACTATCGATATAGGAAAATAAATAAAGCTTTACGCTATATCATGTTTGTTTCGGAGCTCCCAATCCCTACATGAACGGTTGAATAAGGGACCGGTCACAATATATATATATATAAGTGTGAATTACATTAAATAAAAATGATGAATTAAAAATTTATAGAGTTGTTAAAATGAATATTTTAAGGTTCTGTCACACGAAGATTATTTGAAATTAAATAGGCCCAAGTCTTAATAAAATCTCCATTAATTAATGTTTGAAGCATATAAACAATTTGCCACATTTATAAGAATTCAGAGAGTGGTCCAAAAATGGTTCCATTTTTATCTGCTATAGTCAGATTGGATAATGAGGTGTTATAAGACAATTGAATAATTTAATAAAAGATTATATTAGAAGATAACGTCAGCTCTTAGAACATATTACATATATATAATTTTCAAATCAATATATATATATATATATTGAAACGGTTGTCTTCAAGTCCCTCACCGTTTCACCAACCACTCGTCTGTGCTAAGTTCAAACCTGTTTAATAAGTCTAAATTAAGATTTGTAAGCTAAAAATTGCAATCACGGCTATATAAACAGCATTATATACGCACATACGAAAGAACACTATAAGTGAATAGTATTGCCAGAGTTATAGCGTATAATTTTATCGCGTAATATTTTTAAACAGTAATAATGTAGCGTCAATTTATTAATTTATTACTTATATTCGTATGTGGGAATATAATCCACCTATATTGAATATACATATATAGCATAGTGGCGTGATTAAAATATTTATTAAATTTTAAGTTTCATTTTTATTATAAACCAATTTAATGTAAAAACACATTGAAAGGGTGATTGATTGCAAATGCGCTGACAAGTTTCTTTTTAAAAAGAAAAAAGATTTTTTTTTCTAAAAATAAAAGTATTTTCGGAGAATTAAAAGTTTAGTAAAGTTTTTGCTGTAAACAATTGTATCAGTATATGCCACACCTGCCTTAGGTTTCTAAAAAGAAAAGCCAATTTTAAAATAATCTAGCTAATTGATTCTAAATTATTTTGGAGACCTCGCTAATTAAAAATATGTTTACAGCAGGGATTTTACACATAAATTATAAAATCAGAACAAAATTCCTGACTAATTAAAAATAAAATCTAATATCGGATTAAACTGATTAAAATTCGATTTAATTAAAAGTTGATAATCAGAGAAAAGTTATAACACCTAAAAGGAATGTCAGCATGTTTGAAGTCAACCACTAATTTCATAAGCAAATTAAAAATTTTGTAATCTTGATGGAGATGAAATTCCAAGGTGTGTGGGCTGATAAGGATCATTTAAAAAGGCCATGTAAAGTGGAGGAGCCATCTTAGATCTTTACTTTTTGAAACCTTGACAGCTTGAATGCTACATCGGTGAAGTTTTGCCCTCTTTGATCATCGTTAAGCTGTGGAATCCAGCATGTATCCTGAACCAAAAGCAACCGTGAACATTTTGACATCCAGTTAAGACAATAATTTTTATATCTGTGCGAGAGAAAATGTCAGGCTAAAACAGGCAGCCTTGGCTAAGCTCCAGAGTGAAGGCGACGGGCCTTTACTTCCATCCAAAAACCACCATCACCAGTATGCCGCCATAACAGCTTCGCTCTAACCGTGGGAAGAAGATGATGCCGCAAGCCGCCACAAAGACTCCTGTAACTCCAGCTCAAGTACTACAAGATGACCGGTAACCTCACCATTTCTAACTGCAGTTCAATATATTAATTTTCCTTTAAGTCTAGACTTATAAAATGTATTTTAATTCTAAAATCTTGAATTCAAGTAAATTGCTAAATGTAAAATTTTATTCTTAAATTTAATTATATAATTCTGACCTACTTTCTAATGTTTCCTAACTAAATGATTTTAATAATTTTATTTTCAATTTTCTCACTGCAGTTGTGACTATGGTTTCTTTATTTTTTATTTTAAAATATAAATTATATGCTAATGCCTCGAAACAGCGGGCATTCAATATTAATAATAGAGAGAAGAGAGAATGACCCCTCTTCATTTAATAATTATTTATCGTAGCTTAATGCACGCTGTTTCGAAACCCTCTTAAATAACTGTTAAGAATTGGCTATGTGCTGATTATTATTTTGACCTTGATTATTTAATTATTTGTTGGCAATTTTAAAATGGGAATCTTGTTTTAACCCAAAGTAAATTTCAATTTAATTTTCACTAAGCAATATCCAAGCCTTGAATAAGTATATTTGTTATTTATTTCATTTTGTAAAAGCCCTCCAAATATACTTTTCCCCTTTTTCTTTTTATTAATCGCGTAATCAAATGTGTTATTTGAGATTGAAACTAGAAAGCAAAGAATATTTAAAAGTACGCCCACGTATAGCATATGATTATTAAAATGCTATATTAGAGTTGGCGCTAATGATTCCACTGATTAGCTATCGTTCTCGTGGCTAAATATTAAATTATTTCAACTCTTTTGCTTGGCGGATGTGATAATTTTATTATACATTTAAACTTTCTCGTTATGTTGCATTTTTCTTTAAGATGGGACTCGGAACGGCCATCTCTCTTACACTCCTTGGGTCGCACATGAATAAGACCTGACGTCAAATTCCAGGCACTAGTGTTAGCTACCCCAACCCTCTTTAGCAGCATGGCGATCGGTCATAGGGCTCCGGTGTTGATCACAAAACCCTAAATATTAATCCATCCGCAGAGCAACATTTATTATAACTGTTTACCAGCGCTATAGCGCATTGGTTCTTTTGGTTGCCAACTCTTCCTCCCTTAAATTAAGTTTCAGCCATTGTCTGACATATTCAAGAGCTAGTTTCGGTCTCATGTACAATAGTTTGAAATAATAATATTATAGATAAAATTGACTTTAAATGTTTCACATATATGAGAAAACAAGGCTTCGTCTGATTGCTTAGCTGAAAACCATGGAATAAGAGGGATTAGCATAATCTGCCCCATAGCTACAATGCAGTGACTGATCAATAAGATAATAAAGCAAATGATGAAAACAATATTTAACTTCATCAAATAAAATAACAAATGTAAAATAATTTTAATTGTAAGGAGAGAAGGTTAAAGCGCTCTCCAAAATGTTAGATGCTACGCGCATTTTAATTGTAAAATGCAAGAATAATATAGATAAAATCGTCGAATTTTATCTGCAAAAATAAACATACAATTTAATAAATTACTCTGATCTCGATCTTATTTATTTCAATCCAATTCAAAATTCTCTATATTATATATGTGATTCCCGATGCATTAATTAGTTTTAAATATATACAGTTAATAAATTCCATTTTGTTTGTTATGAGTCTCATTGCTTCTCCGTGACCTATGTCGGCCGTGTGGAAAGAGGTATACTACGTGTAAGTTCAAGGTGGTCATTCGTAGGGTCTTCAGTCTTGGAATCCTGGCTTACGAGTTGAAGTGCGGTCGGACTCGGGATGTTACAGTCCTAGTCTGGTCAGCTTCGATCTCTTTTGCTTGGATTCTCTATTCTGTTACGCGAATGTACAAACTTGACTGTTACAATATATTGTAACCATATATTTTAGTATAAAATATAATAATTGATGTAACTGGTATAAAAATTTCTCTGTCTTCTTTTGGTGATTTGATTGGCTTGATTTGCACTTTGAACAGATTACTCTCTTTTGCCTTACTTGTTGTCTATATTATTTTAATAAATTTAAATTGCTTCTTTCCATATACTAATTCATATCAAAATGTTTAACTTTTTAAAAATTTTGACAACACATTAAATTTGGTAAAATATTATTAAAAATAATAATAATTTTTATTTGTTTAAAATGGTCTTAAAAATTATTTCCATTGAATTAAAAAAACCATTTGTTCAACTAAATTTAATTATTAAAAATAAATACAGTAATTACGTATGCGTTTCAATGTAAAAAAAAGAAAGGAGCGCGAATTTAAAAAAAAGATCGTCTGATAGTGTTGCTTTGGAGGGAGAGAAAAGAAAAGAAAATGGTAAAAGGCAAATGGTGTAAATATGATAAGCTTATTTTAAAATAGTTAACAAGTAAACGGATTACCACAAAGTTTTCTATAAACGTAAAAATAACATAATGGTATTTAATAATAAGATGAATTGCTAAATTTAAAAGTCTGTTCAAGTCGGCTAACTAGGTGGATCAAATTGCTAATAATAATTTTCCAATATTACATTTGAAATATGTCGGAGCTTTCCAGTTTAAAAGCAGAATTAATTGCAAGATGTTGGTATGTTTTAAAATATTTATTATTCTACAATTTGGAAAAATTAAATAAGTGTTTTAATTACAGAAGTTTTATAAATATGAAAATTTGCTTTTTAAAAAAGAAGAAGTTTAAATTAAAGTAAAATGTTAAAGTTATTAACATAGTTTAATATTTCCATTTATAATTTTCATAAAAAATATAGTATTGATCGATATTTAACTTTGCAATGCCAGTAATATATTTGCTAGTTAATTTGTTTACCATTTGGATAATAAAAACAGTCTTCAAATAATTAATTAAAGCTATTTTCTAATTTTATCGTCAGTTTGGAATGATTAAATTAATTGCTATAATTAGTATTCCTAGATTTAGGCGTAGATAAATAAATATTAGCATGGATGTGATAAACTTGGAACAGTTTTAATAGAGAAATGTAGAAATTAATAACTTATGAAAAAACATTTTCATTTAAACTCTGCGTGTCATATTTTTGAATTGTTTCATGTTTATGGAGCCACGTAAAATCGTTAATCTAATAGTGCTTATAATAACTAATACAAATGGATCAAATTACATATATGGAATTCAACTATAATTGTAGCTATTACTTCGTATATTTATTGTTCGACACATCGTACATGGATTTCACGGATCATATTTGTAGTTATAAAATGCTATACAATTTAATTTGTGATACACACACCTGCTAGAATTCATGTATTGAACTATAAAATGCTATACATTTAATTTATATCACACACACACCTGTTAGATTTTATGTATTTGATGAATAATGCATTACTTTAATTTTATCATTATATGAACTTGCATGTGAAGTTCATAAGTTATATTTTATCAAGTTTAAATTAATAGGGGTTGAATAAAATACTTATTCAAGAGAATAGTGCTTGTGAACAAGCTTGAAAAGTACTAAATGAATTTATGAGATGTATCAATTTTTCATGAGGTATTTTGTGAGTCTTTCCAGATTTCTATTCCTATACTAATATTACTTATATTATATTACATATGTTTTATTTTAAGCAAGATAAGTTAGTACATTAGTTGTCCTGATTAGCGTAACATTTTATTATGCAAGAACCCACATTTGCTAAAATGTTAGTGTTTTCTGAATGGTCAGAATAACTGAGGAGGATGATTTTGCACTTTAATGTGAAGTAAATAGTAATGTTGTTTTATAATGTTAAAATGCATTAATCTGTGCTGGTGGTTAATCCGCAGATTACTTAATTGCCATTTTTGTATTTTACACTCATTCCTGTGCTGGTGGTTAATCCGCGGAATTGTGTAATTATACTTATTACTTTATGATGGTGTATAAATCCACAAAGCGTTTAGTGTTATTTAATTCCTATGTGTAGATGAATGCATCCACAGGAATATGGTTTTACTTCATAGATATAAGTTGGGCAAAGTATTTTAGTTATTCTGCTAAATCATCTTCTTCCATTTGTAAGTATAATTTATAAGTTAGATCATCAAATTGTAGCAGGACATTCTATTCAAGTTACCTCATAATAATTAACTGTTGGTTGATTATTATTTACCTGAATGTAAGTTTAAATTTTCACTTTATTTAATGATTGCATTATAGCTAAATCCTACAGATATAATATTATTTATTATATTATTATAAGTTTACAGTATAGATTTATTGAATCTGGAAATGACAGTAGATGTTTCATGAGTTGATGTTGAATTTAGTATAATTTCCTCAATACATTCATTATATCAAATTGAAATATAAGGTATGATTAGGTTTTTAAAAACCGTACCTATGATATGTTATTGAAGGAAGTCGATGGAATTATAATTTATTTATTTTATTTGTTTATTTATGTTTTTAATTATAACATTAGAATTAATTACTTATTATTCATAAATTTGTAAATAAACGTTAATTTATAATTAAACTTACTGTGCCGTTGCTATTTGTCATTCGTAAAATCAGAAATCATAAACCTTGGATAGAGCATACATTGAAGTACATACTATCGTCAACATGATATAAGAATTTAGTGATATTTTGAGAAAACATTTGGATGCTTTTCGTCTTTGGTAGTTTATGATGTGTAAGGTACAATAAAATCCCATTTACCTTTTCCATCATTTTAGCTTTGCGTAGTTGATTCTAGTATACAATACAAATTGATTATTAAACCTGTAAACAGATTTACCAGATAATGACATGATTGAATATATTTACTTAACGTTTTTAAATTGTCATTTGTCAGTATAATAAGAGTCTCAGTGATATAGTAAACTATAAAAAAAGAACCCAAGTATTTATGTTTATTTATTGCAAAGCTTTACCTGGACTAGCATTTGTATTAAAAATCATATAGATGGTTTAAAATTTCATAATCTTATGTAGTTCCACAAATTATGCCATCTTGTACATGGTCGGCCATCGGGTCTCATACAATGAAAATCGCAAATTAAGGTTTGAAAGATAATAACATTACATACTTATAATTTGTTTAATGTATTTTATCATACTACTATGATAGGTCTTCACGGTACACCCTGGCTGCGATCAAATTAAATCATAAAAAGTTTATGTTATATCATTAGTTTGGTCTATGGTAAATTGCTCCAGATTTTGGTTGTGGTCTTTGGTGCATAATACAGATGGCATGATATGCTTTTGGTTACAGCTCTTAATAGCTGACAATGTGCAGCGGGAATTGATCGGTGATCGAAGTTACAATTCTTAGCGCACTTATGTTTTGGTGATATTATGTACTTGGGACAACAATCGAACGGTTACAATATATATATATATCAAAATACACTAAAATTCCATAAATTATAGTTATTTTTAGAAGTACTTTCGACTATACATCTTGTAGTCTTTATCAACTATATAACATTGAATAATCAAAACGAGATATCCTTTCACAATACCCATAGTTCAATTTAGATTTAGTTCTCCCACAATTCTGTTACTTCTAAAAATAACTATAATGTATGTGAATTTTACTGTATTTTGATATATATATTGATTTGAATATTACATATATTTTGGAAAGAATACAGACATCAAACTTAATATATATATATATATATATATATATATATATATATATAAGTATTATGCTTATATATATATATATATATATATATAAGCATAATACTTATAATTAATGACTGAAGTGGAGTTGTATGTATAATACTTATAATTAAAACACTAAAGTAGAGTTGGTGGGCTTGGTATTATGCTATAAATGGACAGTATCTTAAACTAAATTCCAAGAGTTTGTAAAAGACCTAGAAGTAAACCATGTGGAATAGATGGATTAAATAACAGTATGTGCTGGAATAATATGGAGAAGAGAGGCTAGAGATCTGACAAGATGGAATAAACTTAGAGAGATCTTCATCTTGCTGTGGATTGATAATGATTGACAATGATATATACAGAATACGGCACATTAATGAATATGTAATACTTAGATATATAAACTCTCAAAAAACTAGGTAAATAAATATAAATGCCCTCTAGTATCAAAATCTACTATGTGCAGTAAAAATGAATCCACCTTTATCTTTTATTCTAACATTTAATGGATATTTATATTAAATAATAATAACAACCAGAGCGAATTATACAATCATAATTTCTTATAAATAATGAATATATTCTTATCATTAAGATATATGTATTTTCAAACCATTAGCTCATCAGTTATGTTAGAATCTATAGTACTATACATTGAATAATTATCAATTTAAGAATATGAACCAATTTAAATATTTTATTAACTTTTTAAATAAGAAAATGGTCTTAGTTGGTGAGATGAAATACATATTTCTATGTGCTGCTGGCTTTAACTAATTAAAAGATATATTATTTCATCCCAGTGAGATTCCTACTTTAACTAAATTAGTTTATATACAATTGTTGATTTTTATTTCATGTTTTATATGAAAGTGAGACCTAAACCAGCTATCAGTCTAATACAAAGGCATTAAAAAATTTCATTTAAGAATGTTCTTTAAAGTTCTAAAAATTTGAGTCACTATCATAAGACTAATCAACAATATATTCTTAAACATGCTGTATGAGGTACAACAGAATCCATTATATTAATATTTTTTAATCATTTATTAGACTAGAGATCATCCACTTAATTGATAATATTTTTGTAGTGTAACCTTCATTACACCACTTTCATGCAAGGAAAGGATTGGTTTCTATCCACTTTTAACAACTTGTGAAAGGGCATAATCATAAACATGTGACCAAAGATATGTGGGGGGGGTGTTTGATCCCCAAGATGCACATTTTGTATCAAAATTGTAGGGACAGTAAGTTTGACACTTATTACTTAATCTGTAGTAGAGGGCTATCTCTATGAGCTGAACAATAATAAAAATATGCGTAAGAGATTGTGATCTGGACCAACTGCATGAGTGTTATTCAGCACAAAATGTGCATTTTAGGGGATTTTTCCCCCAAATATCTTTGGTCATAGATTTATAATTATATCCTCTCCACCTATCGCAATGAATATGCAAAATAACGAACAATATAAGTCCACCTGAAAAAAATGTTTATATTGAACTTCAATAAAGTTCTTGTAGAAAAAGTAGACATGTTAGCATTATAAAGATTATGTCAGAGATATTCTAAAAAAGTTCAAAGTTGCTTGTTTTCCCTGAGAATAGAATATGATGGAAAGTAGCGATTACACATAGCGTTGAATTCGTTCAGAAAGAAAAATTTTGTTTTTTTTCCCTCATATATCATAGCATCGTCCGGGAGGCGAACTCACAACCGTCTGCAACCAACTACTTGCTTGCAAGGCGAATGCGATGACCTCTCGGCTAACAACGCTTGACATAGAAAAATTTTGTTGCAAAAGAAATTAAAAAGCAACATCACGTAATATCAAATAAACAGAATAATGAAACAGCAGGATTTTATATGTGAAATATTCGTGGTTTGCAGATTGGCTATAGTCCTTACAAAACTAATCTATTTGTCAGACGTTGGTGATCGAGTGGTCAGCACAGCTGCCTTACAAGCAGTTGTCCCGGGTTCGATTCCCGGCTGATGCTTTGACACATGAAAGAAAACTAATCTCTTTTTTTTTTGTTTTTGACTTTCTATCTTATCTCTTCGAATTTAAAAGTAATATTCTTTTTGCAAGTGGCTAATGATTAATGATGAAGATGATGATGATGATTAATCTACATATAATTATATAATTAGCAACATGAAGCTAAATTCTGTAATAACTGTGAAATATGTGTGTATATATTCAAGGACAAGTTCACATATTTCATTTATTAATAAATATAAGAGTATGTGTGAATATTCATGATATATACTTATCACAAAATTAAGATTCTTCAAATCATCAATTACCTAACTATTTTTTTATATATGACCCATTTAAATAAGTAACCACTATAATAATCTAGTTTATAAACTTCACGAAATGAATTATGAAAATAAATTGCTCCGAAATTATATGGTTAAAAAAAAACTTTAAAATTTAATTAAATATATACAATCACTGCATGCTTTAATTTTAAATGTATATATAAAAAAAATATTTTCCTGTAGCGCAACTAATTTTTAAACAGACTCTTTATAAAATAGGTCACAAATGCGGTTATTATAATTTGTATGACCATGTCCATACGTGAAAGTGTATGTACATCTTCTCATGTAGGTTGTGAAGGTACAAGCTAAAAAAACAATCCACATTCAACTTAATCATAGCCGTCAATATTTGATTCTATCAAAATTAATATGTACCTTTTCTGTTGATTTAAATTTGATATGACTTATACTTTGTTATAATAATTATATACTAGTTCTTATTCAGAAAATTGAAAAAAAAAATATTAGTGATAAAGAAACCTAAACTAATAATTATAAACAATCTAAAAAATATATAAAAAAACATTTATCTAGCTTCTTAATTTAAAAATAAATAAATAAATAAATGTAATAAGTTTTAATTCTCCTCTCTTCGTTATCCACCTACATATAAAGGATGAAATTATCGATTAATCTCTCGAGGAATTTCTTTTTTATAATTAATCTAGATTTTTGATTTATAAAATGATCTATATATAATATTTTTATTCCGATTTCTCTTCTTTTAAGTCATATGTTATATTCATATATTTATTTTTATATACATAAATGAAAGTTTTATTTTTAATATTTTTATTTAGATATCTTTTTATTTATTTTTTTAATTTTACTATCCCTTAATTTATATTTTATATTTCTATTCTACGCTGTAAAAATTTGGCTACACTTTCTTATAGTCTACTCTCTTTTTTTATTTTTAAATTATCTTTAATATATATATATTGTGATGGTAACTCACAATATGTGCGTACTATGATAAAGATGGGACAGAGATTCATAAATCTGTCAAACATACAGGAAAATGTAGTCATTCTCTGAAGGGAATTTTATTAGTTCTAAGCTCCTAGTCTTGCTACACATAAATTATTTAACTAATATTGAATTGATCTCACAAAAATACTGATAAACTATATTGGTGATTATTCATCTTTTCGACATATATGTGTTCAAGTGTATCAGTGTTATGAGATAGAGTGGAGAGTTGTGGGTCTTGTGAAAATCTGTGCTCATATACCCTATATAAAACTAATAATGATAAAACAAATTGTGTAAAATATGAACTTACAATTGAATTAACAACTATATTAGCTTATCCGTCTAATAGTATTCTGCAATAGAAATACCTTTGTCAAAGAATATAAAAAAAATAGACATCATAACCATCTTTTAAACTTGTCCACAAATCATGGCTATGGTAAAATCAAACAATAAAGGCTAATGAGGCATTGGTGTCAAATGAGGAATCAAACAAATATTTATTTAAAAAAGAAGTTTCCGTGAGATGTATTTATAAACAAAATAATAACAATATTTACTAAGGCAATTGGTGTAGCTTGTGGTTAAGACCTGTAGAGGTCCCTACTTTCGCATTTTCAACCGCACATGCTTTAGACTTATTGCCTTAGTAAATATTGCTTACGTATTAAATAAATTTACAATTACAAAATAATAACATAAATTGGAATTACGAATTTCTAAAAATGAATAAAAAACAACACTTCTAATCAAAATGATCATTTTCAGGGGTTTGGGAGGGGTTCCTGACAGAGATATTTTAAGTGCTGGCTCTGGCTAAGCATTTATCACAAAGCTTGTAGAGGAATTGGCAATCTTCATTGTTTTATAACTTACAAGCTTAAGAGATAGGGTCATGTGATCTATGACTCTTATTTTGATAATAATTATATGTTTGACAGATATATGTTACCAATTCTTACTTACAGATATGAGACTTGAATATTTACGAGGAGAGCAATACAGAAATTTCAGACCAATCAACAAAGTTTAGAAAGATGCATATTAGGAGTAATAAGAAGAGAACAAAAAATAAAATACATGGGTGAGAGAGCAAATGGGTGTTACTGATGTCATTGAAAGAATTAATGGGCTGAAGTGGAGTTGGGCTGGACATAATGATTGAAGAGATAATAATAGATGGACAATTGAAATTTTAACGCAGATGTGAGATAGATGGATGAAATAAGGAAGTGTACTGGGATGATGTTGATATGAGAGACTAGAAATCTGAATTTGAGATACTTTCATTTTGCAATGGATAGATAATGTTTGGAAATGATGAATTTATTTTGTATATTATCAGAGTCGAAAAGTATTAGCAAGATGACAAAATTGTATTCCAATCTTTTTAGAATATTAACCCTAAGAATTTAAAATCAAACAAAATGTTTAAAAGTTTTCCATTATCCCCTTTTTTCTTCCAAAGCATAAGCTTGTGGTTAAGACCTGTAGGGGTCCCTAATTTCGCATTTTACATGCATATTCTTGAGGTTAAAGCCTTAGTAAATATTACATATTCTGATATATAAACATAATTATGTGTGAGAGAGTATGCATCTACCTACAAGTAGACTGTGATGTCATCAGAATAGTAGTAATGAATAATAAAGGACTAAAGACACATGACCTTTACTCAGACTTATACTTCACATACCAAAGATGTTTTGACCAAAAAAAAATTAAACAATAAGCTAAATTTTACAATTGTATGGTCATAAAAATCAAAACAATAATACAAAAATAGATCTCAAATATCAAAAGTTTATTATAAGTATTGTTAATATACTATGCCTCAAATATCAAAGAAGCATTGAAAAATATATCTTAACTCAAGCCACTCGAATTTATGTCCAAAATATTAAACAAGATCGGTAGCAGCATAATAAGATCTGACCTGCCATATACTATTAAATAACTCCAAGATAATTCTTTATAAATTTAAAATTGTTACATTTTCATTTACCATTGTCAAACTCCCTCCACTCACAACTTTGACGCCATCCATTTCAGATAAATACACTAATGATTATTACTAATCATTTTCGAAATTAGAGATTATCTCTAGCACAGATATAAACTTTAAACTTTAGTTAAAGATTAATATATCTGTTTTTTTTTTAAATTTACACACACGGAGTTATTCACCTTTCTCTGCCCCATATGTAATATCTTAATAGATATAATAAACACCTCCATACTTCCCCATTCTTTTCCAAATTCAAATAAATAAAGATATAATAAAAGACAAATGACTCCCAATATGCATTTCGTGCTGAACCAGCACTCATCAGTTGGCCCAGGTCACTATCCTTCATATATATCTCTATTATATGCAAAGTATTTATCTAGAATAAATTGTTACATTTTCATTTACCATTGTCAAACTCCCTCCACTCACAACTTTGACGCCACCCATTTCAGATAAATACACTAATGATTATTATTAATCATTTTCGAAACTAGAGATTATCTCTAGCACAGATAACATACACTCTTAGTGAATTTAAAAACTCAAAATATGAACTAAGAAACAACTCAAAATTAAATACTCAAAATATGAATTAAAAATAAATACAAATTTTCATATATAACAACGCAACTAAATTTCAAATTGTGTGTGTGATCAAGAATGTCAGCAGTATGAGATAACATGGGTAGATGAGGATTGTGTGAAAGTCTGCGTTCAAATCCCCTATATATTACATATTGGAGTGCAGGTATGAAAAAGCCTGTACTGTAGAAAAATTTCATATATTCAAATAAATACTTTTACGAGTTCTTATATTCCCTGGTAAACATAGAAAGAAGTCATAACATATTAAACATCAATATAATGCAACTAAAGTGAATGATCCACATTTGATCATATGTATACATGTTTGTAAAAATTTGATTTTATATAACCAAAATTTAATTATTAATTCTTAAATTAATATTAATAAGATTTTGTAAAAAAATTCTTCTGACTTCAAATTTCTAATATATCACACATCAAAATATATTTGCTTATTCTCACACTTCAAAATATTTATTTTTTTATACTTTGATTTAATAACCCAAATATTAATTAATTAATTGATTTGCATTTAAAATTAGTTGCACCTCAACAAAATATTAATCATAATGATCAAAAAGCATTGGATTGTTAACGTCTAACACAATTATAGTAATGCTTTCTCTTCTTCCCTTTGGAGATTTAAATCAAATTAAAAAATCATACAGTATTATGAATAGATATAGCATATATTAAATATATTTAATATTACTTAAATTATAATGGATTTTTCAACTATTTCTAAAATCCTTGGCCTATTACTACAATTATATTGATAATAAAATAATAATAATAAATGAATATTTTCATACCATTTAATCCATTTCGAATATCCATAATATCAGATACTTTGACAATTTTCCTACTGGAATTTTAGATATTAATTCTTAATAATAAGTAAATTATTATTATTATTATTATTATTATTATTATTATTATTATTATTATTATTATTATTATTATTATTATTATTATTATTATTATTATTATTATTATTATTATTATTATTATTATTATTATTAAATATTTATTAATTATTAGTATTAAACACTTCTTCGTTAAATTTAAGTATCTTAAAGAATTTAATATAAATAAATGTAAATGTTATATATTGGACTTTTCCCATCATCTGTCATTAAATATTGAATGTCTAGAAAATTTTAAATTTTATTTATACTTTTCCAAATACAAACAACTGTTAATAATAACACACAAATATAACACAAGTTAGTAGATTATACAACATTTCGAGTGTTATCATTCTCCTCTCAAAAACGTTGTGTAATCTACTAACTTGTGTTATCTTAGTGCGTTATTAGTAACAGTGGTTTTTGTATTTGGAAAAGTTTAAATAAAGTTTAAAATTTTCTAGACATTCAGCATTTAACGATAGACGATAGAAATAGTCCACATCTAAAATACCATCTTCACAAACTTTCGCGAAAACACTAAATGAATGTAACTTCATATAATTTTATATATATTTTATTGGGGTGAATGCGTATGTGTAGGTAGCATACCAATTTGCATTTTAGCAGAATCGATTTGAAAATAATGCTTTTAGAATAAACATTTATTTTATGATATATTCTAAGTACAGTTTACTAGGAAATAATCCGCCAAATATTTATTGTTTAAATTATAAACATCAGTAAAGCACAGTGGACTAGCAATTTAATCAAAATAAACGTAAGTCGGTTAAACATCGCAAAGCCACGCACTTAATTTTACAAACAATTAAAGGCAGATGAAAAGCAAATAAATTAATCACAATTACACGGACGATACCACTGCTCAATAATGTTTTCTCCAAGCTTAATTTAATTTTTCCAATCTGTAGCATCCTTTCGCCATACCACACAAACAAACTTTACTATTTCATCCATCTATATAATATATGATCTCTTTCTAGATCTTTTACACTCTCTTGGGATCCAGTCTAAAATTTCAACTGCCCCCCCCCCTTTTATTAGTCTGTTCTAGTAATACATCTAGTCCAGATCCATTTTAATCTTTTAATTCTTTCAATGATGATTGTTCTCTCATCAATATAATTCATTTTTAATCCCTTTTAATTACTCCTAACAATAGATATTCATAGTTGAGTGGTCTAAAGTCTCTGTATTGTTTTTTTGTTAAATGTTGATGTTTCAGATTTATAGATAAAAACTGGCAAAACACATTTATTAAAAACATTTCTTTTCAAAGACATGCTTTCTTTTAATATTATGTTACATCTTCCATCCAAATTTAATTCTATGATTAATTTCATTCATTACATTTCCATTTGCGTTAACAATAAGAGCAAAATGTTTGTTGTTTTTAATTTCTAATTAATCAATATTATTTTCTTCTGAGAACATTACTTTATTCTTTTTAGTATTTATCTTTTAGTCCTACTTCCTTAGTTTCATCTAATAACTCTTGCAACATTTTCTGAAGCTCTGAAGCATTATTTGCAAAAACAGCTACATCATCTACAAAATCTAAATGACTTAAATAATGTCCATTTACTTGTACTCTCTTACGAAGCTTCACATTTTAATCCACAAAATATTTCTTGTAAAACTGTAGCAAAAAATTGTTTTGACATGAAATGTCCTTTTTGTGCACTTTTCATAATCCTAGCACCTCACTGAGAAAGCCAGTAGCAGAAACCGGTCTGGGGTTGGGGATATTCTGCAAAGTTTGTTAAGAGCTTACTTGCTAGCTCTCTATATAATTTTTTATAATGTTAAGATTTTAATATCACTGCATAATCTAATCATTGCTTGTTGAATTTTGATCTTTTTCAGAATGTGATAATGTCCCTATATCTCAAGGATTCAATGTGTTAATAACTGTAGAAATGCTTATATAAGAATCAAATGACTTTTCATAATCTACAAATTTAAGCAAGATGGCAACTTATATATTGCCTTTTTATAACTTTTCTGAATAATTGTTTATGACCCATTGTGTAAAACCTTAAATCTAGCTTCTTCTTTTTGATTGGTTAAAATCCAAAATTTGCTGTAGACAGTTGAAAATATCTTGGTAAAAATTTTGTATGAATCTGATAAAAGATTGATAGACTGTAAATTTTAATATCTTCATTTATTATCTTTCTTAAATATCAATATTACTAAAGCATTCTTCCAATCATCTGGTATAGCTTTATCATTTAGATATTTGGTATATAACTTTGCCAACAATTTTTCTTTTTCATCTGCTTCTTTTAAGATATTGTTTATAATTCTATCATTAACTGAATTTCTTCTCTTATTTTCAGATTTAATTACGTCTCACTTCTTCATTTAAAATGCTGGGCAATACAGAAGATATAATAATTATAGGAGATGTGTTTTTTTTGTTATTTATTACTAGATAATTCTCTATAGAACTCTTAGACACATTTCTTAATCTTATCGCTCTTTTTAATAATTTTTTTTTTTTTTTTTATTGAAGGAATAAATTTCCTGATAACATCAAGCTGCTATTTTATGTTTTTGAGATTTTTTATAGTTTTCCTTACTGATTCACAATTACGTTTTTTATATCATTATTTACTATGTTTTATATCATTTTACAAAACTCTAGATATTCAATAATTCATGCATTGTTTAGCTTAAATAGAAAATTTACTGGTAAAATGCTGTTTTTTTTTTGTACTATCTCTATCATTCAAATCTGAATTATTTTCAAAATCTGTTAATATTCTAAAACGATTTGCAAGTTCTAATTTAAATTCATTGAAGATTTTCTGAAAGATATGAATATCAACTGTGATTATGTTTTTCTTAATAATTTGTGTCGCTCTAGTTTTGCATTAGCATATGTCTTACATCTCATTAATCAATTATTCCCAGTGTTGAATAAAAGAACATTACAATCTTGAAATACATTTTTTCTTTGGTCAAAATATAATCAAATATTATGGAATTTTCATTTTCCATTTGGTAGCTTCTTTTGAATGCTTCCATGTCTATTTCCATTTCATTAAGCATTTTTCTCAAAGAAAGAAATCGTAATGTACAGTTTCTCTTTTTCTAAGAACTCCATAAGCTTATTTCTATCATCAGAATCAAATTTACCCACAGCATTTTCATCTTTTAAATGTTTCCTAATTCTAGCATTAAAGTCTCCCATAACAATTTTTAAATGTTTGGTCTGATCAAAAGCATTTTTGGATCCCTCCAAAAATCTTCTATTTTTTTAATTTGCGACATAAATCTGAATTGTTTTTATTTGATATCTTCCATTAATTTGAATCACTATCTAATATGCCATTAATCTCCACAATGTTGTCCTTTCACTTTTTATTTAAAATAAATTCCACTTCATTTGTACTACCAGTGCTGGTGGATTTAGAGCGCAATGTGTCCACTTTTTAAATTTGTTGTCTCTTTGTCTTTTCTTCTAACTTCACAAGGCCAACGTCCCATTTAATATTAGGCAGTTGTTCCAATTAGTGCAAGCTTCTTTCACTTAAATGTCCTTAAATAAAAGATTATCATCAAGTGAAATCCTGAGTCGGCAATCAGAGATTCTTAGCACAGTCTGTCTTTAGCTACTAATTGCTGCCTTAGCTAATGACTTTACAACCTGTTAGAAATAAGAGCTATAATTTAGTTTTAACTGTCACAATTGTGAATATCTATTTAAACACTTTATTCAAACATTTATTAAGATCTATTGAAAAGGAAGTTCATAGTGTTTTTGATCTTAAATTCGAATGTGGAAAGCCAATAAATTCACCGTTTAGCTGATGGATGTTGGTAAGCAGACCGTCCAGTCCATGTTAGTATGTTATTTGAATAATTATGTAATAATAGCAGCTGCAACTGCAAAATATGGAGTAGATATTAGAAATCTGCCCGTCTTGATTTCTTTAAGATCCCAAAAAGGAATCATATAGTCTCCTATTATTTAAGAGAAAACTTTTTTCTGTAGCCAGCCAAATAAATTAACACAATAAATTCTCTTCTTCGAATGTAATTTTATATTTTGTAAAATATGTACTATGAATAAGCACAATTCATTTTTACATTTGTCAGACTTAGGATTGGGAGGTCGTAGGATCGATTCCGGCACTAACAATTACAGCACTCCAACTTCTTATAAACCCCAAGCAATAAAGCCGTTAGTCTTTTGCCCTGCACGGTTTGGCAATAGGTAGAGCGTCCGATTTGTAATAGGGATGTCCTAGTATCGATTCTGGTACTCACAAATCTGACGTTAGAACTTCTTATGAAGTCCTGAACATTAAAGCCATATGTCTTTTGTTTATCGAATAAATGAAGATAAAAATATAATAACATAATAGCAAATTTAATAATTCATAATTCAAATATAATGAAGTAAGTAGCTTTATTTAATTTGCCTCAAACTTGAAAATCCACTATTGAAATTGAAAATA
Source organism: Epiperipatus broadwayi (assembly GCA_028023455.1). Classification (NCBI taxonomy): domain Eukaryota; kingdom Metazoa; phylum Onychophora; class Udeonychophora; order Euonychophora; family Peripatidae; genus Epiperipatus; species Epiperipatus broadwayi. The sequence continues at coordinate 1,649,043 of JAQFVV010012527.1, forward strand.
TAGTAAATTAGTCTATTCACTAAAGATGCCGTTTTAAATAGTTGCCATAGTTACACTATGTATAAATATATATACAAAGTGTAACTATGGCAACTATTTAAAACGGAGGGATTTAAAATAATAAACATTCAACCAAAACTTGCAAGTAAAACAATTAAATATAAGCTGTAAATACCTTGACATATAGCAGTACAATTCTTAGTAATATATTTATTTCAATTCTAAATTATGTTTTGATTTTTCATAATTAAAAATGAATAAAAAAGGCAAAATCGCAGGCTAAAATGTAGACGTGGATGAAGCAGAAGCTATCTTTAAAAATAATTTTTACAATCAGATTACATAACATTATTAAATTTTATCCAATTAAATGAAACAAAGGAAATTAGAATTTATGATTTTAAGCTTACTAATACTTCCCATGATATTTTCTTTATCTTCTGCTTTAGTTTTTTCTTCTAGGTTTAAATTAAGCCAAACCATCTCTGCAATATCAATGAAGAATTTTGGAGGCAGGAATAAGTAATACTTTATTTAAACAACCTATGTATTATGACTTTTTATAATTAATAACATTTTAATTGATCCTTCCATGCATTGTATTTTTAAACTATTGACACAGATGGCGCTTCAGTCACTTCAGCTTAAATTCATTCTTTTGCAGATATCTATATCATTCATTGGCTAATTTTCCATTTATTTGATGCCTAAAACTGGAACGTATTAATTCAAAGAAAATCTCAATACAAAGAAGCTAACAACACTACTGATTGGTAGTTTCTTATTCTCAGACCTGCTTGTGGGAGTTTTTGAAAATGTTCATGATTCTGTTTTATTTCAGAAGTGGAAATTTATATTTTTCCTATTTTGTTTATATATTTATGATTATTTTTAAAAAATATTTGCAAAATATTTATTTTTTGACTATAATATTTACAATTAGACTTAGATTTTATTCAATAATGCTTGTTTTGAAAAAGACGAGTTAAGCTAAATATAACATAAAACAGGAAGTTGTAATCGACTGAAAAAGAAATATTTCTATAATTATCGTAACTATATTTTTATCATATTTTTAATAATTATAAGTAGAATTTTAAAACATGATTTCATTTTTTATGGGTTCTTGACAATAGTTCAGTCTAGTTTTAGAAATGGAGTTAAAACAAATTTTATTTTGCTCATATTACATTTTTTTCCCATATGTCATAGCATCGGCCGGGAGGCGAACCTGCAGCAACCGTCTGCAACCAACTGCTTGCTTGTAAGGAGGCTGCAGTGATCTCTCAGCTAACAACACTTGACAAAATTTTTATTATCATTAATTGCAAATTAACAAAAACTATTTCTGAGATTATATATTTTAGTTTTTTACTTTTTTCTATATTTTTTAAATTTGTAAAACTGAAATATTATTTTCAAGCATGGTTTCCATATTTGTATCTTTTATTTCCAAAAAAAAATAATTAAAAATTTGTGCAAATATAACAAAGAATAAGTGAAAATTGATTAAAAGTAATAATTGGAAATTTATATCAATAGCCATTAGAAGCTGTCAAAAAAATAGAGATAATCAATAATTTCAAACTATTGATAAGGCAACCTCCTCTTAATACACACACATATTTATATATCTTATTTTGCTTTCCCAACTTGTAATTGAGACATTATAAACAAATCTTAGGATTATTTCTCAATGGGAATGTCAATAAACTTATTGCATCATATGTACACTTATAAATAGCCAACAAAGCCCTTATTTTTCTCTTGTTCAAGTTGCTAGTTTGATGAGTCATTTAAAGTGAATATCCTAAGATGAAGTGGAAGATTATTCTTTGAGGTGGAATCATTAATCTTGTTTTGCTCCAGCATTGTGGTAGATTATTGTTGTCCTTCTTTTACTTGTATAGTACATTTCTTTTCTTTGAATAGATAGAAACTTAGAAAATAATTTTGTTGATCTATATCAAAGATTAAATAGAAGAATATGATTGAAATTATCTCTTATCTTCTGTGTTTTCACTTCCATCATATTAATATTTCAATCATCCTTTGCTTATTCTAACTCTTCTCTGATCATAGTAAATAACTCTGAGTGATTTTCGTGCAATCAATTTCCATATGAAGTTTCTCATAAATAGTTTTAGTATCTTGCTGGGGATTTTGATTTGATCTTAAACATTAATTAGTTTTAATTTCAGAATTGTTCTTCTTTTATGTACCTTTCCTTTTACCTTTTGAAATATCTCTTGGTTGGTCTTGTTTGCAAATTTTCTCTTTCAGGCAGTTAAATATTTAGTAAATTTCTTCTCTTAATAGATTTAACACTAGTGACATGGTTTCTCTCTTTAGTAGCCCTACAGTTGGCATGTGTTGTCTTTTCAATAGCTAAAAATTCAATGCGACGATGTTTCTTTTGGACAATTATACATTCTGTTTTTGATATGCCTGTTCTTTTCAGAAATTACATATTCTTTTTCTTTTTTATCAGGGGTAATATTAATTATATTTTGGGAAATTTTATTTTTCTTTTAAATGATTAATTTCTTAGTTTAAAAAGAATAGAATTTATTCTGAAATGCCATATTTTTTTTTTTTATAAATGTCTTGTTGTTTTCTACAATGCTCATTTCCCTATAATGTCCTTGTTGGTTTTGACATTGTAGGTTGGGGTTAGTTCTGGTTTGTTATTCTCCAATAATTGGAAAATTTTGTCTGCCTTCATTCCCATATATAAAATGTAATAGTAATAAATATTTTCTTGGCAACATATTCCTAATAATTTATCTCTTATCTATTCCTGTCTTGTATTTCTTCACTACTACTATCTGCATTCTGTATACTCCTTATTAAATGAAATAAAATTACTACAACATAAGCATTTATACTTACGTCTTACTTATATTTCACTTTTTCATATTTTAACTTATTTTTCACTTAAGAGAGGAAAGAAAAAAAATTACAAGATTTATTCACTTATAATAAGATAAAATGTATCTTTTATAAAAATAAAAATAAAAAATACTGTAAGATTCTTTACAAATGTACACATATTGAATACACCAAATGCAATGGTGAACTATATTAAAAATCTAATTCTTAAACCTTATATTTAAAAACTAATAGATGTCATATTAAAAGTGACAAATTTATATGTTGAGATTCTACAAATGAAAAGACAAATTTAATAAGAAATCCAAAATTACTATGTGATGCATCAAGTTTAAGCAACAAATATTTTAATAGCCACCCATTAAATGCACCAAAATTACTGACATTAAAAAGTAATATTTATTAAGGCAATAAACCTAAAGCATGTGCTGTTGAAAATGCGAAGGTAGAGACCTCTACATGTCTTAACTTCAAGCTTACTCATTGGAAGAAAAGACAATTTCAAGAATAAAAAATATAATATTAATAAGACTTAATACCAAAGCTCCACATACTAATTTACATTAATGGCAGCTCACTATAAGTAGGTATAATGAAGAAGAATGAAAAGATCTTAATCTGTAAAACATACAAAAAAAATGTAACTAATAATTTGTTCAAATAAAGTAAAACAAAAATTAATTCTGAGCTACTTCTTTTTATTGTTTCTACATAAAATTAGCCTACACCTATAAGTTTTCTCTTCCTCTCTCCCTCTCTGTCTCTCTTTCTCTTTGTCTCCTACCTTTCTCGTCTTTCCTCTCTCTCTCAAACTCTTTCTTTTTCTGAGTCAATAAAAATAAATAAATTACAAGAAATTCATAATTTAAAAACTAGCCAAAATTTGAAAACCAAAATTTCACAACCAATTGGTTGTTTCTTTGCCAAGACAGACTTCTCAAATCCTTTACGCTTGAGAAGTCGACCTTGGCAGTGAAACCAATTGGTTGTAAAATGTTAATTTTTAAATTTTTGGATAGTTTTTTAATTTCAAATTTGGTATTATATATATATATAATATTTTAAATACAAATATGTCATATACATAAATATTGCAAATTGTTAGTCAATTTTAAATTATTGCACTTAATTTAATATACAGTGTAAAAAACATGGAATAGTTTGCTTTTTGTGAGTTCTTATAAAGTTTGAGTACCAACGTAATAGACATCCCATTGACATTAACCCCTAGAAGCTGTATATTAAATCATGCTAGACAAAATACAGAAAGAATGTATGGGAAAGGTGGTGATAAGTACAGCAACTAATCTTAAAAGTGATTGGTTAATACATAGAAGATGCCAATATTTTTCATTCACGGGATAAGTCATCTATGATAAAAAACACAACTTGTCAAGATTTGTCATATAAGATTAGCATTGAAAATCTTGTGTAAGAATGCATTTTAACAAAATGGCGATCATAATTATTCAAACGATTTTTTTTCTTGTGGCTTTTTAGTGCATATAAAATCTGGCAATAAAAAAGTATAATATGAAAATTACTAATAATTAAAACTATAATTATTCTGATAATGACTAAAAACTTGGAGGGCAATAAAGAAATAGAAATTTATTCAAATTAGATCTGAAATTTTATTTAATAAAGTCTATTGACCCAATTAAAATTATATTATTTTGGTCATAGGTTGAGATTTTTAAAATGCATAATTCGTAACAAAATCAACAGTGAAATAAAAAATGAATGAAATGAGATGATATGAATATATTATATCATGATAATGAATGCACTAATATTTAGGTTGTAAATTAAATAGATGATAAGCCATTCAGCAAACCTATCATTTAAATGGTCACAAGAAGTTAAAGTTGACTAAATAGTGCTTGATAATAATATAACTTACCATATTAGTAAATCACATCTTAAATCAATAACTCATATTGATATTGTTTATGAATATTACTAAATGTCTTCCACTAGAGCTGGTCGCTATAATGCTGATTCTTGTTTGAAACCTTGGAATTTACAGGTAAATCATTTGTCAAGAAACAGACTATGGTAACTGTTTTCGCTGCAGCAGTATATTCTGCACAAAACTATAAAATCCATTTCATGTATTCATTTCATGAGGATGTAATATACCATATCCTTTTACAATTATTTCTTTTTGTATACTATTTATAAATAACAGTTGTAAAAATTCAACAATAAATAATTAGGATACATACAATAAATATATAAATTTTCTATTAGCAAATTTTTGTTCTCTTTAATGGCTCTTTTACCTTTTATCTCATGTCTATTACAACTATTCATCAGTTACCCTTTTTCAAGTAGGTTATATGTTGTTATCTAACTTTATATACACATTATTTTTAGAGACATTTGAACTTAAATTTGTATACAGTATTTGTATTTAAATATATTTCCAACTTTCTATTCCATTACACATTAATGAAATATATGATCAAAAGGATACATGATAATCCATAAATGATACCCAAGACCCTCATTTATCTAATCAACATATTTTTAGCAGTTACTCTGTAAAAAAATAAAAAAAACGAAGCAACTGATTTTTAAAAACCATTGCTTGTAAAATAAATGGGGGCAGTTAAATGAATTAAAACTTGAAAATAAATTCAAATAAACTGTATTTTTCATTTATAAAAGAAATGATAAGTAGTATTTAAATAGTCTCTGCAAGGCAAAACACCCCTATAGCAGAGATAACGTGAAAGGGAAAATATTATAATCAGAACTGCCAATTAGAACGTAATGACGATTTGAGCAAATTTTTTAATCTATGTTTTGTCTTCCAGATAAAAATAGCTAGATATCTATTTGCTGATCAATATAGAATTGTTATGAGTTGATTACCTGAAAGAAAAATCCTAAGCCTGATTGAAACCTAAAAATTTTCAAATTTTGCCTGGTTAAGATGATAATCCAGGTAAACAGATAAATGTATTACTATAGCATCAAAAACATACAGGTATTTTTATTATACTAAACCCATTGCTTTGTCCATTAAAAAATTTTGATATTTATAACAGAAATTATAGTTTAAATAGGAAAAGTAGGCAAACCTATATATATTTGTTATTGTAAAATATTATTACAGATAAATAAAATCATACCGTTGTAATCATAAATTTTATATATAATAACGAGCAAATATTTCGAAAGAAGCTTATTTTATCTTTTTTTTTTATGATAAATGCTATAAGAGAAAGCATTCAAATCTTTATCTATGATTGTCCCCATCTCCAGACCGGTTTGGAGCTATGGCTCTCTTCAATGAGAAGCTAGGACATCAGATTCAAAAACACCAACTCTAACCCAGTATTTATCTAATACTTAACTATTAAGAAGAAGATCTGAAACTTTCAGACGTCTAATATCTTCAAATTCAGCTCTTCAACTGAAATAGCTATATGGGCCGGAACTAAATTCAGATACTCCATATATTAATAGCCTTGGAAATTTAATATAACCAAAGCTTTAATAACCAAAATTATAATAATAATAAAACCAAGTGATAAATCACATGACCTATATAGCTTGTAATTACCAATATGTAATAAAGAGCAAATATTTCTAAACAAGCTTATTTTATCATTATTTTATTTATATATATCATTAATGCATGATGCCTATTTTATTTTGTCAAATCTTTTCAAAAATGCTCTAATTCTACCCACTAAACTGATTAATATTCTTGAAAGAGACTAAAGAAAATTATTATACAGTACATAACTTGAATCAGAAAATAAGGAGTGGCTCAAAGACATGAAATACATTGTTTATTTCACCGTTAACTATTTAAAGTAAATATAAATAATTAATAAACAAAAAATGTACTATAAATATACATTTAAGCACATACATGTGTGTGTATTAGACGCTAGATTACCTAAATCTTAGCACACTACAACCAAACGATTTTCAAATGAGGTAATTCGACATTAATTACCACTTTTTTTCAACACATTTTATTCCAGCATCTGAATTTTAGAAATGTTCACATTATTAAAGTACATTAAATTAACTTTATAAAATAATAATAGTAATATACCGAAAAAAATTAAAGAAATAAAAGAATTTTAATGTTTGGCAAAGAGATATTTTACATTACAATTATGAATCAAAAAGTAATATAGAACTGAGATAACATATTTATTTATATGCGTATATTCTGACAATCGTGAGTAGAATCATAATGACGATACAAATTTAAAATTAAGATAGTCCAAAAGCATACAGGAATTTAAATTAGAAAAATAACTTTTAAGAATAATTTATATGTTATGACATCAGCGACATGTAATTGTGTGTGACCCCAAAATATATATGTATTAGCGACAAATATACAGCGTCGAATAATTCCCTTTGCTCATTTTATTATTTATAACACTTTGTCATTAATAAAACGCTTTCGGAATTATTTAAACTGAAAATTACAATAATTATCATATTTCATATTGTAGGAGCATTACAAACTATATAAATTTTATGCTGTGTGTTACAGAGACTATAGACTAAAAAATCCACTTACATTCGCAGTGGATAAATCTTCGCGAAAAATCTTGTCTTGAAATGGTAAATTTTGTAAATTAAAGAAAGTAATTGCCAAAGATATATGTTTAAAGATATTTGGCTGAATGGAAAATAATTTATGGCTAGAATTAATCGGACAAAATTCGTATTGGCGATTTAATTCATTTGCGCAAATTATATAAATTTACATCACATTTATTTATACTTTTCACCCTCTTGCCTACCAGTCATTGCTAAGAATATGATATAAGTTCATGATATCGAAAACTGCTCAGCATGATATTATAATAAACATAGAAACTTAAGCTTTTCTTATCTACGCGTTCCTAGTTCTTATAAGTTAACTGAATTACAATTTGTCTAAAAAAAAGTTATATATGTGTGTGTGTTTGGGTAAAATTAAAAATATTAACAGCTATAATTTGTAAAACCATATATTACTCATGGTAGTCATGCTTAATTCCATATTTAAAAAACAAGGTAAAAAGTCGGTGTTGTTTTTGAAAAACATCCTGCTGTAAATGGATGAATTATTCTCCAAGTTTTGCTGAAACATGTTTTTTTTTTTTTTTGTCAACAGATGAGCCGTGGTGGAGAAAAAAAGGAGTTCAAAAAAGATATTTTATCAGACTTCAAGGAAAATTCAATATGCACATTCTATTAAGCCAGAGTTTTACCAGCCAATCAAGTAAAAGGATATACCAATATTTGTCAGCTGGTTTTAACAGTAACTCCTGTCTTCATCAATTGGAAAAAAACATTATCATTCAGTCTACAAAAATGAGGAAACAAACTACCAATGTAAAAGAATGAATATTTTTCAGTATATTCTAATTGCAAAATTGATATACCATGTTCATGCTTATAGTGTTTTCAAGATGACTCACTAATGACTATCACTTTCCATGCATAAAATGATACAAAAAATAAACAATTTAACAGACCTAATATTAAATTTTAAACTATTACTTATCACTTGATGTATCAAGAGATAAATTAAATGTGTTCAGAATAAGCACCTTTGCTGCCCTTCTGTTCTTTCTATCAACGAAGCTGAAGAATAACAATAGACTCAGGAAACTAATCTGAAATAATATTGATGGATCAATTGTACGTGACACCAGAGAGAATCCTACAAAGAAAATTGAAACCTATTTTTCTAATTAAAGGAAAGGTGTTAACTTTTAAAAGTGATAGAAAACTGTTTCGAGATTCAGCATATTATATATATTTTTAAAAAAAAGGTTGCCTTGACAACAGTTTGAAATTATTGATTGTTATTGATATTGGGATTGTCTAAGTGTTCAACTGGTTATTAATGATATATATATATATATTTTGCATATGTATGTGGATGTATTTTATGAAGTATATAATTATTCTTTTTTCAATGTGTTTGGTTTTCCATTCAGCTTAGTATATTTTTAATACTATGTATCATAAGCTAAATGGAAAAATAAAAACATTGAAGAAAGAATAATTATATACTTCATAAAGCATATCAACATACATATGGAAAATTTATTACATATAATTAATGAAGTTTAAAACAAAATTATATCTATATATTGAGAAGAATTATTTCTTGTCGTGTTAATTTTAAGATAACCTACTTTTTAATTAGGAATTTAGCTAGGTTACAATTATTAAACTTAGTAAAAGATTTCCATTCATTAAGTGATCATGTGACAAATTGAAGACATTTTAAATAATAATAGTATAAATATGTATTTTTAATAGGTTTGGCTTTAGATAAAAAAAGAAGGGGGGGGTGACTTATTTTGTTATGTGTTTAGTTTTTTTTCTTTTTTAGAGAAAAAATATATAATAAGATGAGGTTAAATCTTTAAAAGAGTGTTTGTATATCAGTTAATTAAAGAAAATAAATATGGTATTAACATTTTTTAAAAGTTATTTAACAGTTAATTAAAAGAAATTAGATTTTTTTGGATGAAGAAATGAATTGTGTTTTTTAAATTAATGTTTAAGGAGAATATATTTCAACTAATTATGAAAGAAAAAAACAACAATTTGGAATTTTTACCTGGCAGGAATTTAATTATATATATATATATGAATTTTTGATAATAAAAAAAGAGATATATATTATCATTCTGTAAAAAAAAATTGATCGGTCAAGTTTTAATTTATGAGGTAGGCATGAGTTTGGTTGAATATTTGTTATCAAGGCTGTTTTTGTTTATAAAAAATTAAATATTTTGGATAGCAATATGCAGTAAACTTCAGGAGAAATTCCATGTCAATTCAACTGTGCTGAGGTGAAGAATGAGAAGCTAACCCTAGTAATTTGAAGATAAACTGATTACCCTTCTAGTTTAAAAAAAATGATTTGTTTATAAGAAAGGTGATAAGCTTTAGAAAAAGAAGAGCATTGCCAACCCAGTTATGGAACCAATTTCACCAAAAGAAATGTAAGAAAAAGAAAATACTTTTGGGAGAAATTTTCAACAAATCCTATGCCTTAATCCATTCAGAATCGTGACTGTCTCAGTTTTGTGTTAACCTGATATGGATATTATTATACTGAACACTTAGAGCTACAAAGATATTTGGAAGCATTGAATTGAAAAATAATTATTAAATCGAAACTTGGAGCTACAAGAAGAAGAAGCTAATATGAAAGAAAATAATTTCTAAACTGAAAATGATTGATAATGGAAGGACTGAAATAAAAATAATTATTAAACTGAAACTTGGAGATATAAAAAGAAGAAAAGTTAGTTGGATAAATTTGAAAGAACTATTAAAACAACATCATGACAAGAGATTTGATTAAACTGTTAACTCCAAAAGTTATAAAAATAAACCCTCAACTAGATAACTACAAAGGAATGACTAAAATAAAAAATTCATAATAATAGGGTATATAACTCAATAAACTTTACTTCTTTACTTATTATTTGTAATTTAATAAATATGAATTATTCACTAGGCAAGAAAGATTATTAACTTATAATATTAAAACAGGCAAAACTCTCCATACAGTAGTGCCACTCAATGCCAATCAGAGTAATCAATGGATGCCAGAAGGCTTGTGCATAAAATTCCCATCTAGTGCCTACCTAACTGACGAAGGCCGCAAGCCAGAAACTAGTCTGGGGATATTGGATGAGTAGACACTAGATGGAGATTTTATGCACAAGCCTTCTGGCATCCATTGATTACTCTGGTTGTCACTGAATGGCACTATTGTATGGCGAGTTTTGCCTGTTTTAATAACAGTTATGTGCTAGCATAAGAAATAATGATCCTACAGCTTAGCACTATTTTTGCCTGGGCAGGTCATATTCATAGCACAAAGTCAGATTTGAAAGTGAACAAACATGTAAATTAATCAATATGCAAATTTATTAATTTACATATGTGACTTGCATGATAATGCAATACATGAATTCTTTTATTTATCATGTAGGGGTTGTTTGTGATAAACCATGCTTCTTTGTATTTTCTCTTTCAATCATTGTGATCAGCATAAATCACTTTGATGTTCATTGAATCAAAATTGTGATCAGAATTGATGACAGGCTCTAAGAATACTAACTTTATGTTACAGTCTGTTTTAGCATGCTTACATATATATACTTGTGCTGCGATAACCTAGTGGTACTATTGGCATAAATTTATCATAATATATACTGTTGCAAGTAAATTCATAACAGCTAATTAGGTTGATGATCTGAAGAGTTTGGTCCAGAGGCAACTTATCTTTGGTATTATTTAATTATTTATTGAGATTATAAGGGGTCCTGAAACTAACATTGAATTTGTCAGAGCAAACAGTTTTTAATTTTCATGAAATTGAAGACTAATCCATGCATTAGTATTGTTATAGTGTGGAGGTCTTGTGTATATTATGGAATAAAAAATGTTGAAGCATTTTATTAAACAATTATGATCATATCTTACATTAACTAAGTCTTTGATGTCATTTTCAATACTATATCTCCTGTCTGTGGAATTATTCATCCTCTTTTACACACTTCTGCCTCACACAAATTAACTGGCTTTAAGTGTTTCCTTCACAGAAACCAAAAGCTTTGCAAGTTTTGGCAAATAGGAGAGATAATATTGAAAACTACATCAAAGGCTTACTCAAGATAGGGTATGACCATAATTGTTTAGTAAGATCCCTCAAAAATTTTGTTCCACAATAAGCACCAGACTTCCAAACCATAGAAATACCAATTCATGGGTTAGCCTTCCATTTATATCAGATGCATCACAAAAATTAAACATAATTTGCTCTGAAGAATTCAATGCTAATTTCAGAACCTTTCCTAATTTAAATCAATTATTAAATAATATCAAAGATAAGTTGCTTTTGGACCTGGTTCTCTAAGTCATCTACAAAATTAGCTATAATGAACATACTTGCAATGCTATTTATTATGGTGAATCCCATTCCAATAGTGCCACTAGGTTAGTACAACACAGGTGTGTATATATATATATATATATATATATATATATGTGTTGTACTATATATATATATATATATATATATAAAAGCATGCTAAACCAGATGCTAACATAAAGTCAATATTCTTGGAGCGTGAAATTGATTCTGGTCACTGTTTTGATTTGATGAACATTAAAGTGGTTTGTGCTGAGCACATAATTGAAAAAGAAACTATAAAGAAGCTTGGTTCATCACAAACAACACCCACACTATTAATAAAAGAGATTCATGTGTTGCTTTATCACACAAATGGTATATGTAAGTTAACCAATTTGCATATTAACTAATTTATTTGTTCATTCATTTACAAATCTGACTTTGTGCCATGAATATGACATGCCTGGTTGAAAGCAGTGCTAAGTTGTAATGTATTTATAATTGTATTAATCTTTCCTGAATAGTGAACTATTCCTATTTATTGAATTAGTAATAGGATATGATTCAGTACACATATACATTTATAAATATTTTTTTATAATGTAAGTAATAATTGACAGTAGTCAATATTTTTAGTTGTTTTCTTAAAAACAAGTTTGGTTTAAGTTAATGTTATTTTTTGTTGTAATTTTTTTTTTTTACCTTTGATTATTGTAAAAGGTAATAACTTATTTAGATTAAATGTTAGTTATTTATTAAGAATCATCAAGGAATAATATTATATTTGCTATATGAAATCATATGTATTGTATGAAATTACATGTTAACTTTTGGTATTGACATTTTTTATCATTTTTATTTAATTTTCTTGTGTTTAATTTATTAGTTAACTTTATTAAATAATTGTTGAAAAAATAACAGTTTCTGATATTATTTTTAATTGATGTATTGTTTTAGCTATTTGTTCTATGAATCAGTAGTGTGTTTGACTGATTTAATTATAGTTGTGCTTTAAGAAATTTGTAGATTATTCTAGTAAAATTAGTTAATATAAAATAGATTAAGTTTTAAACATTTATATTTTCTCTTGTTCTCATTCATAGTCTCTAGAGCCCTTGCAATCCCAAGCTGGTGTTTATAATGTTTGTGAGGTATATGTATGCAGCATCCAGAAAATTCTCTGGATAGCACAAAAATAAAGATCACCTTTAAATGTCACTCACTTCACTTTATTTTATAGATTCTAAATTAGTTTGTAGATAATCAGCACCATATGGCCAAAATATTGATGATAATTAGAATGGATATCAAGATCCCAACATTTTAAAAGCTTATTATAATTTATATTTTTAACATTTATATACATGTGTGCTGATAAAATTTCAATGCTTATTTTTATAGTATGTTAAATATTTGAAATACATGCACTATTCACATACCTGAAGCCTAATTGTTAATATAGGAGATTTGAACTCAGACTTTCAATCACCCTTCAACTATCCATACTATCTCATACCACTGATACACATGACCACATACATGTAGAAAAGATAAATAATCACCAATATTCATATTTTGTGCTAAACCAGCACTCATTAGCTGGTCCAAATTATCATCTCCCACACACATATATAATCAGTGCTCAGTATATACTAAGACAGCAAATCTTCATACTTTAATGGACAGGCTTCAATCCACTCCATCCAACTCTTCACTCATCTATACCTTTGAAAATCTGATGATGGAAAGTCCAAACCGCACGCTGATGCCAATATTATTGCCATACCCATGTTGACCTCAAGTCATTCTGATCCCTCATGTATAGAACCTTATCCATTTAAATATGTAGAAGAGGAATGGGCAGGATGCAGGCCCTAAGTTTGGTGTCATTGGCTAAATTATAATTAGTCACTTTTTTTAGATTTAGTCGCAAGGGATGACCATTAAATATTAATGATTAATGTCATTGTTCCTATATTTATAACATATATTGTTTATTATTTAATCCCAATTCTAATTTTTGTTCTTTGCTAGTCGATTGTGATGTTTGGACGGCGATGATTCCACTATTCCAACACCACCTCTATATTTTCATCCCCCTATTATACATCCATATTCACAGTTATAATCTATATCTAAGATGTCTTATAATCAAACGTGAATGGGCTAGATTTATTTTTTATACATAGAAGATAGTTTTTTTTACTCTTTATTTTGATATTTTAGAGAAGCGATTTTCATTTTTTACAATGAAATATCAAGTTATTGTATGTGAAGATGAGAATGTATTGACCCTCCCCCCCCCCTTCTTACCTCTTAATATTTATTTTTGTATATTAACATTTAAGTTGTAACATAGATTAATATGAAGTATTTACCAATGATCGCAGAATCTTTAATTTAAATAATAATAATTCCATGGATATTCGTGGATAATAATGAAGTCAAATAACAAAGTAATATTTAAATAGGGCACAAATATATATATATATATGTGTGTGTGTGTGTGTGACAAATTCATGCATTCAAATCATATAATGTGCGCATATATAATCATGGTGTAGTTAAGTCAATTTCTTTATTTTGTTTGCCTTAATAAATAAGTTGCTAATTTATTAAATCAGATTACTCTTATTTTATTCTCATTCTCAAATATGTATATAATATTCTCCGTCATTAATTAATTAACAGTAATAAGTAAGTGATACACCATTCTCAGTATGTATGCTTTAGAGTCGCTAAAACCTATAGCAATAATGAAAAAGAGTTAATAAAAATGTAGCGATTTTAAATTACTATCTACAGCACCTTTTATTTTTTGAGGTAGCTACTGATACATTGATATTTATCGTGTTACTTATAAATAAAAAGCTATCTTCAAAAGATAAATGCATATATATTTGTATAATAGGAATAAAGATCTCTCCACGCAAATTATATAAAAAAACATACAATATTTTGCAGAGCTCATGTTCAACTGCTAAGAAGACACAAATAAGTTGCATTTTGTCTGCTGTTCAAACACTTATATGAAAAGCAATTTAGATAATGGTAACTACAAGAATAAAGCTTCATTGTTTAAATGTAAAGAATGCTTCATTGAATTCACTCAACATAATTAGTCCAAGATGAGCCTCTAAATAAATATTGTTTCCATTATAGCATATATTATTTTATACTATAAATTTTCACATGTTGACAAAGAAGTTGGATATTCTTGAAGTTTTTAAAAATGAGAACTTAGTGATCATGCCTTGTGAATATTAAGCAAAGTAGATTCACTGAGACATTGTTTATATCTGCAGTAAATATAAATTTATTCTCACCATTATCATTATCTAAATTACTTTCCATATAAGATCTTGGATTTGAGGCAAAGTGAGAGAGATGTTTGATTATTTGGCAGTTAGATATTAATTCTGTAAGAATTTGCAGATAGCTTATATATAGTGCATAAAGCATCTTCATTCTCAATTTGTGGCATAATAGTTCATGCCACAAAGCAAGAGAAGCCTTATCTTATGTAGCTTTATTTTAATAACATGGAGTACAAAAGAAAAATAAGTAGAAACATTTTTTACAGATTGAAATTGATAGCTCATGTGGTAATAGCCCTCTTTTACATTTTAAAAGTATAAATTTAACTCCTGCCCTGTTCAATCAAATACATTTAATTTCTTTATCGAATTTTGGTAGTCAAAATATTTTTTTATAAATAAACATTATTAATAAGTAATAAATCATAGATTTCTACTTTATGCTTATCAAATTACAATAATAAAATTGTACCAACACACATATAACGTAAAGTTATATAAATGATAATTAACGAATTAAAAAGATTTAGCACTTTCCAGAAAGTATATTTCTCATAATCTTAACCTGTTGTGACTTACTCATAGGAATAATTATTTATGTGCAATATGCAAACTTGATGCAAATGAGTCAATTAGCCCATCTTTTGGATATAGAAAAACATGATTCTTTCAGTTAATGGCAAAGGAGTCTTCTGCTATGAAATAAGCCTCCTTTACCTTCTGTTTAACATCATGCCTCTCAGTACAAACCAATTTTGCAATGGTGGGTTTGAACTCATGTCTGGATACTTTTTGATGGTGTATAAATATTGAACTTCATTCTGGGTTGGTACGTGAATTATTATACCTAAGCTACAACAACCTAGTAGCTATGGTGGCTTTGGTTTTACAATAGTATAAGGCTTTATATTCATTGTGAGGGCATGCAACATTATACATGGCCTGTGGGGTTTGATCAGGAGCTAGAAGAAAATAAAGTTAGTTTACATAACATATGATACACAACATATGAAAAAATACAAATGATGTTTTAAGGTATGATTCAAATTAAATAGTATTATCTTATGTAGATGAATATGTAATTTATACACTTCATATAAAATTATTCTAGAAGATAACCTTTCTTTGGATACTAATAATATTGTGGGTTATATTTAAAGAAATTTACAACTCAGAAAAAATATTATACTGACAAATTTTATTAATAGTACTTCTAAGTTAGAATTTGACAGAATATAAGTACTTTTTATTATAACAATAGCAAACTTTTCATACAGTAGTGCCACCCAGTGCAAGCCTTAGTAATCAAGTGATGCATGAAGGTTGGTATTGGATGAGTATGCACTAAATAGATATTTTATACACAAACCTTCTTGTATCCATTGATTACTAAACCTTTCATTGAGTGGCATTTCTGTAACAAGTTTGCTACTAATATTAACAGCTTGTGTAAGCAAAGGAAATGATGATCTTGTAATGTTTTGGTAGTTTTATAATTTTTATTATTTTTTTTAAGAACATTGTATTTTTTTTGTTTTTCAATATGAAATTGAATAGATTATTACAAATGAGTTTAAATCTCCTAAGAAGCATTCATAAAAAGCTCAATCAAGCTAATCCATATCACATTTTAACTACGGCTTTTAAATGTCTTCTAATCAATCAGTCATCATCATCATTATCAACCATTATCAATCCACTGCAGGATGAAGGTCTCTCCAAGATTAATCCATCTTCTCCGATCTTTAGCTTCTCTTCTCCACATCACCCCTACACATTTTCTTATTTCATCCATCCATCTTACATGTGGTCTCCTTCTGGGTCTTTTACAATCTCTTGGAATCCAGTTTAAAATTTCAATTGTCCATCTATTATCATCTCTTCTAGCAATATGTCCAGCCCAACTCCACTTCAATCTTTTAATTTTTTCAATGAGGTCAGTAACACCTGTTTGTTCTCTTACCCATACATTGCGTTTTCGATCTCTTCTTGTTACTCCCAACATACATCTCTCCATACTTCTTTGAGTGGTCTGAAGTCTCTGTCTTGATCTTCTATTAAGTGTCCAAGTCTCAGATCCATAAGTAAGAACTGGTAAAACACATTTGTTAAAAACCTTTCTTTTCAAACACATAGGCATATTTCCTTTCAATATCAAGTTATTTCTACCAAAAGCACTCCAACCAAGTTTAATTCTATGATTAATTTCCTCTATTGTGTTTCCATCTGTATTAATAATCTGACCAAGGTATTTGTAACTCTTAACTTCTTCTAATTCATCATAATCAATCTTTATTTTCATATTTTGAGCAAATCGATTAAACATTACTTTAGTCTTTTTAACATTTATCTTTAGTCCTACTTTCCTACTTTCATCTGATAACTCCTGCAACATTTCCTGCAGCTCGGAAGCATTATTTGCAAAAACAACTACATCATCTGCAAAATCTAAATGACTTAAATAATCTCCATTTACTTTCACTCCTTTAGTTTCCCATTTTAATCCACAAAATACTTCTTGCAGCACTGCTGTAAAAAGTTTTGGAGATATGGAGTCACCTTGTCTTACACCTTTCTCAATGTTGACTTTCCCAGTATCATTATGTAATCTAATTGTTGCTGTTGCATTTTTATAAATATTCTTTAAAATATGACAATATCCTGGATCTATACCTTGATGATCCAATGCTTTAATCACTGAAGAAATGTTTATAGAATCAAATGCCTTTTCATAATCTACAAATCCAAAACATAATGACAACTCATATTCATTTGTCCTTTCTATAACTTCTCTCAATACTTGAATATGATCTACTGTACTAAAACCACTTTTAAATCCAGCTTGTTCTCTTGGTTGGTGAAAATCCAAGGTTCTCTGTAGACGAGTTGTAATTATCTTGGTAAAAATTTTATATAAAACTGATAAAAGGCTGATAGGTCTGTAATTTCTAATATCTTCTTTATCACCTTTTTTAAATATTAATATTATTACTGCATTCTTCCAATCATCCGGTACATCTTTATCATTTAGACATTTGGTATATAACTTTGCTAATATTTTTTCTGTTTCTTCACCTGCTTCTTTTAATATATCAATTATAATTCCATCATTACCTGGAGCCTTTCCTTTTTTCATACATTTAATTGCATTTCTCACTTCTTCATTTAAAATTCTGGGCAATTCGGAAGATGTAATAGATATAGGAGGTACTTGTTCTTTATTACTATATAATTCTTGATAAAAATCTTCTACCAATTTCATAATGTCATCCCTCTTTTTAGTAATAATTCCATCTTTTTTCCTTATTGCAGATATAAATTTCCTACCAATACCAAAATGTTGTTTTACATTCTTAAGACTTTTATTTTCTTCTACAGCTTTTCTTGCTAGTTCACAGTTATACTTTCTTATATCATTTTCAACTCTTTTCCGCACCATTTTACAAAATTCGAGATATTCAATTCTTTTTAATGCATCATTCTTGCATATCTTCATATTCCTTCTTTTCTTCATAAGTTCTCTAGTCTCAGTAGAAATTTTATTAGTCAATTGCTGCTTTTTTCTACCAGCTATCTTTGTTGCAGTTTTTAAAAGTGTATCAGTTATTTTCATATTAATTTCATTCCAATCTGAATCATGTTCAAAATCTACTAATACTTGAAACCGATTTGTAAGTTCTAATTTAAATTCATTAGAATGTTTCTGAAGATTAGGAATATCAACTGTAAATATAGTTTTCCTTAATAATTTTTGTCTCTCTAGTTTTACATTAACATGTATCTTACCCCTTACTAATCGATGATCACTTCCTGTGTTAAATTTATTAAGAACATTACAATCTTGAAATATGTATTTCCTGTTAGTCAAAATATAATCCAATTCTGCTGTACCTTCATTTGGATGCTTCCATGTCCATTTCCTTCTAACATTTTTCTCAAAAAAAAGAATTCATAATATAAAGTTTTTCCTTCTCTGCAAACTCCACAAGTCTATGTCCTCTCTCATTTCTATTACCATAACCAAAATTACCTACAACACTTTCATCTTTCATTTGTTTACCAATTCTAGCATTAAAATCTCCCATAACAATTTTAAAATGTTGTTTACTCTGATCAAAAGCCTTTTGTATATCCATATAAAAATCTTCTACTACTTCATCACTGTGAGAACTTGTTGGGGCATAAACCTGAATTATCTGCATTTGATATCTGCTATTAAGTTGTATAACTAATCTTGCCACTCTGTCTGATACCCCATCAATCTCCACAATATTGTTCTTCCACTTTTTATTTATAATGAATCCTACTCCACTTGTATTTCCAATATTTGTGCCTTTATAATAGAGCATATGTCCACTTTTTAAATCAATTGTCTCTTCACCTTTTCTTCTAACTTCACAAAGTCCAATAATATCCCATTTAATATAAGAGAGTTCTTCTTCTAATTCTTGCAATCTTCCTTCACTTGAAAGTGATCTGCAGTTGTAAGTACCTAAATAAAAAGTCGTCATCAAATGGCAGCCTGGGTCCACCTCCAGGATATTCTTAGCACCCTCTGCCTTTGGCCACCAACCGCTGCCTTGGTTGGTGACTTTACAGCCTCCTGGGATTAAGGGCCATGCTTTATTTTTGTCTGTCATAATTGTATAATTGGGAAAAATCTTTATCATTTACACAAACATTCATTCTGCCTTATCAGGCACTGAGAAGAAAGACCATGGTGTTTCTTGATCTTAAACTCAGAGGTAAAAAGCCAATAAACTCACCACGCTGGCTAATGCGTGTTGGTGAGCAGCCCATCCATGTTCGTATACTATGTGAATAAACATATAGTAATAACAGCTGCAACGACAAGAACGTATGGAGTGGACATTAGGAATTTGCCCTGCTCGGTTCCTTTAAGGCCTCCAAAAGGAATCAAAGGGTCTCCTTTCAGTTAATAGCAAACTCCTTTCTGCAGCCCTAATCAATCAGTATCTGGTATTATATGATCTTGACTTTTGTTGACATGCGGCTACATAGGTTGTTTCTTGGAAATTTGATTTTATACTATAGACTAAAACTATTATCATACTCAGCTCTTTATTTTAATCAAAGTCCAAAATTAACTCTGTTACTGAATATTTGAATTTGAGCATTACAGTGTATTTTTATCTGGTAAATGTTAAACATGTATAAACTATTTAGCTGTTTGTAAGTGTAAATTCTGCAATTCTGTATAACTCAATAATGCCTTAGAAAATGAATATCATACTAAATGATGATATAGTAACTACGTATTTTTATAAAACAGCAAATAGTAAACAAAAAATTTAGTTAGCTTCTACTATTTATTCCTTTACACTTAAACCATGGTGAAGATATGTGTTCATATACTTATGATTGGTTTATTTTGACAAATTATGAAAATATTGTAATACTTTCATTAGTAGAGTAATGACACCTCTTTGCAGCATAAAAATTATATAGATTGGAATTATATAAAATCTGAACATTGTCTAAAAAATGTATTAATTTATTCAAATTTTCATACATTTGTTCATTTGCATAATGAATAGTTTATTCATTTTTATAACATAAACTGAGGTGAATTTCACCAAAAGTACACTCAGCTCTATATTGTAAAGAAGAATGAAACCACTTCATTATGCAGATAAACATATGTATGCAAATTTGAAATTACAAATATAAATAAAGAGAAAAAATAATAATTTATTCTTCTTAGAAAAAATAACTTCATAAATTTTACGAAAATCACACTTTTCTTTATTTTGCTGTAATACCTTATAAATACAATTTATCCAAACCACTTCAAACACTTAAAACTCTTTATTTGTACATATATACATAACCTACATTTCAACTGTCCAGCAGTCTTCTTCAGAGATTAAAATGAACTGGCTCTGAAGAAGACTGCAGCGCAGTTGAAATGTAGGTGTATATGTATATATATATGTACAAATAAAGAGTTTTGCTAAAAAGTGTTTGAAGTGTTTTGGATAAATTGTATTTATAAATAAATAACTTTTTTGAGAGATGTCAAGTACAGAATAATAATCCCTTATCCATTTGCAAATAGTTTACAGAGGTTTAATAATATTTAAGTCACACTATTGAGAAAGGCATGAGAAGTTAGTAATATTTTTATGTTCTTTCTGCCAGTAACTTATTACATAATCTATTTAAATTTAAACACTAACATATTGGAAGTTGACAAATTGTTTTTAAAACAAAAGTTAAGCATTAAATTTAATTTAATTTTCAAAGTTATTTCTGCCACATAATTTTACACCACTGAGCAAAAAAATATGATCATAAAACTATTAAATTTATAACATTTTCATCAACTGATTAAAGGCAATGAAAGTGCAAAGTACTTTTTGTCTTTTATAATCAATCACAATATAATTCCATCTATCATTCATCAAAAATAACAAGTTATTAATCTCTGGCGTAAATTCTTTATTGTACAAGATTTATAGCAGCTCAGTCATAAATGTTTTTCTTCTATTGCTTTGGAAGGTGCATTTATACATGAATCAATCTTTGCATTGTTATATATATATACACACACACACATTTTGTACTATAATTCTTCATAGGTCTCACATTTGGATTTATTAAATTTAGTTTCATCATCTTCAATAAATAAAAACATCTTCAATATTATTGATCTTAGGTTGTTAACCCATTTACAATTTTGAATATGAATGTCAATGCTTTAGTTTAATATCTTGACTAGTTTCATACTCATATAGTTCTATAAAACTTATGTCAATCTACTGATATTAACTGATAATTAAATAAATTAATAAGTATCATTGAAAAATGATTAAGTGAGTGAACAATATGGCCTTGAAATAAATACCTTAATAAAACAATATTATGGTTGTCTACCATTTTATTAATAATCTTCCTGCCTCCTGATAAGAAGAGTTTCAGGTTTAGAAGTGGTGGATAAAATTTAATACACATTCAAAATGGCAATGTGATGAGGAAATACACAGAATAGCAATGACAAAAAGAGCTACTATAGGTTAATTGAGAAACTTGTTCAGCCTCAGAGAGTTTATCAATTAATAATAATTGATAGTTTTCTGGCAACATCAAAATGCAAAATTTATCTCTATTTACATACAGTTTTATTTCTATTGTCTGTTTTAATAACAATCCATAAAAATATTCAATTCAATATATATATATATATGATTGTAATAAAAATAATGAATTATAATAATGATACTAATATATTTTATAAATAATTATGATAAACCATAGAAATGCTTTCAATTAATTTCTTAACCTTCTTCAACTAAAAACCATTTTAATTAAAGTTTAGAGGAAGCAAACATCGTCAATCCATATCTTAAGATGCATGAATTTTAAAGTTAGCACATTTTCTATTAATTAAAGATATTCTATTTCTATTTATCAAAATTTCCTTTTTAATTTTTCTTTTATTGTGGTTTCTCTTCTCATGAAAAATTTTAGTATTTTCCAGATCAAAATTTAAAATAAACTCATGTTTTTAATGATCAAAGAATTTAGATTCCATTATTAAACCATTATTACACTTATTTTTATATATTTATATAACAAATGATACTCTTTTAATCTTTTCTTAACACTTCAAACTTGATTTACTTATGTATAAAGCCTTTCAGTAAAATAAATTCTGATACATAATATTACAAAAAATAAGAGTAATAATGATTTAATAATGGCATCTGTTTTCCTTGATCACAAAAAATGTGAGTTTACTTTCAATTTCAATTTGAAACTTACTAAAAAATTTTATGAGAAGAGAAACCATAATAAAAAAAAATTAGGAAAAAAATTTGGGAAAATAGAAGTAAGATATCTAATTAATAATGTGCTAATGTTCAAATTTATGAATCTTGGGAAATAATAAGGAGATGTTTGCTTCCCCTAAATTTGAATTTGAATATTTCAATTGAAGAAAATTAAAAAATTAAGTGAATACTTCTGTGGCTTCTTATAGTTATTTATAAAATATATTATCATCATTATAATTCTCTATTTTTATTAATTTTATTGCAATAATTTACTATATAATGGACATTTTATTTTATTTACATATATATAATATTTGATTGAATAAAAGTATAGCTTATATACTTGTAGTTTTAGATGTAAATTATAACAGATTGAACACAGACTTTTAGGTTAGCTGAAAGGAGCTTGAAAGTCTGTGTTCAAACCCCTTATAATTTACATATATATAATATACAAATTAAAAAGCGTATGAAACACTTGAATAAGAAGCTATAAATATTCCACAAATTATTATATGCTAAGTGCTTTCGATGCCATTTGCCTCATATTCAATTATGCAAATACTTATCAACTATTATGGTAATGGGTTTTTAATATAAAACAATATTTATTACTTTGCTGAGCCATGTTTTTGCTACTGCATATCTTTCTCAAAGCATGACTATAGCAAATATTAGCAAATACATTAGCATATCTTCATGCATATAAGCATACATTAAAATAGTTGTTGATTATCATAAATTTGTATATTAAACCCCTAAACATCACATGATCACCATCTCTTATACTAGATTTGCATATTATAGATTTGCATATTTGCATGTGTAAATTGACCTGGCAATATTGCTATTCCATTAGATTAAATGACCAATGCTGATAATTAATCTAGTAATATAGCCACCTGTTAGATCAATTTATACATGCACATATGCAAATCTATGCTGGTCATTTAATCTAATGATATAACCAAATGCCGAGTCAATTTACACATGCAAGCAAATCTATAATAATTAGTAACTAGTTTAACATATGTTTGTATGCATGCAAATATACAAATCCATAATAATTAGTAATTAGTTTAATGTATGTTTATATGCATGCAAATATTCTCATCTATTTGTTAATATTCATTATAGTCATGCTTGGACAAAGATACACTCTATCAAAAGCCTGGCTCTGCAAAGTAATAAATATTATTTTACATCAAAAATTTATTGACATAATAGTTTATAATTATCTATATACTATTGTAGAATATATTTTATTTCATATTATCTACAGTATATACTTATATTATAGTTTATTCTTATATATATATATATCACCAACCATTATCAATCCACTGCAGGATGAAGGTCTCTCCAAGTTCAATCCATCTTTTCCTAACTTTAGCTTCTCTTCTCCTCATCACCCCTGCACACTTTCTTATTTCATCTATTCATCTCACATGTGGTCTCTTTCTGGATTTTTTACAATCTCTTGGAATCCAGTTTAAAATTTCAATTGTCCTACTATTATCATCTCTTCTAACAATATGTCCAACCCAACTCCACTTTAGTCTTTTAATTTTTTCAATGAGGTCAGTAATACCTGTTTATTCTCTTACCCATACATTGTGTTTTCAATCCCTTCTTGTTATTCCCAACTGCATCTCTCCATACTTTCTTTGAGTGGTCTGAAGTCTCTGTATTGCTCTTCTATTAAGTGTCCAGGTCTCAGATCCATAAGTAAGAACTAACAAAACACATTTATTAAAAACCTTCCTTTTTAAACACATATTCACAGAACAAATAAGCCCATATGCATTACCAAAATAATTCACAACTTAAATCCCCAAAGAATAATTTAAATAAACTTTTAAATATATCCCCATTTGAATATATCAATGCTAAAATGATTCTTTAAGAATGTAACTTGTGAATTACCTTTGTAATGCAATCTGGACTTATTTCCTGAATAGGCTTATACTTTTAGCAATACCTATTTAATAAACTGTAAATTACATTCTCATTAAAATCATTAATATATTTTTTTAGAATATATTTTTATTTCTGTGTTTTATGAGGTAAAAATTAGTGTGTGGATATAAATGATTCTCCAGTTATTTTTCCACCTCTTTATATGATTTCCCTTGTGTTTGTGAATGCCTTTTCATGAAAGAACACTCTCTTGGTTTATTTAATGACTTTAATGCAGCATTTCTCAAACTTATTCTATAGTGGAACACTTTGCAAATCCTAAAATTTTAATAGAACACTTTGGTTTTTATAATAGAAAGATAGGTTTCAGGTTTTCCACTCAATAGATAACTTTTAGATAAGTGCTTGGCTTTGGGTTGGTGTTTTTAGATCTAGTATCTGAACCTATCCTGGCACCTCTCTGAGGAGTGCCAAAGCACGAAACATTGGTCAGGGGTTGGGGAGGTTCTGACAGAGATATTTTAAATGCTGGCTCTGGCTAAGCATTTATCACAAAGCTTGTTGAGGAATTGGCAATCCTCATTGTTTATAACTTACAAGCTTAAGATAATAGGGTCATGTGATATATGACTCTTATTTTGACTAAAGATAGGTTTAGATTCTACTATTTTAATAACAAATAATATAAATAAGTATAAAAGTTACAAAAAAAATATTTATTCCAAAATTTCAGTTATATAAACCAGAACTCTTGAAAATAATAAACAAACAAACAATAACAAAAAACAAATAACAATAAATAATCAATAACATTTTTAATGACTTGGATGTTTTGGAGACTTTGAATTACAAATTTCTTTAATGTTGTGGAACACATTGATCTTCAATGGAACACCAATGTCCCATGGAACATAGTTTGGGAAATGCTGTTTTAGTGCATTTTTATCCTTTTCCAACAATAATTGTTATTATAATGTGCTACAAATAACAATGTATTCAAATTTACCTTACTTTCACTTCTCCAAACTGTGCTTAATTCTATTCTGTTGGACTTTTTGTTCGTTTCCGAGTTTGCAATAATAATAAAACATGCCATTTAATTTTTCATTTTCAGTCCTTGCTCACTGCAAACTATCCTGACATTTTTGAAGTCAAAAGTATAATCTTACATTCTATATGAACTAAAAATTCTGACAACATTGTAGGACTATTTATAGCTTGGTTATATAGATAATTGTATACGCTACTTTATTTTTGTGATTCTACATGATAATCATGTGATCAACAAGCATTTTAGCATTAAATATCTACACAATTTGAGTTATGTTTTTAAGACTCATTTATATCTTTACTATTTGTATGACTGTAAAATCTTCAAAATATTATTAACAATTTTTCAAATCCTTTGATCATCTAAGAGAATATTTTTTTTAACAAAACTTCTCTAAATGATATTTATGAGGGGGGGGGGAGTGGAACAAAGAAAAAAACGAATTTTCTAATAAAAAATTGTGTATTTACTTTTAAATATTAGAAATTGAATCCTCTTCAGAGTACTGTCCATTATAAAGCAATGTGCTGGCCTAAATGCGTTCTTCACTTTTCAAAGTAGAACTGAAGCTATTGCAAATTATGCCTTTTAGTGTATCTGTTGTTTTTTCTTCTTCACTTCTAAGACTGCAAAATGAATTTTTGAAGCATTTTTTCATTCAAAGGAATGAAATGCATGGAATGAGATTATGCAAATATGGCTAATAGATAAACTGGGTCATTTATTTGGAAATTGTTTCACACTTAATGCTTTGTATGATGGTACATTGTCATAGTGAAGCTTGTATTCCCGACTTGTCGCAAATCAGGATATTTTTATTTGACCACATCATGCAAACATTTCATAACTTATAGGGAAAAAACCTGATTGTCATAAACAAATCCTGAGTGAACAATTCCATTTTCATCAAAAAAAAGAGATCTGCATCATCTTGACATTGGACTTTACTCGATACACTTTTTGTGACATGGTAAATTTGTAGTTTCATTAAACCACTCATAAACTTGTGTTTTCCACAGAACAGCTTGCTTGTAAGCTATTCCAAGCAAACAACTGTTTTCCCTGTCACTTTTCCTAAATAAAAACAGAATTTCATATTGTTCCAACATTTCAACCATTACAAAAATCGTGAGGCACACTTAACAAAAACATTTCAATAATGATAATCAGAAGAGTGATGCAGGGGGTCTTCATTCAATGACAATGATTATAAGACTGATGCAGGTGTCCTTGAAAAAGGTATCTATCAGCAAAAACATATACTACAATGGGCTCAACCTCTAAAGAACGATTCCAGGATTTTTTAGATATCCCATTTAGTAAGTCCTTCATAATTTAAGCAGATTTGAATGAGATGGACTCAAAAGCTAAAGTCTTTTTGTTTTGAATTCCAGTTTTAAAAAAAGTGGAAAAAAAGACCTATTTGTTACCTGAATATACTTATTATATGTCACTCTGAAGGTCAAATGATCGTTAACCTTCCAGTAGCTGCTGACTATAATAAATAAAAGACAAAACTATCGATTCATGTCAATTGAAATGTATTGAGTTCTGTGATGTGTGTTCAAAAACATTGTTCTATACACATACAATTTACAATTTACAGCAAGCAAACTGTTTTAAAAAGCATGTTTTTTTTTTATTTGCTCCCATTAATTGATTTCGAACACACACACCTTTTTTTTTTTCAAATGAACAAATTTAAAAGGGTATCATAAAACATTAAGAAAAAGCAGTGAAGTTATTATATATTAACATTTTTTTTAATACTTAATTTTTAAACATTGTTATTTTTTTACCCTTTTTTAATTACTGGTTTAGTAAAATGAAAACAAAAGATAATTTGATTACATCATTCCATTCGATTATGATTTTTCTGTTTATAAAAAAGTAGGTCTTGTTTAAAATTTGTCTTTCAGTAAATCAGAAACAAACTAAACAATGTTAAATATGCCCTCTGGGTAGCACTTGTCTTTTCAGTCACAACTTACTGAAACAAAATGGAATCGACTGCACTCGTTTATTTTAACTGATTTCTCCCTGCACTTTGGTTTATAAGGCCAATTGGCAATAATAACAAAAATCTATTGATATAACTTAAGGTAAAAATTCAAAAATAAAAAATAAACATTATTTTTTAAGTATATATAAGGATTGCTTAAAAAACTTTACTTTTTTGTCACACAGCTGACATTGAAATACGTTCACGTCTGCTCTAATTTAGATTACACACTTTTTTTACCTTTTTTTGTTTGTTTACCCAATGATTTATGAGACGATTATAATGTCATATTTAAATCAGTTTAAAAATTTCTTCACTTTCTTCATTATTTTTTTAAATTTAATTTAATTTTAGATATAAACAAAGTACTTTAATAATTTATAAAATTGTAATTTATTTATATTTAAAAAGTGGTCAGCACAGCCGCCTTACAAGCATTTGTTCCCGTGTTTGCGGGTTCGCTTCCCGGCCAATGCTTTCACACATGAAGAAAAAAAAAAGACTGTGATATGCAATATTGCACTTTTAAAAAATACATTACTGATCATCATTTTAATAATATAACATGTCAATAACAGTTTTTTTTTGATTATATATATGTATATACTTCAATCTTTTAAATAATACCTATTAATGGAACAAACAAGACTGATAATTCACAAGCTATATTCCCAAAGAATTGTTTAAATGAACTGGTAAATGACTTGCTTGTTCTATGAATAGCTTATGTCCTCAGCGTAATATATTTGATAACCTATAAAATTACATGCTCATTAAAAATAATTAAAATGTATATATATACAAAGCACTAAATTTAATCCATTAAATGTGAAGAATAATAAGCCAAACCCATAAGAATCATCAAAAATATTATTACTGAAAGTATATAAATATGATCAGTAGCAACAGAAGCCAATTGTAAAAAAGTACGTCTATTCCAAATCAAAAAAATTCATATATAAATTTTGCAATGATTATACAAACCAATCTATGAGCCATAAATACATCCTCATATAGAATATGTCAGTCCATTTTTCTGTGTATTTGATATTATATGCTCCTGGCTTTTTAACTTCTGCTGAAGCCTTTTTTCCTGTCATACTTTAACACCATGTTCAATTGTAACTTTCCAATTTATTTTATTCCCTGCTATATCTTCCCAGTGGAATCAATCAGCACTGCATCTCTTTCAAATACCTTTACAAAAAGCATTGTAATATAAAAAGGATTTGTCTCACTCATGAAATATTCACCATAAAACACTTTTTGCTAACATTTCATATTTATATTCTTTTTACAATAAAGGTGTTATTTTATAATACTAAACTAGATTTGTATCACATTAAGCAATTTGAGGAACCTTTCGGTTGGATTTATGATCCTGCCATTTTGCAGAGTATCCTTAAATGACATATTTTATATCTTCATGTTACAATGATACCATGTCTAAGTCTTATTTTGCTCCAATAAATTATGTCAAATAGTACTGTATATATAACTACTCTAACTGCAGTAGTTATTTTCCTGTAATCAAATACCCTATACTTTAATGTATTAAAGCAGCACATTAGAATCTGTGATGTGCTTCAACATCTAAGTCGATCTTTTTACTCATAAAACTACCAAGATATTTAAATTGGTTTATAATTTCAAGTTGGTAACTATCCAAACTAAAACTTGCTAAAATTGTTTTCAGTCATAGGATAATAAAGAATTTGAGTTTTTTTAACATTCCCAGTATTAAATTAATTTCTTTTTGTATGTTTCCCTTAAAACATTTAGTACATTTGTCTTTTGAAATGCCAAAAATGACATAGTCATCAGCACATTCTAAATCCACAATTCAAGATGTTTTAATTGAATTAAAAGTTTCAATTCCAAAGACCACACTAAATAAAACTTGATAACAATGTTAGAGCAAGTTTTATCTTTGTTTAGCATCAGTTTTCATTTCAATAACACAGATTTTTCACCTATAGCAATAACACTTTCTCACACTAAACAAGGCAAAACTATCCATACAGTAGTGCCACCCTGTGCCAACCAGAGTAATCAATGGATGCCAGAAGGCTTGTGCATAAAATTTCTATCTAATGCATATCTGATGCCTTCTGGCATCCATTGATTACTCTGGTTGGCACAGGGTGGCACTACTGTATGGAGAGTTTTGCCTTGTTTATAGACAATTATGAGCTAGTATAAGAGCTGGTGATCATGTGATGCTTAGTGGTTTAACTTTCTCTCATTCCATATTATAAAAGCAGTACACTATGAATAAACTTTAATGGAAACCAACTAATTTCAAGCATAGCTATAGACCTGTTTCATTGAGTCAAATGCCTGATAAGGTTAATAAAAAATCAGTCTTTTGTACCTGATCCTTTTTCTGGCATTTACCTAACAATAAAAGTCATGTTTATAGTCCGTCATGATTCTGGAGCAACGTACTCAACCAAATTCTTGAACGTGTGTTTGCTGTAGTGAATAATAATGATTTTTCATTATAAATATTTCAGTTTTGTCTATTTCTCTTCATTTGTAAAAAAAAAATTGGATTAATAGAACCCTACTTGAAATAAAGCAGTCCAATTTTATAACTTTACACCTTCCTAATATCACTACCATATTTTAAAACTTCCCCAGATATTTCATTAGGACCAGCAGTTCTTTCACTTTTAAATGCTGACTTGACTTCATTAAGCATGAGTAGATATGAGTAGATAAAACAGATATATTATTAAAAGTAATCATCTCAAATTTTTGCACTATTATACAAAAGTTGATCAAAATATTCCTTCCACCTATTCAAAATATCACTGTCATATGCAAGAGAGTGTCGTTTCTTGAATTCAATAGGATTGAAATAACATTTCTGTGTTTCGTATGTTGGTTTCAGGGCATCAACAGATTCTAAAGTGACAACAGGCAGAGAATATTTATATTTCCTTTGCAGTTTCAATCTACCAATCATTTTAAATCTTCTCATCAATCATTGGATATTTGTGCCATTTATTATGAAACTCCCCATTTATTATTGTCCAAACAAAAAATGTCATATGTTCTTTTTTAATTAAATCATTATCAGAAAACTAGTCATTATTTTTTTAATGAGCTAAAGAACAGATTTATTTATATTCATAACACACTCTTTGAAAGAATTTCATGGCTCAATAATATGATAATCCTGAAGTCCAAATTAGCAATTTTAAAATTATAGCAGTTGAAATTTAGCACATTCAGTAAAAAACTGCAAAAGAATTGACATCAATTTTCTTTAAAAGATGATTGGAATAAAACATATCTAATGCAAACTTTATTTTAATCTTGTAACATACTAATATATAAAACCAAAGACGCCAAAATATATGGGTATTGAATTGAATTCAGACCTATATGACTATATAAGCTAATGAACTTGGATTGAAAATATTGTGTTTTCAATTTTATTTTCATATTTTTTGTAGTTCAGTAGTGCTCTCAGATCCTCCCTGATGAAGGCCATAAGCCAGAAACTAGTCTGGGGATATTATATGAGTAGGCTCATCACTGATGAAGGCCACAAGCCAGAAACTAGTCTGGGGATATTGGATGAGTAGGCACTAGATAGGGATTTTATGCACAAGCCTTCTTGCATCTGGTGATTACTCTGGCTTTCATTGAGTGGCACTACTGTATGGAGAGTCCTGTTTTAATATGAAACATCCAATAATCTGCATTTGAAAGCATTAATATGAATTTGTTTTGTACTCCAACTTTTAACTATAATGTTATCTATTAAATGCTATTGTTTTCAGTGTATAAATGGATTTATATTCTTTTATAATGATTTTCAAACCTAAACAAAATGCTTGATAATCAACCCATTTGTTGTGCAAAAGTTCAATAACAAGAGACTATTTGAATCCATTGCATGAATAGCATCATTTTTAACAATGTTAGATCAAAATCTATTATTTATAATAATACATGTATTTAAAATCTCCAAAAAAGAATAATAATATTTTAATAGTTTTGTTGTAATAAGATTATCCAGCAAGGAATAAATTTCTTTTTATGAATTCTCTGAATTTAATGTTGGAACATAGTCACTAATTTAGTTACTACTGGTATGATTATGCAAGGCAAATTTTTATACCATTAGCTTTTCATTGATACTATAAAAAATTTCAAAAATTGGACGATAGAACATTAGACCTTACAGAAAATCCAACATCATACAGTACATTTTCAAATCTGCTTTTTAACAAAAATCTTGCAGACAAGTACCCATTCTATTAAAAAAATTTTCCTCTGGCACTGTCTACTGATATTAGTTTTATCATTTTAATGAGTAATCTATCAGGCATGATATCCTAAGAAGACCATACTAAGAATACCCAACTCTCCATACAATAGCGACACCAAACACAAGATTCCATCATCAATGAATGCAGGAAGATTGGTGCGTAAAATCCTTATCTAGTTCCTACTCATACAACATCACCAGACTAGTTTATAACTTGTATATTACTGCATATTACTATATGGAGAGTTTAGTTACTTTTATTAACAACAGGTGTAAGCATATGAAATGGCAACCACATGATGTTAAGCGGACCATCTGAGACAGAAAATTTTTAGACTATATTTTTAGAGCTCTTCCATGATCTCTAAATATACAATTTTTGCTATTGAAGTTTCTGACTCAAATCCAATTTAAAATCAATTCTTTAGTGATTGTACTGCCCCAAGCAAAGATCACAACTAAGGATTGCTAGCTTACTAAGCTTAAACCCATCATTACTTTTTTAAAATTAAGAATATGAGTTAAAAAAATAAAGAAGGGAATTGGAATTAGAAAAGACAATGTGTGTAGTTAAAGGAGAAAAATGTGGTTGCATAAGCACACAATCATATTGTCAAAGTTAGTATTGCGAGATGTCCGATAATGTAAGATGCTAATGACATCCAGGCTCTATACAAACTTAAATAAATGAAGATGAAAGGGGGGGGGACAGAGAAAATTGTATAGGAAATAGTACATAGCCTTTGATGAACCAACATCCTATCCTACAAGGTAAGAGAATGCCAGCCAGTTATTCCTAGTTACACCACATATCTGAAG
Source organism: Epiperipatus broadwayi (assembly GCA_028023455.1). Taxonomy (NCBI): domain Eukaryota; kingdom Metazoa; phylum Onychophora; class Udeonychophora; order Euonychophora; family Peripatidae; genus Epiperipatus; species Epiperipatus broadwayi. The sequence goes on from JAQFVV010012527.1 coordinate 1,682,042, forward strand.
ATTACTCCACTATCCACCAACTATGAAGCCTGATATTTGCTTTGATCTTTATACAAAAATGTAGTATATAAACAACAGAAAATGTTTTGTCATTTCTTATCAAATTAACAATAAAACAGTGATAACCATGTTATATAAAAATAATAAACCATTAAAGAAAGCACTTCTTAGTTAGATGCAATATATCCATCACTAAATAAGTATTTGCTATGTTATAATGAAATTGAGAATTTATTCCAATATTTTTCAAATATTTGTTTGAATTTCCAGCATTCCAATCATTAGCAGTTATGAGTCATCTCTATTTATTTGAAGAACGTTAATTGTTTATTGTATTAGAAATGTATTCTTTTTTTTATTTTCACTTCCATTATTCTTACAATAAGGAATTTCCATATTGACTTGACTATGGTATACCGAATAATGATTCCACATGATGCTATACAATTTAATGAATGCCCAGATTATTATTTTTTTTATTTTAAGAATTATTTAATTGAGTGATATAAATTTACAAAAAATAAGATGCACATATACTCCCAGGTTGCAGTTAGTTAAATTTTCAAGATACCATTTATATATTATGAATCGTGGGCTTTTCAGTTGCTAACATAATACCGTACAGTGGAAATAATGATAAGTTTATTTGTATATTTCCAAGTAAATTACTTTATTTGAAAAATGGTGAAAGTGGGGAAGGGGGAATACTTTATTAAAATTGTTTATTATCAAGAAGAAAATTATTATCGGGATCATGTCATTCACTGCTATATATCATATAAAAGTAATAAATTGTGGCAAATGTAATATACAAGATCTTATTCAAATATACTTCCAGTGTTCCATATTATGTAATACTTTGAGATTTATTACATAAATGAAATATTCTCAATCCAAAGCATAAGACTTTTTTTTAGAGACAATGAGCCATTTTATTTCTTTATCTCACATTTTATATAGAGGATTGTCTGAAAAACATTTTAGAAATAAAACGTGGATTTGAAATCAATCAGTTTACTTTTTTAAAACTAATTGATTTGTATTACTTAATTGATATGTGTGAAATATTTTTCAATTTACACAATTCTGATTCAAAGAATGAAATATGTAAAAATAATATATTTCCAATATTTAATATCACGTAATAATTAGAGATTAATTCTCAAATTACTGGTTTATTAGATAAATGAAATATTCTCAATCCAAAACGTAAGAAAATATTTTTTTTACAGATTAGAATGGACTACTCGGACTCACTACTATCTCTTTACTTCATTTTCTTATACAGAATACTGTTTAAAGTATATGTTTAGAATAGGAGTCATATATATATATCATCAATAGATGAAGCTTTACCAAGATCTCCAAACAAGCGTATTTTTGTTTACATAAACATCAGAGTCAGAAATCATTCTCTTTCATTGGCTCCACCCTCAGATCAGCTGATTTGCTATCATCAGTGAAGGATAAGAGTTAGAAACTAGACCTAAACACTAACTCCAAGCGTTTATGCAAAAAGTTTTTATCCGTTTGCTAGCATTAATTTTTTAGACACATATGAAAGAGACAGTGATTTCTGACTCTGACGTTTATGTAAACAAAAATACATTTGTTTGGAGGTTTTGGTAAAACTCCATCTATTGATCATAAATACAAGCAATAGCAAGTTTACGTATATAAAATTTGTTTTTGTTTTTCATAAATGTACCTTTAAGTTTTCTTGCAATGATATATATTGCAGAAGCTTTGACTATGTGGAGAAACTGAACTGATATCAGACCCATATAGCTATCTGGCTTGATAAGCTGAGTTTGAAGACATTTACGTGTCTAAAAAATTCATGCTTGCAAACGGATAGAAACTTTTTGCATAAACGCTTGGAGTTAGTGTTTAGGTCTAGTTTCTAACTCCTATCCTTCACTGATGATAGCAAATCAGCTTGAAATCAGCTGATCTGAGGATGGAGCCAATGAAAGAGACAGTGATTTCTGACTCTCATGTTTATGTAAACAAAAATACGCTTGTTTGGAGGTCTTGGTAAAGCTCCATCTATTAGATAATAAATACAAGCGATAGCAAGTTTACATATATAAAACTTGTTTTTGTTTTTCATATATATATAACAAATACTATGTAATTCATTTAATATCTTTTTTCTTTGTATTTGTAATTTTAAACATACAAATGTTCAGACATTTATAAAATAAAATTTTAAAAAAAGATAACATGTTATTTTAAAAAATGGCTTTAAACCATGCAGCGCGTACTTTCAGCACAATGCTTTCCATAATCATCACTATATTACATTACTATTATTGATGGTATTTAAGTATACTTGCTTATAATCAAATTCATTTTAATTTTAAGCCAATAAAAATCACATGATCACCATTTCTTATGCTTTCTTATAACTGTTTTAAAACAGACAAAACTGCCTATGTATTGCTACTGACTGCAAGCTAGAGTAATCAATGGATGTCAGAAGACCCCAATATATATAGGTACAAAACTGAGTTCAGATATATATGACTATATAAGCTACTGAGCTTGGATTGAAAATATTATGGTGTTTTTAATTTAAGACTCATGGTTTTGTAGTTAAGTAGAGATAAAAGTGGCTACTGGAGGGTTGTATTAGATTCTAAGATCTAGGTGCAGTGCTATCAGATCTGAGGCTCCTCACTGATGAAGGCCACAAGCCAGAAACTAGTCTGGTGATATTGGATGAGTAGGCACTAGATGGGGATTTTATGCACAAACCTTCTGGAATCCAGTAATTACTCTAGCTTGCAGTGAGTGGCAATACATATAGTGAGTATTGCCTGTTTTTATTTTAATTTGTTGTGTAGTTATGTAAATTTTATTTGAAATTTCTAAGAGAGCCCATTTGAGATAAGGGAACTGGTGTCTTTTTTTACTTAATAAAAATTGATCTTTGACTATGATCTAAACCTCTTTAATTTTTCTCTATGTATCCTTCCTCTCAGTACAAACATTTGTTGCTTGAGATAAATCGAATTTATGGCCTGAGTAATGTTTGTGTTCTATATAAATTCAGTAATCTTTTAGTTCTATTGTAGAGATAGTTGTGCTGAACCAATTTTGTAGATAGATTGGTTTTTGATTCACCATAATAGGCATGTAGGCAATAGACTTCAGTCCTCGAAATTAAATACCACCAATAATAGTAATGTGGTATAGGCATGATTATGGTATGCATTGTATTGAAAGCATGTTCATTATGAATAAAGCCAATTTTTAAATAACATCTTTACCTTTTCTTTATAAATGCGTGAACATTTATTTATATTGATAAAAATATTTAGCGAATAAGTAAAAGAAACTTTGAAAAAATGTAACTGGTACAACTGTGGAAAAGCACTTTGGCTTAATATCATCACTGATTTCAAAACTTTCCATAAGTATGTGAAACCATTAATAATAGTAAAACATTACATAATAAAAATATATAATTTATATACACACATCTACAAGTTATAAAATATCAACAAAAATAACTAATAAAACAATAGAATAGTATAATTATGATTAAATCAGTTGAATAATAAATCTAGAAAAGAAAGGGAAGTAGTGTAATTATGCAAATGACTAAATGTGCAAAATAAGAAAGTAGGTGGCTGAAAGATCGTTCCAGATCACCCTCATATAGGTAAGTTTATATGCAAAAATTGTGAATTCAAACGTATGAATTCTTGTTTGTTTTTTTAATTAATAATATTATCATCCACTATAAGATGGCTATTTTAATTTTAATTCAGTTTTTCTCATCTCTAACTTCTCTTCCTCATATCACATCAGAAAATTTCTTTATTTCACCCATCTATCTCACATGGTGTTTCACAATCTCTTAGAATTCCCTTCACAACTTCAATCGTCAATCACTTATTTCTTCTAGCAACATGTCCAGTCCCTCTCCAATTCAGTCTCTGCTTATTTTAATGATGTTAATAAAATCTGTTTGTTTTCTTTCTGTCTCTCTTTCTCCCTCTCCCCCCCTCTCTTATGCAAGTCTATTAATTATTCATAATATAACAAAAGGTCATTAAACAAGTTAAACATAAAATAATATTATAAATTTATTTTTATCAAATTTTAATTATAGATATTCATGATTCTCAAGTAATATTGGTAATTAATAATATTGTTTTATGTACAATTTAATAATAGTTACATATGTGCTTCTAAAAATAAAATTCTAGAATAGATCATATTGAGAGGATGACAAACAATAGCAAAATATCAAAGATGGTAATCATACATTATCAAATAGTTTGACCCTAGCATTCTATTACATATATATGTATATGTTTATACCTGGATGGGGGGAGAACAATCACAAATAGTTTTTAGTTTATATATACAGCTTGCAAATAAGCTCTTAACAAGCTTTGCAGAATATCCCCAACCCCAGACCGGTTTCTGCTATTGGTTTCCTCAGTGAGGTGCTATGATATTCAAGGGTTAGATTAAAAATACCAGAACAAACCCAGCACTTCTAGTGCTTGAATATCCTAGTACCTCACTGAGGAAGCTAGTAGAAGAAACCAGTCTGGGTTGGGGATATTCTGCAAAGCTAGTTAAGAGCTTATTTGTGAGCTCTATATATAACATGACTTGGTTTCTTTGTAATTTTAGTTTTTAGTTTATTTACCCCTCTTCTTTCTTGTTAAATTTTCTTACTGAGAAAATTGTAATATAAATTCATCAATACTCCTTCAACACTTTAAGAATTATATGTGAAAATTGTAATATCTAATCCTTACTGTCTTGTTATTATGATTATTATTAGCATAGAATTGTAAATCTAGTTTACCAATTTATCAACTTGATAGGGTTCTTATTAGTTTGTTCACCTACATTTGCAATTGCAGGTCAATTTTCAATTTAAACCAGGGATAGTATAGTGGACTCTAGACACCCAGCATTATTAACTTCAATAAATCATTTAATTTTTTTTTACTCTATACTGTTTAATGCAGTGCAGAAATTTGAAGTTTAAAGTTTATGAATCAATGCTCTAGACATCATTTCCTGTGTTCAAACTTCTTATAAACTCCCAAGAAATAAACCATTTAATTTTTGTTTTTTAATTTTATGATATTCTTTAAAAAAAAAAGAATGAAAAAGTAATTGAAATGTAGAAATTTAATAGTATTTTACTACAAAGGTGCAAAGGTACTTACTTATTAGTCCTGTGACATGGGGTACATATTAGACATGCTATAACCTTTTCACATTCATATCACTCCACTAATAACTTTCTAATCTTGTGATCTAACCAAAATATTGTGTATATGGATATGTACATAATATTTTTGCAAGATTTACAAAAATAATGTATACATGAATGTTGTACATATTTTCCCCAAGATTTACAAAGTTACTAGCAGGTTGAATATGTATGTGAAAAGGTTTCACACAAAAAATATAAACAATTTGGAGTATAATTTACCAAAAAACCCAATCTTAAAAGTTGCATTTTTAACAACAGTTAATATATATATATATATATTGATACTAAGATTTTCATGGGTTGCATATATAAAAGACATATTTTGTGGGTGCAACCATGTTAAAAAATTTAAATAGTGATATACCGATGTTTTGACTTGGTGACACAAGTCATTCACTTTTTAAAAATTTCCTCCCCATAGAGGTTAATAATGTTGATACGAAGATTTTCACAGGTTGCATATATAAAAGACATAGTTTGCAGGTTCAGTATATCAATATTTACATTTTTTAACATGGATGAACCTGCAAAATATGTCTTATATATATATATGTGTGTGTGTATGTATATAATTTGCCATTCAGAAATATACACAACTTTCACAGGAAAAATATAAAATATTGTGTGTAAAATAAATTAATAACAGTACTAAACATATGAATTTGATCATAAAATCGATATTAAACAGTAGATTTTTAAACAAACATTATATAAAATATGAGACACCATTATGCAAGTCACAAATGTTATTTTGCCATACAGACATTTATACAAAAAAGTATAAAATTTGTAACAACACTAAAGATATGAATTTCAGCAAAAAAATAACAGATCTTAAAAAGTACATTTTTTAACAAGAGTTAAAAACAAAAAAATAAATATTAATTTGCCATACAGAAATATATATGACTTTTTACAGCAAAAAATTTAAAACATGGTGTGAAATATACATTTATAACAATACTAAAGATATGAATTTGACCATAAAATCGCTAAATTACACAAATTGCCTAAATTATTATTTTAAAAAGCATAAAATATACACTTATCAAATATATAACAGGAATTGTCACCATGAATAAATCTAAGTTGTCTGTTGGTATACATCAATCAAATTTTTCAGAGAAAATGGAAATTTTAAGTAAAAAAAATTCCCTCCAAAATGAACACATGATTGTTCAATATATCACCTGAATGGGATTTTGTTGAAAAATAGTAATAAATAAATGTATTTTTTTTAAAAAAAAATACAAAAAAAAAAGCAAAATTATTAATAAAATAACAAAATATAACCTTTTTATTAATTATTCATATTGGTGGTCAATTTTTTTATTTATTTTGTTCATTATGCAAACGAATGCATCATCATCTGATGACATCTACACCACATAAATTCAGCAAAATGTGAATCCAGCTGTTGCCATGATGTTCCTCATTGTTGCTTATTATGCCATTTCACAGTGTTTCAATGTTTTGGGAAAGTACAGTTATTTACTCACTTAAAATCAAATAAATTAAGCAACAGTGAAATTAAAATGGACAATAACTACGAAGAAAAAATGCAATGCAATTGAAATCAAACAGTTGTCAGAATGAAAACTGGGCAAAAAAAAATTGTTTTGGAAATAAAAAATTATTTTGTTACCAGATTGGAGATAGGATAAAAAACATGTTTGATATGAGATCAGATAACAACATTGCATGGTTTACTTGGATTTATTTGACCTAATCACAATGTTACACATTTATTGCAGATGTGAAAATGCACGACAAGTCTAATAAGTGTTCCGTGTCATAGGATTAAATTCAATAAAAAGAATTCATTAAAAGAAATGGTGTTATGAAATCTGATGTTAGAAAATAAGGTGTTTTAGAGAATGCTATTAAACTAAATAAAAATCCTTTAAAATTATGAAAAATTTTAATGCCAAAATTAAAACTTTTTTGAAAGATGTGTATGCCATAATTTTTTTTATATAAAAACAAAACCATGAACTCAAAAATGCAAAATATATAGAAAAATAAAAACTATATGTTATTAATAATTTTTATTAATCATTCATTAGACTAGAAATTATTCAATAATGAATAATATTTCTGTCATGTAAATTTAACTACATGAATCGCATGCAAGGTAAAGATTGGCTTCTATCTGCTTTTAACACCTTACGGAGGGATGTAATCATAGAAATATGACCAAAGCCATGTAATAAAATCTATGATTCCCAAGATGCACATTTTATGCTAAACCAGCACTCATCAGTTGGCCCAGACTTCAATCTCTTACACATATTTTTATCTCTGTTCAGTATAGACAGACAGATAGACAAACAGACAGACAGACAGACAGACAGATAGACAGACAGACAGACAGACAGACAGATAGATAGATAGATAGATAGATAGATAGATAGATAGATAGATAGATAGATAGATAGATAGATAGATAGATAGATAGATAGATAGATAGATAGATAGATAGATAGATAGATAGATAGATAGATAGATAGATAGATAGATAGATAGATAGATAGATAGATAGATAGATAGATAGATAGATAGATAGATAGATAGATAGATAGATAGATAGACAGACAGACAGACAGACAGACAGACAGACAGACAGACAGACAGACAGACAGATAGATAGATAGATAGATAGATAGATAGATAGATAGATAGATAGATAGATAGATAGATAGATAGATAGATAGATAGATAGATAGATAGATAGATAGCATAGCATAGCAAATTTTTAAGTATCAAATGAGCTGACCTCACAACTTAGACACAAATCACTTAATGAAAGTATATTAATAATTTTTATTAGTCATCCATTACAGTAGAGATCCAATAATGAATAATATTTTTCATTATTGTATAAACATAATTTCTATTTTAATAAATTTGAGGAACTGAAAATATGTATTTTATATACTGTTATGCATTAATATATAGGGATTTGAACTCAAACTTTCACATGACCCTCAACCATCTATGCTATCTCATACCGGTGATATAATTGATTACACACATGTCGAAAAGGTAAATAATCGCTAATAAACGTATTTTGTGCTTACCTAGCAGTCGTTAGTTGGTCCAGTAATTTCGCTTAGAAAAAGACCGTCTGCTATTGAAAACTAAAACGTGTTAAAGCAAAATTAAAGAAACAACGTTATTAAGAAACAGAATAATTATAGGTAATATTGCTAACGTCAATAAATATTTCAAAAAATTTAAACTATATCTTACAAATTCTTTTAAAATGTTAAAAAGTTGACAAGAGTTCAAATTTGAGCAAGATTATAAGAAAATAAAAAATATTTTACTCAAATCAGCTACAAAAATAGTAACACAAAAAAGTAGCAATTCAACAACAAATGATTTATTAAATTCAGACGAAATATAAAATAATAAAAAAATGAAAATAGTTCAAAATGAACTATTTTCAAAAACTGAATGTCTGAAATTGATAAAACGATAGAAAAAATTAATGATAAAAATGTAAAAAAGTATAGAATGAAATTACAAGAACTATAAAAAAGAATATAAACATTAAACACATAAAATTTTATTAGGGGATTGAGAGGAAAAGTAATTTTAGCAATAAGTAAAAAAGATAATGATGTCAACAAAAACTACAAATGACAATAAGAAGTGAATAGAAAATATTTCCACAAACTATACAAATAATAAAACAGAAAAATAAAGTAATTCATACAATAACATCGTTACAATGGCCCGTAATTTATATATATGGTAGAAAACTAGCAGCCAAAATTCACTCCCTTTAATAGTAAATAAGAATAAGTTTGGCTTAAGTTTACTCATTTATTCGTAACTATTGTTATTAAAACTGAATTCCTGTTATCCAATTTAAAAATAGACTTTTACCATTTTTTTTTTTTTTCATGTCAAAGCGTCGGCACGGGAAGCCAATCCGAGATAACTGCTTGGAAAGCAGCTACGCTAACCTCTAGGTCACCGACGCTTGACGACTTTACCATTTTGAGCATCAAAAATGCCAAGTTTAGTTTTTAAAGCAACAGAATTTATTAACTTTTGTTTAAAATAATAAAACAAACTACATTATTTGATTAATAAATTTTATAAAATATTTAAAGAATATATAGGTCAGCCCTACCTTCAAGACTGGTTCCTGACATTTTTTCCTTTAAAAAATTCATCAATTGAAAATCAGATATTAATATTATCAAGGTTTATAGGTTAATTATGAATTAGAATTTGGGCATGATCTAAGCAAATAAAATTTTTATATCAAACATTTATGGTAATTTAATTAACACTAATTGACAAAAAAAAACGATTTACACTTAATAATAACGCTCAAGCATATATTTATACTTAATGATATACGAAGGTCCTCAAGATGTACTGGTTAGTCTTGCATTGGTGGTCGAGAGATCAGCGCGACCGCCTTGCACTTGCAGGCAGTTGTCCAGATTGCGGGTTCGCGTCCCGGCCGATGCTATGACACTTTTAAAAAAAAGATGTACAGGTTAAACTATCTACTTTCACGAACATGATCTAAAATTCTAATCTGAAGGAAATTGAAATCTTTCAGTTAGTCTACTAGTAATATCAATGGATAATAATTATTTTTAGCTAGGAGATAATACATTGAAAACAAAACAAAAAACTTATTTTTTAAATTCTCACCAATCAAATATTTGATTATCTTCTAGAGTAATATTTTTCTTTTATACTCGTTTCGTTTTAAATAAGCTGAAAAGATATTTCTCTATAGAGTACTATTTAAAGCAGTTTACTGTTATCTACTTACTAATGTAAAATAATATTGGCATCAGCATGGGATTTGGGTTTTCATCACCAGATTTTCAATGATATGGATAGCTGAAAAGTTGTAGGTTGAAGTAGACTGAAGCCTATCCATTAATGTATGAACATTTGCTATCTTGATATAAAACTGAACACTGATTATATATGGGGGGGGTGATAGTCTGAACCAACTGATGAGTGCTGGTTTAGCATGAAATACGTATATTGGTGATTGTTTATCTTTTCTACATGTGTTGGTCATGTGTATCAGTTGTATGAGATAGTGTGGATAGTTGAAAGGTGCTTGAAAATCTGAGTTCAAATCCCCTATATTTATTGATGTAAAGTAAGTCTGGGCAAGAAGTCGAACACAGTCTGTTGGGCCACAAAAAAAGTTTTGGGTGATTCTCAAGAGGAAATTTTTAATTTTCAAAATTATCAAAATATATTGTTATCAATATTGCCAATTCAAGCTGTCTTGGCAGAAATATAATCAGCTAAATTTGTGAAAACCTATTTTTGTCTTATTTAAAATATGTCTTGATTTGAAATATATCAAATTTAACCGTTTATGTGCTATTTACTCTTGTAAATTAATTCTTAATGGTGGCACTGAAATGCCAATTTAAGATGTCTATTATAATACGAATGGATCTTATGATACTTTGAAAAGGGGTGTAATATCTGAAGCAAGTGCAAAGAAAAGCAAGGCTAGCAATTTAAACAGAGAATGGGGGGATTTTTGTTTTACAATGGTGAAATTAAAATGTGTGGGTGTTATATATACCATGCAAATGTGACTCTTTCAAGGTAATTCTTAAACTCATTTTAAAGGTACACATACAAGTTTTGATATAGAATATCCATTAAAAGTGAATTACACAAACAAACATTAAAAGAATTTAAATTACAACAAATTAACCACCAATCATTTCTTAATTAAACCTATATATCATACCATGGGAGTCATATGCAAATAAGATATTAAAAAAATATTTTAACTTTGAGGCATAGTTAAATGTAATTAAATCAAGGTTCAAATTATAAGGTTAATTTTCCTTTTATATAGCATCAGTCTGAATAGAAATTGTGGCAATTAAAATATTTTTTTGCATATTTTTTTTTTAAGTGTCATAGCATCGCCGGGACACGAACCCGCACCCCGGGCAACTGCCTGCAAGTGCAAGGCAGTCGCACTGACTTCTTGACCACCAATGCATATTTATTAATAAACATTATTTTTTAAAAAAATAATAATTGTGTTAAATTTTTAAAAAAAGGCTTACAGTTTAACTTTATGAAAAAAAACTTTTGCTTAATTTGCAAGGTTAGATACATCAAAACCATATTTTTAATATTATGTGTACATTATATGTCATTTTAACATTATGCATACAATATATTTAATTTTTATAATTATATTATCTATCAAATTAATGAAAATAAACTTAAATTTAAATTAATGTTGATTTACTTCGATACATGAACAAACACTTGCAAATTTGGATTAAAATTGAATTAATACTTATAAAAAAACTTCAAAATACTTAATAGAATAATGTAATCAATGTCAGTCAAATTTTTAGATTTAAAATCTAATCTTTAATGTTTTATTACTTTGCTATTATTTCTGCCTTCTGGAGACAAAGCTGAAAACTAAAATATGGAATCACTAGCATGAAAATGGAGCCAATCATTGTAAAATAGTACTAAAATTCATGGCTTTTGATTAAACTAATTGATACTTTAATGTAATATTACATAGTGATTTTTCCAGAACATTGGTGCTAAGGTGAAAACATGGTGCCTTCTTTGAAAAGTCAACAGGTGGAGAAATGTTAAAAGAGGCATTTCTAGAAACCATTATTTGATTCATTTAGAATTAAAAATTTAATTATTCTCCACAATTAATTTAAAGGATCATAATTTGGATTCTAATAATCATTTTTGAAATCTAATAAATGAAGAAAACTTTTACTTCAGAAATGTTTATATTGCATTTAACATAATTTTTGGATCTATTTATTTATGAGAAACCAATTAGATCAAAATATTACATCTCATAGATAACCATTTAGAATCCTGTGCAATTTTAGATGTAAGGTATATAGTAAGATATTTGGGATTAGATGGATAGTATGCAGGGAAAGTCTTTTTTGAAGCTGTTCTAAATGTATATTTCATAATGAATGCAGAGTTGAATGTTAATAATGTTCATTGATATCTAATGCAAAATAAACAGACTTATTTACATATATTTATATTATACCTTTAGCATTTTCAGATATGATAAATCTAAAACCCTTTCAAATAAATATAATTAGTGGCTACAGGTTTTTATACAAATAGAATCATGTAATATATTTTATTTTTACAATGTGATTGGACTATCTCATATTGCATATTTTTAGTAATACATAAATTTGTCACATATGTCAAACACCCACCACTGTTAGTTTAAAAAAAATCATGTGCTGTAATCAAGTGTTGTATAAAAGATCAATTACTTTATTTTATATATTAAAGTTAAAACTACTAGAAAGTAATAAAATCTATTTCTCAAATATTAGATACACATCTATATACATATATAACAATAATTTAGAAAAGTTTTGTTAGTGTAAATTTAACAAAGTATATGCATATATATATAAATATGATTTATGAAGTATTCCATAAATAATAAAAAATACAATCCCAATACAATTTAGCCCAATGCACTTTTGTTCGGAGTAGCATAATCATACCTGTTATTACCTACAACCAAAGACTAACTTTTAAAAAAATGTTAAATACTATATAATCTTCATTAAAAAACATTTAAAATATTCCAATAATTATATAAATCCACTGTTCAATTTTTTATTAATAACTTTATTGTTGTAAGCAAAGTACTATGATTTTTTTTATTTTTCTCTTCTAATTATTCTCACTCTATATAAATGACTTTAATCCTTTGCAGATCAAAAATATGCCCATGCTTTTTTTTATAATTTAAAAATACAGACATATGTGTTGAATTTTCATTAGTTCTATTATATAAAAATATTTATATAGCCTAATTCTAGTTGTTATATTAGCTGAGGATTCACTGTAATATATGGCAGAACTTTCCGGATCATTATTTTAAACAGCATAAGCAATTTAAAGGGTTTGATTAATTTGATAACTCTCATTTGTGTTGAGAATTGTTGAAGTTTTCTCATAGAAATATTATTGTTATGCAATATTAGACTGTAGTAGTAATATTAACCTACATCATAATGATCTTCCTTTTTTTATAGTGTAAAATTTTTTATATTGCATTTATTGTTTTTATTGGAAATATTCTGACGAGATCAATATCCTTCTTTGTTTTGTTGACAGAAAAAAAGCTTTAAGGGCATTTGTATTTATCTGGTCTAATTTTCCCATTCAAGATGTTTGAAGTATAATGAAATTTGATTTTTTGCTTGTTTATAAAATATTTTTGATTATTTTTATACACTAATTGACTGCTTATTATTTAAAATAAAAAGAAATCCACTGGTAAACTTTCAATTTATTTATTTGTTTTATTTTTAGAAGTAGAACTTAATAAACTTGACCATAATATAAAGAAAAAAACAGTATCTATTATGCCATTATCTGTTAAAATTGACTTGGTGTTAAAATCTTTTTAAAAAATACCAGATTTTATAAAGAACAGAATTTGACAGAGTTGTTATAAATCTACCTTTGTCTGTTTAGATTTTTAAAAAATCTAAAATAAAAAAAATTAATTCACTTTCTAAAAAAGTGTTCATGTAAACATATATGATGTCATTTACTGTGCATTGTCATATTTACAGGTCAGTTTGAAATATTTAAAACAGTCAAATATAATTGTTTTAGAATATTATTCATTTATAAATTAAATTTTAAAAAAATCAAGTCCAGTTTATTGAGTTTTAGTATAAAATAAAGATTTTATATGAACAGAAAAACTTGAATTTCCAAAAATTTTCATGAGATGGAAAAATATAAAATGCCAGAATTAATGAGATTACTAATGCAAAAGATAAAATTGATGAAATAAAATTTTCACAAATTATTTCTACTGTTCAATTAAACATCCAAGATGTTCTTCTATATATTATGGTGAATTCTGAGTTATGGACAACATAAATACATATATAACAGCACTAAGAAAAATTTAGCAGTTATGTCTGTATTGCTTGATAATAATTTTTTATCCACAAAGAATTCACCTTGATTGTGCAGAACAAGATAACTAAAACAGAAAAATAAAAAAGGCATGGCACATTGTTAACAATAAAAGGTTAAATGGTATCCAATTATATAATTATTGGAATATTTAAGACATTTTTTTTAAAGAAAATAACATTAGCTTTAACATTTTTAAAGCAGAATTTATATATAGATGGTAATAGCTACGATTATGGTGTTCTGCACTAGAAGTGTGTCAAGCTACATTGAACTTGTATTATATTTTATATTGTTTGATGGATACTTCATAAAGCATATATATATATATATATATATATATATATAGTTTTATTATATATATATATATATATATATAATCAAAACTACCCCAAATTTAAAATTCAACCAGACCAACATAAAAATAATATTAAAACACTACCAAAGGTTTCACTGCTACAAGCAGACTTCTCAAGTGTGAAGAACTACAAAAACTACACAATATATATAATATTAAACATTATCCACAAATCCATTCACTTCCCATCCACCATTAATATTAAAAGAATTTTTAAATAAATTAATTGCTTCAGAATAATAAATTTTCAATAATAAAGATTCTTTAATTCTTCTTTTGATTTCATTTCTCTCAAAAAAGACAACCTTAGCTTCATCAAAATCAATAGTGTGGCCTGTATCTTTTTCATGGACATACAAAGCAGAACTAAGATATATATATATATCATAACAGTCTGGAAGAATAGAAGACTTAACGTATCTACACTACAGGGTGCCACAAGGCATTTGAACCTAGAAAATTTATATAGTAGGCAGATATGTAAGTTTTTTAAAAAAAATTTTTTTTATTTTATATATTTTGATTCTGACCATTAGCCCATTATCACTAGCTCAGCAGAGTAGCAGACATTTATATTTTATAATAAATTCTTATCCAAGAATATTTTTAAAAAAGAAATAAAATAAGCCACTTCCAGTAATTAACACACAAACATTTATTTACACATGTATAAGATTTAAAATTATTTTAGAATAACTTTTACTTTGGATTTTGACTTGATTTTTTAACTTTGATTTTATATTTTAATTTACATTTTAATTTTTATAAGTTTGCACAGATGGATTTATAAAAGTTTGTTTTATAATGTTGAGTATAGATCGGTTACATAGATTACACGGTTAAAAACATTTCAAAATAAACATAAACGATCAAAATATAAAGTCATTGATGGAATTGCAGAGAGAGATTTATAAGAAACCCAATGGCATTCATCATAAGATGCCGCATTGACACCAACAACTTAAAAGACATCCGAATAAATACATTTTAGATACTCACCATAAGGTATCATTATTTACCGAATGTCTATATATTTTGATCAAATATGAAAACCAAAAACATAATTAACCAATAATGAATCTATGCAAGCATCTATTCCCAACTTAAATTTAATGCATTTAGAGTGCCAAGTATGAATAGATTACATAGATTGCATTTGAAAAGAAAATATTTTATCCCTTATTTAACCTTAGGCCAAAAGTTCGCACTTAAACCAACGTCAATCCATCTGATATATCGATGTATTCAATGTAATACAAATATGACAGCACAAAATAGGTTAAGAAAAGAAATTGACTCTCATCCAGATAGGAATACTACATCTATCTGATGAGAAGAGCAATAAAAAAAAACTCCATAGGAAGGAACTGCGGTCTCCATCTTATTATCCCTTTCATAGGTAAAATGGGTGTGTGCAGCGTATACTTCGATTCTGCACATAGCGAACCTCGTACTACATCTACTAATTACACCAATATATCCAATCCATTGACCTAATTTAACTACAAAATGAATAACCTAAGATTACCCTCCCCTAACAAAACTAATATATACTTTACAAATCTATATAGCCATTCATGCCAGACTTAAATTTAACATTTATATAATTTAGTTTAACGAAAAACAGAAATCATAATAAAAACTTAAAAGAACAAAAAAAAAATACATGGAAATGATTTTAAAAAAGAAATACATCAAATAAAAAGAATTAATAAATAATTTAGTTTGGTCAGATAGGAAATACTATTGCAATAATTTCTGAAAGGTTTAGAATTTAGAGTTTTTTTGAAAATGTTCATAAAGTTCTTACGATTTTTAAAATGTTCATCTTTATCCATTGCTTGCAATTTTGAATGTGAATTCCCACATCATCCTGAAGAGATTTCTATCCAGTTAGCCATTTTATTTATTCAACCAGAGGTCTTACTTTAGCTGGTCCTCAATGTAGCAAACGATATAATTTCTCTTTTTTTTTTAGCAGAACTGAAGGGATTGAAGAGTGTGTCTTTTCAATCCCTTCTCCTTCAACTCCACACTAACACATATCACCACCACTATCACACATCTCTTAAATAATAATTAATTTTTTATTTCCAAACCTTTCCTTTTATATTAATTTTGTGGATTAACTCAACATTACGTCATGATGATGAAACCCTTTCATTGAGGTCCGATTCCTAAGGAATCTCTTTTTATTTGCTATTAGTTTCTATTGTTTTTCTATCTGACCGTTGCTTATACATTTAAATGCCCAAGGGCTAGTTCACTTTGACTAATTAAAATAATCATTTCCATTTTTCAATAACACTAATTAATTTTTTTATCTTTAAATCTTTTAAGTCTTTTTCTTGAAAATTTAGTTTTAAAACTTTTTTTTTTTTAATAAAGTTTCTTTTTTTTAATTTCTCATCTGTGCGATTTTATATGATTTTTTAATTTTCAATTTTTAATTCTTAAAAAAAGAAGTTTTTATTTGCGAACTTTTATTTTTTGTGTTTAATTATAAAAATAATAATGTAACAGTGTACGTGCCTATTATATATCAGTAAACTTGCTTAAAATATATATATATATATATTTTACTTAGGGTTAATAATTACGGTACACGATTAACGAAAATTTACAAAGACATTTGGTTAGTAATTTTACAAAAAAACTATATACAAAAAAAAAATGTTGACCATCATTTTCCTAAGAACCATCTATGTTTACACACCCTTCCCCAAGAATTCTATTTTCTCTATATTTCATTTCTAACAAAAATGGCACAACAAGCAAATTACCTAAATTATTTATTTAAGAAGGTTGCATTGAGGTAAATATGTTTTAAGAAATAATGAGTTCATACGTATATATTTGTAGCACAATTATAAATGTCACCAACTTATTTATGACTGATTGAAATGCTTAAATAGGGTTACTCTGAAGTAAATTCCCAACAATACTCATCATAAGGTGACACATTTAACCATCATAAACTCATGTGGTTGTGCACGCCTATACACATTAAAAAAAATGAAACATATCAATTGCAACCTTTTGACTTTTAAAAAAAAAAAATTAGTTTTAGAATTATTAATCTTTTCTTTTTCATTTTTACTATATGTGCTATTTCTTTCTGGCAGTGCTTTTATAAGATTTAATGTATACAGTAGATAAAAACATTTCATTAAAAAAAATTTGCTCAGGTTATCTGTGGTTTATTAAACATCGGTCTATAACTTTACATTAGTACAAAAATATATATACTCATTTTCAGAAAAAATATTACTGGCTTAATTTTCAAGGTACTCATGTTTTATTAAACATCGGACTATAACTTTACATTAATACAAAAGATATATACTCATTTCAGAAACATATTACTGGCTTAATTCATTTTTAAAATTCTCAGGGTACTGGTAGTTTATTAAAGATCGGACCATGTTGGGAGTCCAATTATAACAGTCTGGAAGAAAAGGAGTCTTAATGTATCTACACTACAGGGTGCCACTAGGCATTTGAACCTAGAAAATTTATATAGTAGGCAGATATGTAAGTTTTTTAAAAAAAAAATTTTTATTTTATATATTTTGATTCTGACTGTTAGCCCATTGTCACTAGCTCAGCAGAGTAGCAGAGATTTATATTTTATAATAAATTCTTATCCAAGAATATTTTTAAAAAAAGAATAAAATAAGCCACTGCCAATAATTAACACACAAACATTTATTTACACATATATAAGACTTAAAATTATTTTAGAATAACTTTTACTTTGGATTTTGACGTGATTGTTTAACTTTGATTTTATATTTTAATTTACATTTTAATTTTTATAAGTTTGCACAGATGGATTTATAAAAGTTTGTTTTATAATGTTGAGTATATATCGGTTACATAGATTACACGGTTAAAAACATTTCAAAATAAACATAAACGATCAAAATATAGTCATTGATGGAATTGTAGAGGAAAATTTATAAGAAACCCAATGGCATTCATCATAAGATGTCGCATTGACACCAATAACTTAAAAGACATCCGAATAAATACATTTTAGATACTCACCATAAGGTATCATTATTTACTGAATGTCTATATATTTTGATCAAATATGAAAACCAAAAACATAATTAACCGATAATAAATCTATGCAAGTGTCTATTCCCAACTTAAATTTAATGCATTTAGAGTGTCGAGTATGAATAGACTACATAGATTGCATTTGAAAAGAAAATATTTTATCCCTTATTTAACCTTAGGCCAAAATTTCGCAGTTAAACCAACGTCAATCCATCTGATATTTCGATGTATTCAATGTAATACGAATACGATAGCACAAAATAGGTTAAAAAAAGAAATTGACTTTCGTCCTGATAGGAATACTACATCTATCTGATGAGAAGAGCAATAAAAAAAAAACTCCATAGGAAAGAACTGCAGTCTCCATCTTATTATCCCTTCCATAGGAAAAACAGGTGTGTGTGGCGTATACTTCGATTCTGCATGTAGCAAAACTCATACTACATCTACTAATTACACCAATATATCCAATCCATTGACCTAATTTAACTACGAAACAAATAACCTAAGATTACCCTCCCCTAACAAAACTAATACATACTTTACAAATCTATATAGCCATTCATGCCCGACTTAAATTTAACAATTATATAATTTAGTTTAACAAAAAACATAAATCATAATAAAAACTTAAAAGAACAAAAAAAAAAATACATGGAAATGATTTTAAAAAAGAAATACATCAAATAAAAAGAATTAATAAATAATTTAGTTTGGTCAGATAGGAAATACTATTGCAATAATTTCTGAAAGGTTTAGAATTTAGAGTTTTTTTTTGAAAATGTTCATAAAGTTATTACGATTTTTAAAACATTCATCTTTATCCGTTGCTTGCAATTTTGAACACGAATTCCCATGCCGTCCTGAAGAGATTTTTATCCAGTTAGCCGTTTTATTTATTCATTCGGAGGTCTTACTACAGCTGGTCCTCAATGTAGAAAATGATATCATTTCTCTTTCTTTTCTTTTTTTAGCAGAACTGAAGGGATTGAAGAATGCGTCTTTTCAAGCCCTTCTCCTTCAACTCCGCACTAACATATATCACCACCGCTATCACACATCTCTTAAATAATAATTATTTTTTTATTTCCAAACCTTTCCTTTTATATTAATTTTGCAGATTAACTCAACATTACCTCATGATGATGAAAACCCTTTCATTGAGGTCTGATTCCTAAGGGATCTCTTTTTATTTGCTATTAGTTTCTATTGTTTTCCTATCTGACCATTGCTAATACATTTAAATGCCCAAGGGCTAGTTCACTTTGACTAATTAAAATAATCGTTTTCATTTTTCAATAACACTAATTAATTTTTTTATCTTTAAATCTTTTAAGTCTTTTTCTTGAAAATTTAGTTTTAAAACTTTTTCTTTTTTTTAATAAAGTTTCTTTTTGTAATTTCTCATCTGTGTGATTTTATATATATATATATATTAGAGTTTAGATGATTTTTTAATTTTCAATTTTTAATTCTTAAAAGAAGTTTTTATTTGCGAACTTTTATTTTTTTATGTTTAATAATAAAAAAAATAATGTAACGGTGTATGTGTCCGTTACATATATATATATATACTAAGAGGGCAGTTCAATTATTATTTAAAATAGACTTAGTCAATTTATCATGACATTATGTATATATAACATTTGATTTTATTTACTATCACAGAGATAGTATGTAATTTAAACAGCAAGGATTTTTCATCCTAACACATGTGCTGTACTGTTTATTTATAATATCTTAATGCCATCTTGTTGAGTATTGAGGAAACTCTCAAACTAACACACAAAACAGAGACTTTTGAAATGATAAGATTGATCATCTTAACTTTAAATTATATACTATCTCTATGCTAGTACATAAAATCAAATTCAAATGTTACATAATTTCTAATATTTCTGAATGTTAATACTTAGTAAATTTAAAGATTTTACAAGAGTTAATAAATAGAAAAAAATAATGGAAGTAAAGTGAATAGAGAAACAACTTCACACTCTTAAACAGAAATGCTTTAGATTGGTCTATATAATTAGAAAGTAGATTTAAAGGTAAAACAGCCACTCTTATTTCCCAAAAGTGTCCATCTTGTGTCTTAGTTCAAGTATTTCATGCATGTATTAGGATGAAAAATCTTTACTGTTTAATATATATATATATATATATATATATATATATATATATATATCTTTATATATATAGTGAATTAAATATTTTTCAGATTTTTAGATTGGTTATATTCATGTAAATACAGAACATTGTTTATGATATTGCCAGCAGATCTATTAACACCATTGAGACTATACAACTTTTTCTCTATTAACCTATGATAATATAGCTTTGCTTGTGATAGATAGATAGATAGATAGATAGATAGATAGATAGATAGATAGATAGATAGATAGATAGATAGATAGATAGATAGATAGATAGATAGATAGATAGATAGATAGATAGATAGATAGATAGATAGATAGATAGATAGATAGATAGATAGATAGATAGATAGATAGATAGATAGATGATAGATAGATAGGTAGGTAGGTAGGTAGGTAGGTAGGTAGGTAGGTAGGTAGGTAGGTAGGTAGGTAGGTAGGTAGGTAGGTAGGTAGGTAGGTAGGTAGGTAGGTAGGTAGGTAGGTAGGTAGGTAGGTAGGTAGGTAGGTAGGTAGGTAGGTAGGTAGGTAGGTAGATAGGTAGATAGATAGATAGATAGATAGATAGATAGATAGATAGATAGATAGATAGATAGATAGATAGATAGATAGATAGATAGATAGATAGATAGATAGATAGATAGATAGATAGATAGATAGATAGATAGATAGATAGATAGATAGATAGATAGATAGATAGATAGATAGATAGATAGATAGATAGATAGATAGATAGATAGATCTCATCAATCATGAATATAAATAATGTGCTGATTCTTAGTGTTAATATCTAAGCTGTTTTAGCAGATAAAAGCAAGACTGCACACTAGAACTTATGTGGGCAATATTGTTATAATGCATATTTTTTAATATTATACGTATGTGATGTTTTTTAATGATTATTTGATAGAAAACTCCACACATATGATTTAAAAGTCTTTTGGTTATGCTAACCAAATGCCTGATAGAAATGTTGGTCTGCACTTCCTTGTTGCTGAGCAATGTGAGCCTTTCCAAAAAATAGAATTACTAGAGATCTGTAAAATAACAAATCAAAGCAGTAGTGTTTATAATGAAGAATCTGATGTACATATTCAAACACATCTGTCAGCCCACACTTACACATATGTGTGCACATACAAAGACATATATAAAATACTTCCTCTTCTTATTATACATATATGTATCTCAAGATTAATACTAGTGCGAATGGAACAATAGGTAATTGAAATATCCTCTTGCCACAGCATAAGGCAATTTTTATCATAGAAGATCGGACTGTCTTCCCTCATTACCTCATTTTCTTATACATAAAGATGTCAGAAACACTTAGGCTAGAAGAAATGAATATTAACCCAATCACATTAGTTATTTTTAAAATATTTTAAATTGATTGAAATTATTAATTGACATATCTAAGAGTTCTCTCAATTTAAATATTATCAACACTGATTCAAATAATGAAAGTACATAGTATAAAATACTTCCATTGTTTAATATACATGCAATACGTCGAGGTTAAGATTTAAGCAACTACTGCAATAGTTAATTGAAAAACTCTATAGCCATAGCATAAGGCAATATTTTTCAAAGATTTCTCCATCTTCTTTTATTATTTAATTTTCTTACAGAGAGAGTTGTCTGAAACACTTGAGCTAGAAATAATTAATACTAAATCAATCACACTATTTATTTTAAAGATACTTTAAATTCATTTATAATATTATTTGACGTGAGTTGTTTCAATATAAACATTGTCAACACCGATTCAAATAATAAAAATGTGTAATTTTTAATACTAAATTTATCACATGTCAATATTAACACTCATGCAACCAGTGCAGACCAATTAATAATCTCAATCAATTTAAAATATCTTTAAAATAAATTGTGTGATTGTATTGTATCATTTACATGATTTTTAATATTGATGTTATATATATACTTAATGTTTTCACGGTTATATGATGTAGATAAATTATAACTTTTTGGGCTATACCGTGTATTGTTTTCCATTAAACACCGATATTTCGACGGAATAGCAACCGCCATTATCAAGGTTAACTTTTGAAAGAAAAACCATTAGATCTTAACAAATAACGTGAATGTGTGCGAGATGAGAAATGAAATTCAAGTTCAGCATTCACAATATGAGGCTTTATCAAAATGTTTATTTCCCTCAGTATTTTTACCTATTAATTTTAAGTTAATATTGGATAAAATGAGAGGTTTCCACAGCTATGTGGAAACCTCTCATTTTATCCAATAATATGAGGCTTATCAAAATGTTTATTTCCCTCAGTATTTTTACCTATTAATTTCAAGTTAATATTGGATAAAATGAGAGGTTTCCACTGTGGCTGTGGAAACCTCTCATTTTATCCAATATTAACTTAAAATTAATAGGTAAAAATACTGAGGGAAATAAACATTTTGATAAGCCTCATATTGTGAATGCTGAACTTGAATCTCATTTCTCATTTCGCACACAGTCACGTTATTTGTTAAGATCTAACGGTTTTTCTTTCAAAAAACCTTGATAATGGCGGTTGCTATTCCGTAGAAATATCGGTGTTTAATGGAAAACAATACACGGTATAGCCCAAAAAGTTATAATTTATATATATATCAAAACCAAAACTGCCTAACACTATACTAGCAAAAATAAAAATGCAAAACCATAAAACAATACAATACTAGATTAAATCTAAAATTTTACCAAAATCCTTACACAACCATAGTATAAAATCCAAAATTTTATCAAAATCCTTACACAACCATAGTTTCATCTACTACAAATAGATCTTCTCAAGTGAAAATCAAACTAAAGTAAATAATATATATAATAAACCTTCACATAATTCATTTCAAACTCCACCTTCCCTTAATATCAAAAGAAGACTTTTTTATTCTTCTTTTTAACTCATTGTTTGCCAATGCTTCGATGACATCACCACCTTTGTTGATGCCAATATTATTGTCATACCCATGTTGACTTTAAGTCATTCTGACCTGTCACATATAGGATCTTAATATGTTCATTTAAATATATAGAAGAAGGATGGTCAGAATAAAGGCTAAATATTAATATTTAAACATAAGTATATTGTCTATTTAAATTTATATGTAATACGTAAATATAAATATATTGTCTATGTCAAGCCTTGATGGCCTAGCGGTTAACATAGCTGCCTTCCAAGCAGCTGTTCCGGATTCGCTTTCAGCTCAATGCTTTAAAACATGAAAAAACAATTATATTGCCTATACTAAATTTAATGTAATTAGAAGAAACGTGAACTCAAACTATCAACAAGCTCCTACAGTTATGCACTCCATCTTATACAACCAAAACACACGACCACATACATGTGAAAAAGATGAATGATCTCCATTATATATATTTTGTGCTGAACCAGCATTCATCAATTGTTCCAGATCACTATCTCCCACACACATATACAATCAGTGCTTAGTTTATATTAAGATCGCAAATCTTCAGATTTTAATAAACAAGCTTCAATCTTCTCCACCTCCAACTCCTTACCCATCCAGGGGTTAGATTATCAAAAGTATCATTCTTTTGATTTAAAATAAATCTAAATTAACTGTAATGTTTTGGTTTTGTTTGTTTTGGTTTTCAGTCGTGTATATATAATTACGCCTACCAAAGAAAATATTTAGTCTTTTTTTTTTTTTAACTTTATCTTTTTAATTAATTCTGATCTAAATGTTTTAGCTTTTTCAATATTCTAAATGTGCATTGTCATGACTTCATTAAATTAAAAAGATTTTTTTATTATCTTTATGGTTCATTTGAAATTTTCAAAAGTAAAAAAATTAATAGGGCGTATCTATTCTTAGGAAATAGTTTCGGTAGCTTGTTTTATAACGATCAATAAGCATCAATGCAGATTCCTGGCAGCAAATTATTAAAGAAATATATATAATTGAAATTAAATTGATTTTAATGTCATGGCTAGGATATTAATGAACGTTAGGTTGAAAGGATGGATCGATGGATCGATAGATAGATAGATAGATAGATAGATAGATAAATAGATAGATAGATAGATAGATAGATAGATAGATAGATAGATAGATAGATAGATAGATAGATAGATAGATAGATAGATAGATAGATAGATAGATAGATAGATAGGACGTTAAATATAGTTAATTAAATAGATAAATAGGTAAATTTAAAAAGAAAAAGTAGAAACCTATTTATGTAGTAAGTGAATTAGATACATGAATAAATGAATTCTGGATCAATATGTACATGGGCATGTAGGTCAATAGGAGGGCAAAAAATGACTTTGTTATCTAAATAGATAAAAAGGACATAAAGAGGACAATTCTAAAGTCCTGATCATTTATTAATAATCAGTTTAAATTCTATAAAGCACAATGTAAGGCCATAGACACTGGACTATAGTCAAAATCTAAATAATTGAACTCTTATATTAGATTAATCTTTTTTAGTAATGCATTTTTTGAAGGTGATTATGGAAAAATTCTAAGCCTAATTTTAGTTTCCATTATATATATATATATATCCTACACTGAAGTTTTCTCACTATCGACATAAAATCTTTTCTACGCAAACTCAAAACAGTATTCATTTATTATAATGGGTTTTCATTCGAATCTTTAAGACCCTTTTTCTGATTCCAAACAGTAAGATATTCTAATGTTTATTGCATGCATTTATAACAAAAGATACAATATGATTCGATCATTTGAGACTTAACTATAGCTAAAATCTGTTTTTGTCAAGCATTGTTAGCCGAGAGGTCAGCGCAGCCGTCTTGCAAGCAAGCAGTTGTTTGCAGATGGTTGTTGCGGGATCGCCTCCGACCGATGCTATGACATATGGAAAAAAAAAGATGTGATCTTGGCTCTAATATATTTTTCACTCTAAAATTTTTAATCTACCTATCATTTGTTATTGAATGTAATACAAACAGCAAAATGTATATTTTTACGTACATTACACTCTTTAAAAGAAAATGTTTCTTATATAAAGTCAAAAATAAATTATAACTTAAAGCTGCCTCAATGTAGCTGGAATGATATTTCTCTACACCCAATGTAATTATTAATAAAGTTACATCGATAATTGATTTAATGAATATTAATATAAGTAATAAAATGGTTATATTTTTATGGATAATTGGCTGCGCTCTGGGAAACTGAGAATCTGTGTGTGCGTGTGTGTTATAGTGAATGAACAACAAATGTTTTAAGCATTGTGATTGGAGGGCACATCTATTCAAGTTTCTTTACATATATTTGTATACATAGTTATTTAATTTAATGTGTATTATTTAATTAAAAAGTTATTTTAAAATATTTGTTTATCTATTTTACAATTTTCTTATCTATATTGCATAAATGAACATATTAAAATTTAAATATATACTGATATTTTATGGACAATTTAAAAATTGAGATACAGAAGTGCATTAGGAGGTCAATAACCAAGTATCATCAATTGATTTGCAATTTTTACATATTGATTTAAAATTGAACCATTAGAACAACCACTGATAGTCACTAAGACATCACATGACCTACAAAACAGATCTATTATTAGCAATTCTATTGATTACTATGGTTTACACTAGATGGCATAAACATAATGAGACTCGAAGCAAATTGATGGTTATCACATATTGTCTATTGCTTATATTTTTTTTCTAGTTCTCTTTGGAAAACAACTTATCATTGGTTTAGCAATTTTTTTCCAATCTCATTACCCGTATGTCATCTAATAAAAGCTTTAATTATCAGTAGCTGCCAAAAAATAGTGTCTAATAAATCCTTAACCAGTACCATCCTATTCAAATATCCCCAATCTAATTTCTAACTTATGATCTTTATTAGTGAGGAGTTTTGGGGATTTTTGAATAGTGCTTTTGGATTATCTTTCCTCTAGCAGACATCTTCTTACTTTTTTTATACTATCAAACCACCTCCAAATTGAAAAACTTGTATTTTTTTTTTCCAATCCAAGTTTCTGTTTCTTTGCATATTTATGCAGATTATAGTGATCTTATGTAAATAGAGGAGATTGAACTCAGGCTTATTAGTCTATTAATTTTCCCCTCTATCTCAAGCAACTAATACACATGGCCACCCTTGTGAAAAAGATACATAATCCCCAATATAAATATTTCATGCAGAATCAGAACTCATCAGTTGGTTCTGCTTGAAATACATATATTGGGGATTATGTATAATTTTTGCATATGTGTGGTCAGGTGTTGCTTGAAACAGAGTGGAAAATGAATAGAGTGAAAAAATCTTAGTTCAAATCCCTCTATTTACAAGACCCATTCAGTATAAGCAAAATTACATACTGCCTTAGAATTATATAATTATCTTAGTTTTAATAACTTAGCACTTTTACTCTTTGGCCAGAACTGACCAAAGAGTAAATGTGCCTAAGAATATTAATAAACCTCTTGGATTAAAAAAAAATATGGGTTTTTCCAATTTCATATGGTAATTTGTTAGTATTACAAAAATGTGAGCCATGACTGCTAGGGAAATGATGTATTAAATCAAAAATATGTAATTGCATTGTTCAAAAATCCAAAAACTCCTCACTGATGAAAGCTATAAACTAGAAACTAGTCTGGGATATAGGTTAGAACTAGATAAGGATTTTTTAAACACTACCTTCTAGCACCTATTGATTACTAAAGCCTACATTAGATGGCATAAATGATGTATAATTGGTAAAAATTATTGCTAATGGATTGCTAACAGATAGCAAAATGTGTAAGCAAAGATTGTGTGATCTTTTGTAAGTCAGCTGGTGTCTTATTGATTTAATTGGTTGTAGTACTTACTCTAAATCTTTGTGTGATCTTTTATAAGTCAGCTGGTGTCTTATTGATTTAATTGGTTGTAGTACTTACTTT
Organism: Epiperipatus broadwayi; assembly: GCA_028023455.1. Lineage (NCBI taxonomy): Eukaryota > Metazoa > Onychophora > Udeonychophora > Euonychophora > Peripatidae > Epiperipatus > Epiperipatus broadwayi. The sequence goes on from JAQFVV010012527.1 coordinate 1,709,786, forward strand.
AATGTCTTAAAGTTGAGATGTGAGAGCAATAAAAACTATCTTCACTACAAAGTTTGTATGAAGTTGAACCATTAGAAGTAATAAAGTTGAGCCACAATTCAGAGTGGTGCCACTGAATTAACAGTCTACGTTTTTTATTCCAACACAGGGTTCTAGAATAAATTAAGAGAAAGCAAAAAACTATTCCAAAGTTTGAACATGAAAAGCTCCCTTCAGCCTTCCACTCTATTTCATATAACTGATACACATGACCACACCCATTTATAATTGTATGAGTGCTGATTCTGCACGAAATTCATATAACGGAGATCATTTATGTGTGTGGTCATGTGTATCGGTCATATGAAGTAGAGTGAATAGCAAAAGGGAACTTTTGGAGCTCAGATCTTTTATATTACATCTACATTTTCCCATAATTTATTCTAGAGCCCGGTGTTGTTAATTTAGTGGTAGAATGGTGGATTTGTGGCTCGAATTTTTTGCTTCTAGTGCCAAACTAATGGAGTTATACCTATTGAATATTAAAGTATGATTTATGGAGGGGAGGGGTAAATTAGAATTTAAGTAAATTATAGTTTATGTGAACGAATATTTACTACATGCATTTCATTTATAGAGATTAACTTTACTAAAACTAATAATTTATAAATTTACTCCAATATTAATTTCGATAAAAACCACAGCCGTAATTTAAGATCGTTTAAAAACAAATTACATATATATATAACATAGGAGGTTAAGGTATAGAAAAACTGTTTGCCTTTAAGTAATTAAACGAAATTAAAACAATCAGAATATCTACAAAGCTATTTAGTCTGATGAAAGCTGATACCAGCTCTGGAATTTATAGATAAGCAACTTATTAAATAATCAAAAACTTTATTAAGAAATTTTTTTATTTATTTATTTTTTACATTTTGGTTATGCTTTGATTGAGAAGTTCGCCGTGCATTCGGTTTTAAGTGACAAGCATAAATGTGCTTATCAGAAATAACTTATTAATAAACCAGTTTTATGTTATTCGCGAACATCATTTTGTTATAACTGAAAATTAATTTAAAAAAAAAAAAGAGCTTATAAAGTTTATTGAAACGAAAATTGACTTACTAATGTCAGGTTTTTTTAAATGAAGGTTAATCTCGAAATCAAGGTAGATTTTTTTAATAAAAAAAAAAAAAAACTTTAATTATAAACTGATGTTTTATTTTCTATGTTTAAAATAATATAATATTAATTTTAAATGCTGTGGTTAATGATAAAATGTTGTGTAAGTAAAAATACGAGACAGTAAATAATCGAAAGATTTGTCACTCAGGAAGTCAAATGTCGTTTGCCGACAGTGATAGTTGATCTGCAAACCATGGACATTATAAATGTATATAAAATGTGATTCCAAGTGCCATCCTAAAAAAAGAAAAGAAATTATTTATATTGTTTTTAAAATTAAGTCCCTCCCACATTGTTAAGACATTGAATGATTGATTTTGGAATTATGTGTCATCATTTGGAAAGCATTTCCATGTGGTACTTGGATGCAAAGTCTTTTATTCCTGTGGACTACTTTTTAACTTTATTCTTTTTCAAATAACTGGCCTCTACAATACTTTAAAGTATGAGATATTCTCCTCTCTCTCTCTCTCTCTCTCTCTCTCTCTCTCTCTCTCTCTCCCTCTCTCCCTCTCTCCCTCTCTCTCTCTCTCTCTCTCTCTCTCTCTCACTCTCTCTCTCTCTCTCTCTCTCTCTCTCTCTCTCTCTCTCTCTCTCTCTCTCTCTCTCTCTCTCTCTCTCTCTCTCTCTCTCTCTCTCTCCCCCCCCCCCCCCCCCCCCCCCCCCCCCCCCCCCCCCCCCCCCCCCCCCCCCCCTTTTAAGTGTCATAGCATCGAGGACGCGAACCCGCAACCCGGGCAACTGCCTGCAAATGCAAGGCTGTCGCGCTGACCTCTCGACCACCAATGCAAGACTATTCTCCTTTCTCTTTTATTATCAATATTCTATTTTTATATATTTAATGTATATAATTTAACCCGCAACCCGGGCAACTGCCTGCAAATGCAAGGCAGTCGCGCTGACCTCTCGACCACCAATGCAAGACTATTCTCCTTTCTCTTTTATTACCAATATTCTCTTTTTATATATTTAATGTATATAATTTAACCCGCAACCCGGGCAACTGCCTGCAAATGCAAGGCAGTCGCGCTGACCTCTCGACCACCAATGCAAGACTATTCTCCTTTCTCTTTTATTACCAATATTCTCTTTTTATATATTTAATGTATATAATTTAACCCGCAACCCGGGCAACTGCCTGCAAATGCAAGGCAGTCGCGCTGACCTCTCGACCACCAATGCAAGACTATTCTCCTTTCTCTTTTATTACCAATATTCTCCTTTTGTATATTTAATGTATATAATTTAATTTTAGATTTTATTTTCAACTGGTTCTCAATATTTACGCAAAGTCGTGCACTGTTTAAACTTTTAACACAAACAAATGAACAATATTTAAAAAAGTCATTGAATATAGATCGGAAATTATATTTATCTATACGCGTACTCACAGGTATGCGAACTGTTAAATATTAATTATGTTGGCATAAATTAATAATAATTCAAATGGTTTATTACTCGGAAATTCCTAAGAAGTTTGAATGCCCTAAAGAAACAGCGTTGGTCTGCCAATTCATGGATCTTGAATTCTACATGTCATTCATCCTCTACACCAACCTGTGCATATGCTGAGCAATGGTATAAGTAACTCTATAAAATCAGATAATCACCATTTCCCATGCTTGCTTAAAACTGTTATGCCTTCTGGTATCCATTGATTACTTTGGCTTGCATTGAGTGGCAATATGTATAGAGAGTTTTGACTGTTTTAATAACTATAAAAATAAATTGCTTTGAACTAGAATTTAGAAAAATCACTTTAAATTATTCTTAATATGACTGGATTCATATGAAAGATTTAAAATGTAGCTTGTCATCACCTGCTTAAGATCAATTAATCTCATTTTTTTTTGTTACTATAATTTTCTTAGGAATAGAAGAACTTTTAAAAAGCAATCTGTTGGCCAGTGTCTTTGGATATGACTCTATTTCTCCATCTCTGCTTGGTTTTTGCTATTGTTTATAATCTGCTCATTAATAATCCTATTAAAAAATAATAATCCAACGATTTATTATTCGATATTTCATAAAATGTTTAAGCAATGGGGTAATAGGTCTGCATCCAGATCCACTGATCTTAAGCTTCAAAGTCCATCATTCTGTAGCTGCATCAAACCACTCAGCACTTCTATTCATGGCTAGATTTCTAATGGCCTTTATGGAAAGAAGAAAAAATGACAATTTTTATGTTACCATGATTATTTCTATTTTAATATTTCTAAAGATGTATAAATACTTTATTTAATAATTGTTGTTTTTTATTATATCTTCTTAATATAGTTTTTATGGGGGGGACTTCGCTATTTTTTCAGCACACGTTTCAATGATTTCTTTTACTTCCATTCTTGTCGATCTAATTTGTCATCATTTGGATCTAAAACCTTACCTTAATTTCTGATATTAATCTTAAAGTAGTAAATTAGGTTTCATTTAAAATATTAGAACACAGTTAGCTTTTAAATTATATTTCCTTGAAGCATGGACTTGCAGCAATTAATGATTTGTTCTTTTATATATATATATTATTTTAAGCTATTTTTTAATGTTAAAACTTTATATTTGCATTATTCATCACCAAAATGTTAATCTCCATCTCGTGATACTTATTTGAAGATAATGGTTTGACTGATTGACATAGTTGCTTAGGAAGTTATGTGATAAACAAACATCAGAAAAACCAAGTCGAGCCTCAATTTAAAAATTTTTAGCTCTTGAATTTATTACTTACACTGCAGAAGTTTTGATGCTCCTTTTAATTTTATATTAGGTGCGATTGCTCAACTCTGCCAATCCATTCTTTAACTGTCAAAAATATTTTCTGCCCATGATTTATCAATTTCAAGCTGCCATTTAAATCTATTCCAATGATTATAATCGATATAAGAAGCACCATATATATATATATATATATATATATGGTGCTATATATATATATATATATATATATATATATATAGAGAGAGAGAGAGAGAGAGAGAGAGAGAGAGAGAGAAACAAAAGCATTATTTCCATTGAGCTATGCTTAACCATTAGTTAAACATGAGTATTCTAAGAAAAGAATAGAAATGCTACTACCAATTGTTTTAGTTATAGCAACTATAATCTAATTTTAAATACTAACAGGTATCATTTCATTTTTCTTTTTTTAGTTTATTGACGTTTGAATACTGGTTAAGCATAACTCAGTGGGAATTGCAGCTACTTCTGCTTCAATTTCATATCATTAAGCTGTGATTCTTTACAGTTTTATATATCTTACAATAAATAGGTTAATGCAACAAATTAGATGTAAATAAATCTAAAGGGATATCAGCTCCAATCATCTTGCATGTTACATTTTTACTATTACTACCGTTAATTATATGAAAAAAATTGACAAATCACACTGAAGTTCACAAGCATTTCAGGAAATATCTTTTTTCATCACTAACTTGAATCTCTGATTCTGCCTTGATTAGCATGTGGCCATGTTAAAATATAATAATTTATTGTAAGTGCCCATATCACTAAATATTCATCCTTTGATGCTATATTAATCACCATTGCAGTATTAATATGGGTCAAGCAGATGCCATATTTGCATGGATTATTGGTAGTGCTTTAGATATCTGATTAAGGAAGTTGTTCATGAAATATATGTACACTGCAAAGTAATCTAGCATTTTCTTCATGTAATATAACAGCCATAGTAAAATTGTATTATGCAAGATGATTGGGACTGATGACTCTCTCTCCCTCTCTCTATATATATATATATATTTATTTATTTATATATATAAAAGACATAATTTGCTGGTTCATCTGTGTTAAAAAATTTAAATATTGATATACCGATGTTTTGACTTGATCACACAAGTCATCCGCTGGGTGATAAAAGGTAGAAAGACGGTTGTAGAGGCGCTACAATCGCTGATTTGGGAAAAAACGTTAAAGTTCCACCAATAGCAAAAATGTTAAATTAAGAATGTTTTTTAAAAAAATCTTTCCAAATAGGAAGAAGTTTGCATGTATCATCTCGCTTATTGATACAATCTGGCCTTTTAAATATCTCAATGGCTTCTCTAATTTTGCACTGGTAGAGATTATCACATCTGGATATGATCCTGTTATTAGAAAAATCAATTTTATGACCTGAATCTATAGTTTGAAGTGAGAGTGCTGATGATGATGAATGCTGTTTAACTGCATTAGCATGTTCGTCTCTCCTAACACTGATGCAATGATTACTAATAGTTATGTGAGAAGCTTTACAATTTTCACATGCGATTTGATAAACACCATAAGATTCAAAAGGGATTGAATTCTTAGGCTTTGTTATTATATTGCTGATCTTTTGATGAGTAGAAAATGCTGTATCTATATTATAGTTTTAATATAAGTCCAATACTGTCTGTAGTTTTTTTTACATGTGGAACACAAATCCTAATAGCTGATTTATCATCTTTTTGTTTTCTATTTTGTCCATTTTGGGCTTGAAAGAATGCTTTTTTTATAAATTTATAAATATAACTATTTGCTAATAAAACACTATTACTATGATTTATTTCTTCTTTCATATGTGACTTATCTGAAAGATTAATTGCTCTATTTAAAAGAGTTTTGGCTACAGAAATTATCTGAGTTGGGTGATGATGAGAATGGAAATGTAAATATCTGTCCGTGTGTGTATTCTTTCTGTAAATCGAAAAAGATAAACTATTTGGTGTTCTGGTGATTAGAACATCAAGAAAATTTGTCTTTTATATATGCAAAATATGTCTTTTATATATGCAACCCGTGAAAATCTTCGTATCAATATATATATATATATTGTAACCTGCAATCTATTGGTATATTATGACTGATCAAAAGCCAACACATTGAGTAAGCCAAAATAAATGTATGTAACCTTCCAAAAAATGAAAATAAAATATAGATCTAAACATAGGTATGAATTAGTATAAGATCTCTAAGGCATCAAAGAACATATAATCTAAGATGTCCTTTTATAGGATTAAGTGAACAATGAATAAATAAATTATCTTATGGACTAAGTACCACTAACTAATACATTATTTATAAAATGTGGATAGACCAATGGTTGATTGATAAGTCTTAATTACATTCCACAAACAATAATAATAAATAGTAATAATAATGATCTCAGGGTTCTTACATATTAAATAATTCAGTTGTAAAGAATACTAGCTTGTCTTGCATTGGTGGTCGAGAGGTCAGCGCGGATTGCGGGTTCGTGTCCCGGCCGAAGCTATGACACTTAAAAAAAAAAAAATACTAGCTTTGCAATGATAATCTAAAATAATTTAGGTTCTTTTAATTAATTAATAGCTTCATAACAATGAGACTTATTTTAGTTCTTCTTATATCACCAAAACAAAATCAAGTTTCTTGAAATCTGGAATAATAGTCTAACAAAAGCAAATCTAATGTTATGCAGTAGGTGAAAGGGGATTTTGGTCTACCAAACACATCACTAAGTACTCCAACAATAACAGCATCAGTAAGGTAATCTTATATAAACCTAATTGCATATATAATAGATTGCATGTATTAAATCAATGTGACAATTTTAAAATATATATATACACTTGAAACATTTTTAATATTTGAATGGATTTTCTAGAATATGGATGTGACAAATAGCAACGGACATACAAATGTAACTAACGAATAAAATCAATATTTATTACAAAAACTAAATATATTTTTATTTAGTTTACAATTTAATAAAAATCATTTACTACAACTATTTACCGAAAATAAATTAAAGAAACCTTTACATCAATTATTACATCGGTTGAATATAATACACGTATATCATATCTGTAATATACTTAGATTATACAAATAAATAAATAAAGAGAAACCTCCTACAGTTGAATTTAGTAATCAGCTATACATACTAAGGGTAATCGCGCATCTGAATGTACTAATAATATAGCTATTAATATAATAAATTATATTTACATTGACATTAGTGTACAATTTCTTAATATATAATTTAAACGATCTAATATAAAGAAGTGTGTTGTACTAGTCATAGATAAACAAACCTGCCAGAGTAGAAAAATACAATTTCAATACTTTATTCAACACACAGTCATTAAAAAATATATAATAATGAGTAGTGGAATATAATCACGCAAATGCCTTTTATAATACACAAACTGAAATACATAAATATTTATGGCAATGATAATGAGAAAGACAATCCTACGCTAAAGTGATCAAAGCTATAACTGCTTCATGCTACACATATACAAGTGTCTCGTTAATATCTACCGCTAACATAAGGAAAAGTCTAACAAATAATATCTAAGCAATGCGAGAAACCATCATATATATAATTGCCACAATAAATACATGGTTAAAAGCAATAATACTAAAAAATGAAAAGAAGGATATTGGGATAACAGTTAAATGACAAATCTCAAACCACATCTACTCATATTCATAACGTATATAGCAAAAGTATAATCAAAGACCAACACAAACATATATATGAGGATAAACAAATACTTAATTTTTAAGTTATAATAATAATAATAATGGAAATTATATACCAATCCATGACAAAATATATAACATACATTAAAGAAACAACTCTATGTTTAAAGATGTTTATAAAACATACATAATTTCCCCTCGATCTTCTAGAACTACAATGACATGAATAAAACCATTTATATACCACCTTTAAATACATGATTATACGTGTTAATATACCCAAAAAATTGAGATTAACAAAATATTGGAAATACATAATATTTAAAACATCCTAATAATAACATAAAAGTCTTTATGCTTTTTATTTTTTTATTTTCCTCCAGAGAGAAAATAATTTTCATACAATTGGACGTTTGATCACTTTACCGACCGATCCTAGGTTTTGTTTCACTTGTTTGCAAGCACACAAAGAACTATTCCGTAATTATATATATCTTTATTAGAGAATTTACATAATGAATTTGTTAAATAAATAATGCAATAAGATAACGATTCCTTTTGAAAGATTTTTAGAATCATGTTGATTTTATAACGGTAGGCTTATTAGCATGTTATAACTTTACAAAGATTAAAGTAATTATTTAAACTAAAGAACAAATTATATATATCTCACCATAAAAAGTATATATTAAAGTTGCATCCAAATAAAAGGAATTATATACTTTATGTAGATAGACTATAATAAATGATAAATGAAATATATTAGGTAGGTTGTAAATATATGTATATCAGAGTGGGCGTGTCAATAAAACAAGCATATTATAAAACCATACTTATATCCAACGATAATTATATCCCATAATAAAGTATTACAGAAAAGCATATATTCAAATGTAGACTTCGAATTAAGTAAAATATAATAAATATAAATTCATAATTATATTTTATAAGGAGTTGTAAACACTTTAGACATAGATTAATCACGTAAGATTAGTATAGTTCTTACCAAAGTGATATAATAAATCTCTAATTTTAAATAAAATATTATAATAAGATTTGTTAAAATTGACATAGTTACTAAGAATATAAGACATATGGTACCTCGAATTGCATCACTGAAATCTTAGCTCGTCTCCACACAAAATTTGCCCCTCTTCCCATTTGTAGTCTTTCAAAGAGCAGTATAACTTTAAAGATTGTTTGCTTGAATATGTTTTTTTTCCTAGCAATACATATTGTCTTGTTCTTCAAAACAATTGAAATTTAAACAACCTGATTGTAGAATTCAGCAAACAAAATTATATTAGTGTGGTCAACTTATAAGGGTGATGAAGCAGTAAAAATGAAGTGGACATTATGCTTTCAAAATTGCCTCTTTTATATTCATTTTAGAGTAATATGTAATTTCAATCAACACAACTAACAGAAATGGAGTCATTACAATTGATAGAACCTAAAAACATTTACACTGGAAATGATTTACTTACGATTTGAATAAATACAGAGAAAAACGAATTTAATTTTTTTATATTATCTATTTTTTCCTTTTTTTAAAAAAAATACAAATATTTGTTAATAAAAAAATTATCTAACTTTAAACATAAAAAAAAAAACTCTTTTCAAGAAAGAAATTTATGGAAGTTGGTAATGACATATATTTAAATAAATAAAATGCAACTATATAGCTTTAAATACATAAAATAGAGCGATTAATCAATCAATTAAGTTAACAAAGACAATACTAGCTAACCTTTTAAAATTATAATTGAAAAAAAAATTAGATATTAGATTGTACTTATATTTATTTTTTATGCAAAATAAATGGTCACAATATATATATGTGTGTGTGTCATTAAAAGCCAGTCAAAACTTAGACAATCCTAATATCAATAACAGTCAACAATTTCAAACTGTTGTCAAACTTTGTTAATTATACGTAATAAATTTTGCATATATATATATATATGTTGATATGATTTACAAAGTATGTTATTTTTATTTTTATGATGTTTTTGGTTTTCTGATCACTTTAATTCATTTTCACTGCTGTAAATCATAGTCATAGTTGTTTTTTTTACTCTGTCTCGATTTTGTAGTCATTGTTATTAACATGTAAGTAATCTGGTTTACTTATTCCAGTGCTCAATAATTGGATACTGTTTGAGCTTTTATTAATTATATTGTTAGTTTTTGTGTTGTACCAAGTCTCCTTTACTTTTTATTTTCTATTAACTTGCTCTATGCATACCAGTTCAACCTTCTGTAGGTCAAAACAATGTCTGTGGTTTTTTTCATAATGTAAGAAAATCTAGCATACATGTTAGATCATGAGAATGAACACAAACATTATTTGGCCCACAGAATGTCAAACTGTTATGCATAGAGCAGAATGATAGAAAAAGAAGATAAAGGGAAGCTAGGTAGGTTGAAAACAATAACAACATATTTAATAAAAAATCAAGCAATATCCAACTACTTGAATAACTAGAATATCTAAATCATATCATTTATACAGTAATAACAGTGATTATAAAACAGCATACAAAGTAAAGAAAAATAACTATTATTATAGTACACTAGTGGAAATGCATTAATCTGAGCAGAAATCCAAAAGCATTGTAGAAAAGAAAATCACCAATTTTGTAAAGCATATCAATACATATAGGCTCAATTAATTATTATATATATATACATAAATAGTCAAAATTTTCTGGAATAATCTCTACAATATTCAGTATATCAATGTAAAAAAGGGATTTGAATTCAGATTTTTGAGCTCCCTATATCTATCCACTCCATCCTATACAACTGATACACATGACCATACATATGAAAAAGATAAATGATTTGCAATATACATATTTCATGCTCTGCAATATATGATAATACGTATTGCAGTATACTTGTATTTAAGTTATTACTATATATATATAGTAACACGATGGGGAAATACAGGGGGTGAAGCTGGGATGATGGCAAAATCAACATCAACCCCACATAAATATGAGCACCATTTGTAACAGGATGGAGGTTGTGGGCAGAGGCATTTGGGGTGATTGATAAAAAATATTTCAAAATATAATAAATAAATGTTAAAGTAATTTTAAACTGAGTTATTATTAAAGTAAGATAGATATTAAGAAATGTTTATATATCCCAAAAATATATATATAAGCAATTTTATATATTCAAGAGAATATGAAATCAATGGATCTCTCTGAAGAGTATGAGATCAAAATCTCTGTGAGATCAGCCATCAAAGCAACTATAAGCATAATCATAAATCAATCAGCATTACCAATAAGTAAAAATAATTAATACTCAAAATAACCATTCATCATCATGAACTATCAATTAAAATACATCAACAGTCAGTCTTGTGACTAAATTTGAACAATAAAAAATATAAATCAATAGTCAATCTGGTGACTGGATTGGAAATGGGTCTTCTGTAGACCAGGCTCACTGTTGAGTCATTGCCAGCTTGGGACAATTATATAAACATTAAGTGCTAATTCATTAGAACACATAATAATCAAAATCTAAAGAATAATTTTGGGATTTTAAAATATGCTGATCATCATCAATCTTCTGGCCACTTAGTACCATTAATGTACTGGCCATTATAAACTTAATTTCTAATAGTCTAAACTAAAATAAAATGTAGTACATGGGCTTTAAAGAGTATTCTATTTTATGTTAACCAGGATGATGATGATTAATCATCTCTGGATGCCCAAAAGCACTAATATACATCCCCATTTATATATTTAGCCCATTCTCAAATCTAGCTCAGAGAAAATAAACTCTATTACTGTATGTGATCAAGAGATGATGGAAGCAGATATTCTAAAAATATTTAGAACTACTGGAATAATTTTCACAATTGAAGACAAGTTTATTAACAATAAAAATAAAAATAATATTATGGTCTAGAATAAGACTATGCATATCAATTAAGCCTTCTGATTTTGATTAATACACAATAATAACAAATTATCACATTTGTGATTTACAAAAATACTATAGACAACTGAAGTTATTACATAATGATTTACATGATTAATATATTAGGTTTACATAAAACCCATGCAGCACACAGGCACGTGGCTTAATATAAAATGAACATTTTTGAATTCATCAAAATAATAAAATTATTAAAAATATATTTCATAATTAATTCTATTTGAAAACTATACATAAAATTCACACATACATGTGTGCATCTATAAATTTATAGATGATATGAATTAATATTAATAATTAGTCTCTTTTTTTTCAGTCAATAAAAGTATTTTATTTTTTATTTTTTAAATAAAAATAAAGTCAATTTTTTTGACAGGTAACTCAAAAGTTTTTTTTTTTTTAATGACAGGTTACTCTCAATTAATTAATTACATCTGATTTTTGAAGTCCATTTTTTTTTCAAAATAAATTGTCCATGAATCAATCATTACTTTTAGATTTTAAGTCAATTCAAGCAAAATTATTTACTTGTTATTTTTTAAAATATATCAATTTTTAAATGTCATTTTTACCAAAAAAAATTATTTAAAATTTCATTTTCATTATATATAATGCTACTCACTGTTGTATATACATTTATCTGTGCTTCTCTTTGTGAGTTGGTCTTGATGAGACAGGTATAGTTCAGAATTGTCATAATCAGGAAGGTATGCTCAGGTATGTTGGCATTCTTTCTTCTGTCTAGGGCTTGATGAGCTTCAGACCAGCAAACTGTCTTCTAGAACATATTTGTATAAGCTAATTGATCCATTTTAAGTTGACCCAGTCTTTAAGTGAATCAAAACTCCAGTATATCGAGCAAATAGACTGTTCACTACTGGATCTACTGGCTTGACTTCAGCTACATCTTCATGGAAACTATTTTTATTTTTATAACTCTCCAAACACTAATTCTGCTAGTCAACTGCTTCACAGAAATATTAAGACAAGAACTGTCTTCAAAAAAAAAATTACTATCCAAACTTTGCCACTGGCCAATTTGGTCGATGCTTCTCAAAATATTAAAAGTAGACTCTTCTGGTCAGCCCTTACAAAAACTATAAGCCAAACTGATAATGCTTTATCATTCCTTTTATAGAATCATCTGAGATGATAAAAATACATTGCAGGCTGTTTTCAATTTGTCTAATCCTTTTTAATCTTGAGGTGATAAAAACACAGCAACTGAAAACAGTTTTTTCTGTCCAATCTTTATCTTGATTAAAATCAATTTTAATCTTTATCAAATCACTTTTAATTATAAGTTACTTTTGGAAGCAACTTTGAAATTTTACCAAAAGTGTGATCTACATGTTTTTACTTTAATCCTTTGGAATTTTTAATCAACCAAGATTTTTTAAAAATAGATAAAGAAATTTATACAAGCATTAATAAAAAGATTTTCAAAAATAAATCATGCTTGTTTATTTTTAAATTTCAAAATCAAAATAATAATATAATATTAATATTTATTTAGACCTTTATAAATGTTTTAATTAATAATAAAATTCTGTTTTAAATTAAGAGTTATTTAAGCTTTTACAGTCATTATTATTTAATATAGGGTATATGAGCACAGACTTTCAGATAATCCATCACTCTCCACTTTATCTAATATCACTGATACACTCAAGCACATATATGCTGAAAAGCTAAATAATCACCAATATACATATTTCATGCTAAACCAGCAATCATCAGTTGGTCCAGATTATCATCTCCCATACATATATACTATAAGTGCTCAGATATATATTAAGATAGACAATCTTCCTACTTTAATGGATAGGCTCCAATCTACTACACCCTCCAACTCTTCAACCATCTGTCCAATTGAAAATCTGATGATGGAATGCTCAAAGGCCACCCTGAGGCCGAGATTCTTGTCACACCCATGTTGACCTAAAGTCAATCTGAACCCCACATGTACAGGACATAATCCATTTAATACATGTGCAAGGATAGTCATTATTATTCCAAGTTAAATATAGAAAATATCTACAAAAATTTTTGTCTGTGTTTATTTCTACTTTTTTTTTACTTTATATATATATGTGTGAGCACACACAACTATGTTGCTGTGTGCCATGTAACTCAGATGGTTACAATATATATATATCAATGTATACCATCCTCAATAGCATTTAATTGTAACAAACTTTTATCAAATTTTTATCAAGTAAAAATCATATTTCTCAAAATGCACTTTCTAGAATGCTTTATTTAATACATATGACAGTTTTGACTGAATAACAGTCTTCTTCAAAACATCTTATACCTACTTTTGCATTTTGAAAAGTAATGTTTTTTTATTTTGTAATGATTTTATAAAAGCAATGCAATAAAAATGAAAGAAGTTTTAAACATTTTGGAAACTCTACCAACTTTTGCATTATATCAAAATAAACCGAACAATTTCTCCAGAGAGACAATGTTTTTGAATTGAGGATCAACCTTTTATTTCTGATGCTTGAAAATCACATAGTCTCTCAAGTTTATCATTACTTGAATGTCACATAACCTTCAATCAAATAATTATTTATTATTTTATCATTGAAAAATACACTTGTCAAGTCATCAAAATCCTATCTTTTTATTTTGTCATTTCTTCAAAGTTGGTAATGTTGACCAATATGATTTGAACTGTATTGGGGTTATTTGCTTACATATATTATCAGTTTAGATTAGAACCTTTTATTTTTGATATACATATGAGCACATGTATGTGTGCATATGACTACAAAAAAGACTTGAAACTATTAATAAGTGTAAAATCAGAATTAATGTTTCTTCTTAATTTTTAGTAGTAAACAATTATCAGCTAAGGAGCCAATTTAAAAGTTTTAAAATTTGTATTCCTTTAGGTACATAATTTGTACTAAGTAATGTCCATTTGTTAAGCTTCTCTATCTAAAACTATATGAATCAAGGAAAATGAATATTAAAAACATGGAGCAAAAATAGAAACAAACTAATAACCCCCTCCCCTCCCCCAGCAATTTAAACCAAACCTTTGTTTTGAATTGTATTGAGAAGATTGTACATCTTCAAAACCACTGATCTTTATTTACAGAGATTTCATTAAAATTTAGTTGTTTCAAAATGTAATAGGAAAACAAGTTGGTTAAAATTTTAAAGTTCATACCAAAAAATGATAATGTTCATGTCCTATTCCTCATGTTCACACAAACACTCAGACAACATTAACGAGTTTACAGCTATGTCGCTTTAAAATGACTAATGATACATCAGTTATGGAAAATTCTTTGAGAATCCTGAGTAGACAAAGAGTTGAAAAGTTTTCTGATGACCATAAAATTGGCCTATTAGGCACACTAATATATAGATAAAAAGCAACCAATTGACTATACTTATATATATTTTTATATACTATTTATTTCTTTCAATAAATAAATAATTTTAATAATTATATTTTTATAATAAAAATTATAAAGAGAAATATTAATTCTATCTAATTATAATCCACCAAGATATAAATAAATTAATTTTAATAATATATATATATTTTCTATTAATCTAATAAAAACTCTACAAAAATTTATTTCTCATTTCATCATAATAAATATCTCATATTCCCTAATACTATATATAAAATATTTTCACCCAAATTTCAAATCAATAAATCATATTCTAATTTATATCATATCATCCTGATTATATAAATATTAAAATTACACTTAAAAAATGATAATTTATTTTAGAGTTATCATTGTAAGAAAGATGTATTGGTTAAAATTATACCATTTTAGATATATATGTGCAACTATGCTTTGTGATATAAATATATTATATTTATGAAAATCATCCATACATGGGATTATGTTCAGAGTGTGTTAAAGGCCAGGAATTTACTCTATGGTAAATGTGCTTGATCATAAAAAAATTTATTATAAGATTCAATCAAAATATTAAGCTTTATAATTAATGAAAATAAATCTTGAACACTTTATATATAACTATTGTTTTCTATCTTGCAGGCAAACTAAAAATAAAATTAAATATTGGAGAATGGTTTATTTAAGAAAATAAAGTATTAACACAAGCAAAACTCTCCATACAGTAGTGCCACTCTGTGTCAGCCAGAGTAATAAATGGATGCCAGAAGGCTTGTGCATAAAATCTCCATCTAGTGCCTACTCATCCAACATCCCCAGATTAGTTTCTGGCTTGTGGCATTCATCAGTGCACTGAGTGGCACTACTGCATGAAGAGTTTTGCATGTGTTAATAACAGTTATGTGCAAGCATAAGAGATGGTGATCATGTGATGTTTAGTGGTTTAAAAGGAAGTATGTTTCATCTCACAATTATAATATTTTGTAATAAACTATTGTTTTGTTATTGGTGTAATAATGTGTTAACCTCTTCATATGTAATATTCTCTGGTTCATATATTTATTCCATGTTCATTTCATTGGAATAACTTATGTTCCATGGGATCTAGATGGGTATTTCAAATAGTGACTGTGTAATGGTCATCATCATCATATTGAGAGAAATATTTTCAAAGCTTATTTAAATATATGTATAAAAAGATATATATGCCAATCTATAACCTGCTCTTTAATGTCAGGTGGTGCCCTAATCAATTAACATAAATTATTTAAAACATGTATAGTCTGACCATTGTAATATATATATGATCACTAAATTTCATTAGAGAAAATATTGCTGATGTATGAATTACTAGTAAGGACTTAGAAATTACATCCAAAATAAAAGACAGGGGAAATAAAAGAATATTAGATAAAATTAACTAATTAAAAATTAAAATCAAACTAATATAAATACACTAGATAAATTTCTTTTTAAAAAAATTACTTTCTATATATGTGTAACAAAGATCGAGGTTAACTGTGATATTAATAGAAAAACTATTTGGCTGTAAGTACAATAATTAAATGAAATTAAAACAATTAGAATATTTACAAAGATATTTAGTCTAGTGAGAGGTAATAGCCTCACTGGAATTTAAAAACATTATTCAGATTTTTTTCATCTTGATTATGTTTAATTGAGAAACAAATTCTAGTACATAAACATACAATACATATAATGTTAAAGATCCTATACTATCTATGAATAAAGTAATGAGTGAATACTGTTGAATATAAATATGAAAAAAAACTCTGCCTTCATTTTTTCTCTCTTCTAAAGACTACTTTTTTTATATATAATCTACAACTTATAAACTTCTTTAAACGTAGCAGAATTTTCTATTACCGTTAGAAAAGTTTAGTAAAAAAGGTTGTTTTTTTTTAATTAATCAATAATAATTATCCTCTTTTTATTTTTATAAATTAAGCATTTTTTTATTTATATATTGCTTCAATTTATACAATATACAATATTTCAATTAGATACTATTCAAATATATATATAAGCAAAAATAAATAAAAATATTCATAAATGTAATAAATTTTATGTTAAGACATCAATCAGTTTTCTATATCAGAATGCCACACATAAACATTTCAGATTCTCAATTGAACTCTTCAAACTTTAAACCTTGTGGTGAGTGCAACAATGTTTTACCTTTTTTTACTATCACTACTAAAATGATAACGTTCATTTTATAGCTTAAGAAAGATGTTTCACAAATTTTCTTAAATTTATCTAAACTTTTCACTTTACATTTAAAAAACATTTTATTACATGAAATACTGTATCATATTAAAATCAAGTAAAGATTAAAATATTAAATAATAAAATATATGTACAGTCAATAAACCACTAAACATCACATAACCACCATTCTTTTTGCTTTCACAAGCTGTTTGCACAGAGGCAAAATTTTCTTTACAGTAGCAACACTCTGTGCAAACCAGAGTAATCAGTGGATTTAGGAAGATTTGTGCATAAAATCCCTATCTAGTTCCTACTTATCCAGTATTCCCAGACTAGTTTCTACCTCGTGGCTTTTGTCAGTGTGCAGTGCTCTCAGATCCAAGGCTCCTCACTGATGAAAACCACAAGCTAGACACTAGTCTGGGGATATTGAATAAGTAGACACTAGATAGGGATTTTATGCATAAATCTTCCTGCATCTATTGATTACTCTGGCTTGCACTGAGTGGTACTGAGGAGTTTTTTTTTGAATAAAAAAAGACATTTTAATAACACAGCCATGTATGAATAGTGACGATATTAAATATTGATTTGTGCAACATTCTTAATTAGTTTCAGAAGGCTCAGGAAAAGAAGGCTTCATTCTTTGTTTAATAGTAGTATTATATTATTATCATTAAAAAACTATTTGTTTTTGGAGATTTAATGCACATGTTGATAGAAACAGTAAACTTCTGCCCATACTTATTGAACTGTATGAGATTAAGTGGTCACTGTTATTGAATTTTTGGACAACGCATGGATTAAATAGCACAAACCTTTTTTGTTTAGATATGCTACAAAGAAGTTTGGACATATCCACTCTCAAATAATTTCTACACAAATTGCATTCTAGTTAATAGTCAAATGTAAAACAAGTTAATATTGTGAGAATGCTTACAGATTATACAGACGACATGTTTCAATATTTTAAACACATTAGAGTAAAATTTGATGTTTTTTTATTAGAAGCAAGTATCATTTATGATAAAATTCAATAGCTCTTAAATATTAATATTATGTTACTTCAAAATAAATTCTTTAAAAAATAAATAATTTGTCTCTACGAACTCTTTAGACTAGCATCTAAAGTGAGAAAGTTAGGTTATAATCCTTGGTGTTTTATCACTCAAATCCAACTCTATCCCTGCACTAATCAATGAAGAGTATTCTTTTAAATATGTATTATGGGTGCAAATAATATTACCCTTGGTTTCATTAAAAATAATATTACTAAAACATCACACAATTACTATCTCCTATACTTACTCAAACTGTTAAAAATAGTAATGTGATGTGATGTGATGTATTGTGGCTTCTTCTTAAATGAAGTCAAGAATATCTTAGCAATTATGCCCAGATAAACCTGTTATACACTTTATTTTCCATTCCCCACTCTAAATTTTCCCATATTCTTTCTGTTTTCAAGCATTTACCTTCAATTAACAAATGCCTAATATTTTCTATTCCTTCTTTACATAATTTACAAAATAAATCACCCATTTTTTTACATTGACATGTATATTCTCTTGTAGCTAAAGATCCTGTTCGAGCCTCTTTTTACTCTTTACTTACTATTTCTCCATCTCTCCCCAAATATTCTCTTGTAGCTAAAGATCCTGTTCGAGCCTCTTTTTACTCTCCATACTATTTCTCCATCTCTCTAACTCCCTGTTCTTTATTAATAAATCTATTCTTTTATTCCATTCCTTACTACTACAACACTCAACAATTCTCTTAACACAATCATCCCATCTTTTGTACAAATATACTGATATAAATTCTTTATCCAAATCTTTTGCATACCACATTACCTTTCTCACCCATCTTGTTGCCTGCTCTTTACTCATAACCCAATTAAATACTATTTTGGCTATTCTTTTATTATCCATAAACTACAATCTACCAAACATTTTCATTTTACTTTTTGTATCTCTCATATGAAAACTTGACCATCCCATTTTTCCTTCAATTGCCTCTCTTGCTGTCCATACATCTGCATCCAATGCATGTCTTCCTACTTCCCTTTGAACTTTTTCTAAGTAATTTAACACCTCTTTATTAACATATAATGCATCATTACCATATTTTAACCCTGCTACTGCAACTCCTTTTCATATAATTCTAACTACATCATATTTATTATATGAAAACACTGTTAATTTCTTTATCAATCCCTTTCTTTTCTTTACTTCATTTATCAATTTTTTTCTCCCATTCATCCAAATAATTTTTCTGATTACTTAAAATAATTCCCAAATAATTATATCTATTCACCACACTTAACATAATATCTCCCAATAAAAATTCTATATCTTCTCTTTCCCCAGTATTAAACCAGATGGCAAAAAAATTCATCTGGGGAAAGAAATCTAGATTACTATCAACAGCAATATTACAGTTACCCATTAATGATGGAGGATTAAACTTAATTGATCCAAAGGTATATGTAGATTTTATTACTGCAAGAACATATTTAAATGTTATTAAGGATGGATGTTTCAGCCCGCCAATGGGAGATATAAAAATATACAGTGAAATAGGTAGGGAGAGAAGATCTTATTTAGCAGATATGTTCATAGCATATAAGGACATACAAGATGACCTAAATGTACAAAATTTGGAAGGAATTAGATACAAAGACATGAAAAGTGGAGTAAAACCTCATGAAAATTCGTGGATAAATTGCTCAATGAAAGGGGTACTAGTTAAATTCCATTCAATTTATACACCACAGACATATATGAAATTCATATTCAAGTTGATCAATGGAATTTTACCAACCACAACACACATTAATAAAAGATTGGGAATGAGCTTAGAGGAAACTTGTTCATTTTGTAAGAATAAACGTGAAACATTTCAACACTTACTAGAAGAATGCAGTGAATTTGGGAAGCTAAGATAGAGAGTTTTCCACACCCCAATGATAAATCTTAAAATACTACTGAAGCAAAATGTACTAAAATTCAAACCTCATAACGCAATGGTGATAATGCTGAAAACTATATGGACAATCCGGTGTTTGTTAATCTTTGATAACAAAAAGTTTAACTGGTTGAAGAAACTTGACAATGATTGGGACAACTATTTTGATAGGTGTTTAAAATACTAGCCAAAGAAGGTTATGGAAAAGGTATGGGGAGGGACCACTATGACTGTTTGCAAAATGTGGGAGTAAAGGGACAAACAAAAAGAGAAATAAGACAGAAAATATGTAGAAGATCTTCCAAGAAGATTAGAGACAAATAACTCTGGGATTGAACAGGAAAAATGTTGACATATCAACAATGAGAGTATTATAGATTTGAATTGTGGTGCTTTGGGGGGACAGGATTGGTAAATTTGACATAGTAGCACAAAGTGAATCAAAACTAATTTGTAGATATTTAATGTACATATGTAAACATTTGTCTAATAAAGTTTATTACTTAAAATAAAAATATTTACTTTTTCTTCACTAAATTTAATCCCCATCTCTTTACCAACCCTTGCACATGTCCTCAACATAACTTCCATATCTTCTCTTCTTTCTGCACACAAAAATATATCATCTGCAAAAAAAAAAGACCTGACAAAATATATACTCCCTTACTACCTATTAACAGTATCTCTATCCCTCTTCTTAATCTTTCTATTGCTCTTCATACAGCAGTGCCACCCAGTGTAAGCCTTAGTAATCAATAAATGCAAAAAGATTAGTAGATAACTAGGCACTATATAGTGATTTATACACAAACATTCTAGTATCCATTGATTGATAAGATTTGAACTGGGTGGTGCTAGTGTATGGAGAGTTTGCTATTGTTTTTAAAAATAATATTATGATTCTCTAACAATTATTATATTATTACAGACTTTATTTTAAAAATTTTGGAATTCTTTTATTGCCGAAGAACAAAGTGATTCATAAATAATACATGTCTAATGAGAAATTTTATAAATGGCTGCTGATTAAGAACTGCAATGTAGATACATTCTTTTGCTAATTATACTCACTTTAGATTGTATTGGAAATATTATATAGGCTTTCCAGATGATATAACCCAATAAGTGGCATTCTTTGATGTAATAACTATCATATCTCAAATAGGTTGATCACCTTTTCAATACTGATACAAAAATTGAGATATATTTTTAATATAGTGGAACCACAGTATACACTATATTTTGTCCCAAGTTCTTTTGCACACTTTATATATTATGTATAATAGCTAATATTTTGTTGACAAGCTTTGATTATAATACAATAAGTATTATTCTTTATACTGTAAGTGATCTGAACAATAGTTTTCAACCTTGTGGGAGAGTGGTGTAGTAAAAATTATGCTACAGAAATATTATTCATTATTGGATAATCTTTAGTCTAATGCATGACTAATCAAAATTATGAATATCATCATTAACCATTATTATTTCACTGCAGAATGAAGGTCTCTCCAAGTTCAATTCATCTTCTCTGATCTCTAGCCTCTCTTCTCCACATCACTCTTACACACTTTTTTATTTCATCCATCTATCTCTCATATGGTATACTTCTGGGTCTTTTACAATCTCTTGGAATATGATTTGATATTTCAATTGTCCATCTATTATCATCTCTTCTAGCAATATATACAGTACAACTCCACTCCAATTTTTAAATCCTTTCAATGATTTCAGTACACCTATTTCTTTTTTTATCCATATATTGTGGTTTTGATCTCTTCTTGGTACTCTTAATATGCATCTTTCCATACTTCTTTGAATGGTCTGAAGTCTCTGTATTGCACTTAAGTGCCCAAATCTCAGATCCATCAGTAAGAACTGGTAAAACACATTTATTAAAAACTTTCCTAATCAAATATATAGGCATACTTGACTTTTAGTATTACATTATTTCTGTCAAAAGTACTCCATCCAAGTTTAATTCTATGATTAATTTTATCCATTATGTTTCCAACTTTAGTAATAATCAGACCAATGATTTTTGTAGTTGCTAATTTCTTCTAACTCATTATTAGAAAACTTTATTTTTATTTTTTGAGAAAATTTATTGAACATTACTTTACTCTTTTTAACATTTTCCATTAGTCCTACTTTCTTACTTTCATCTGATAACTCTTGCAACATTTCCTGAAGCTCTGAAGCATTATTTGCATAAACAATTTCATCAGCTGCAAAATCTATATAACTTAAATAATCTTCATTTATTTTTACTTCTTTAGCTTTTCATTTTAATCCATAAAATACCTCTTACAGCACTACTATAAAACGTTTTGAAGATATGGCATCACTCTGTTTTACATCCTTCTCAATGTTAACCTTCCTAGTATCATTATGTAATCTAATTGTTGATGTTGCATTTTTATAAGTATTCTTCAGGATATGACAGTATCCTGAATATGATGATCAAATGTTTTAATCACTGAAGAAATGCTTATAGAATCAAATGCCTTTTTATAATCTATAAATCCAAAGCATAATGGCAACTCATATTCATTGGTTCGTCTATAACTTCTCTCAATGCTTGGATATGATCTACTGTACTAAAACCACCTTTAAATCTAGCTTGTTCTTTTGGTTGGTTGAAACCCAAAGTTCTCTGTAGATAAGTTGTAATAATGATGGTAAAAAGTTTGTATAAAGTAGATAAAAGACTGATAGGTTTGTAATTTTTAATATCTTCTTTATCACCTTTCTTAAATATTAATATTAATACTGCATTCTTCTAATCATCTAGTACATTTTTATTACTTAGATATTTGCATATAACTTTGTCTACAAATTTTCTATTTCTTCACTTGTTTCTTTTAAGATATCGATTATAATTCAATCATTACCTGGAGCTTTTCCCTTCTTCATAAATTTAATTGCATATCTCACTTCTTCATTTAAAATTATTGGCAATTCAGAAGATGTAGAAGGTAATTGTTTCTTATTACTATATAATTCTTTCACAATATGGTACAGTATTACATGAAATAAATGTTTTGTAAACGTAAAGTTTCTCAAGCTAAATTAAAAACTGTTTTTTTTTTTTGTAATGACAAGAAAAAAGAATTAAAAAACATTTTTCAATTGAGCAATTTAAAGTTTCAAAAGATTTAACTGAGAATTTATAATCGTTAATGACAAGAAGAGACAACTATATAGATTCTGAACCCAATTTGGACTTGAAACATCAAAATAAATAGAGAGGATATAATTTTCTATTAATGAGACTGATATTAAAGTGCATCATCCAGACCCTATTTAATTACAATTAAAATTTAACATTTCACTATTCTTAATAAATAAATAAATAAATATGCAATAAGTTTTTAATATTTTAATATTTTAAATAAATTTGAATAAATAAACACCTATAATAAATATATATGCATATGTGCTTCCTCAATTTATTATTAATAACTATATTTTTATTATTTTACTTTTTATACTATAATCTTATTTTATATATGCATACTATACACACAAAATATATGTGCATGTGAAAAAATCTGTGCATTTGCTATTCAGTAAAATAATATCTATTCCATCATAACCAAATCTTATTAACAAAATGTGAGCTATTATGTGCAATGGATGATGTATGTGAGGGAGAACTTAAATCAAAATATACTAAATATCATGGCTCCATTCTCTATGGATTGAGAGATGTGTTCCATTTAATTTTAAGATTATCTTTATTGTATCAAATTTAAAAACAAAGATGTATTTAGAGGGGATTTGAAAAATAAAGATGATAAAAAGAAATAATTGTCTATAAATATAATTGTTTTAAGAATTTTGTTGACTACCTAGATGGTCTCCAGTTATATTTTAATAGTTATCTAAAACTAAGCATGGTGTTAGAGAACAGAAAATATTATAAACATAATTGTTGTTTCAACACAAATAGAAAAAAAATGTTATACAAAGATAAGATTTATATAGTTTTTCAATTAAGTTAATAAAAATAATAATAATGAGCCTGATTATTGCAGAGATGGTCATAAAAAACTTGACTAGCAGAAGTAACTTATTTAAGTTTGATTCCACGATATTCATTTCCAGAGCCTGCTACTCAATCACTATATCAAACTAAACAGGATAACTAAATTAATGAAAAGTTGGGCCAATGTATGAATTATTATATTATCCACTATTTTTTTCTTATACTATTTATAAATGACTCTAGAAAATATGAAACTTTAAAATGAAAATTAGTGTAGACAGAAGTATATAGTAGCTATGAATTTCATTTTTTATTTTTATTATAGTGATTTTTATAGGCAGTTTCACAAATCAAGTATTCTGATGCATTCTAGATGTAATAATAGAATTTTTAATCTGAATTAATTAAAAGCATATATATAATCATAACTTTCTTTAAATATCTGTAATGAAAAAATGGAAGTAACTACCTCCACCGAGTTATGTAACATCAAAAACTACAAAAAGATAGAATGATACCAAATGATATCATCTATCTTTAGGTTTTGTTGTTATATACACTTAGTTTTCGACTTGTTTTTTAAATCATAGGGTAAATTTTGTCTACTATTTTAATTTATATACAGATTTTTTTTTTTTTTTCATATGTCAAAGCAACTATCTGCAGGCAATTGCTTGCAAGGCAGCTGCGCTGACCTCTCGGCTACCAACGCTTGACTACAGATTAAATGTTTGAAATCACTATTAATATATTCAAAAGATAAAGAACTTTTAACAATCTCTGAACATTAAATGACATATTATGGAAAATAACTATATGTAAAAATATGTAAAGCAGGCAATCTTCTCCCCTCTGTCAGATATCTTGACTAGGACTAATAGGCAAAAATTGCTAACTTTATTCAGATTTTAAGCTATCTATTTTCCATATTACATTTCATCTAGATATTGTGAACCAAAGTTTTCCAACGTTAAGCGACATGTTGTTTTTAATAAATGTAATAATAAATAATTATAACTTTTTTAAATGTTTGTAATTAAAAAGCGGAAGTAACTACCTCCTGCTGAGTTATGTAATGTCAAAAACCACATAAATGTAGAATGGTACCAAATGATGTTTCAAATAAGACTCGATCTTCATCATTTGAATATATTAATGTGATTACAGAACATTTAGCCAGTGCATAAATTAAAGCAGTAGACAAAATTCATCCTATAATTTAAAAACCAAGTCAAAAACTAAGTTTATATAATAACAGAGCTTAAAGATAAAGTGGTATTATTGGGTACCATTATTTCTTTTCCATAGTTTTTGAGTTACATAACTCAGTGGAAGATAGTTATTTCTATTTTTCAATTTTATATATATATATATTGACATGTAGATGTATTATAAATTGATGAATATGTTATCTTCCTTAATTTAAAAGATGACTTACAGAATAAACAATGAGGACTGCCAATTTCTCAACAAGCTTTGTGATAAATGCTACCCTGGTACCTCTCTGAGGAGTGCCAAAGCACAAAACCATGGTCAGGATTTTGGGGGGGGGGTTTCCTGCCAGAGATATTTTAAATGCTGGCTTTGGCTAAGCATTTATCACAAAGCTTGTTGAGGAATTGGCAATCCTCATTGTTTATAACTTAAAAGCTTAAGAGAATAGAGTCATGTGATCAATGTCTTATTTTGAGATAGAGAATATTTTTAATATTTTGAATACAATTCATAAAAACTGTGGTTTAATAATTAATCTCCGAAAATTCAATTTATTTATGAAAAATTGACTGTATGTTTTGCTTTGATAGTTATCAGCTTGAGATTTTAATATCACCATAGCTTTTTTTAATTAAACAGGTAAATTTGGAAGGTATTGAGCTGCTACATAGACTATAAAGAGCTGATGTGCATTTGGAAAATTAAAGAGTAGAAATATTCCATCAAAGTTATATATTTATTATATCTAAACTAGTAGTATATAGAGCTGTTATTTTACCCAATTTATTGTATAAAAGTAAATAACTTAAAAGCGTTAGAAAACTTTCATTTAAGAATCATGAGATTTTAAAAATATCTAGTAAGATGTTCCTCATATTACGATATGTTTATTAGATTGCTTAAAATAATGAAAAAAAAGTTTCTATATATATATTTAGGTCTCATAATAAATATGATATATACACATACACACACAAATATATATATATATACAATAGAAATTTTTATATAATAATCTAAGTTAAAGTTTCAACAATGAAGTAACACGGCAACTACTAATTAAACTTGACCATATTAGCTAAAACTACATGATGCAGTAGTCATAATTGTAGTTCCCTCATATATGAAGTGATTAAATTTTGTATTTTTTATTTTATATAAAAGCCATAAATAAAAAATACAATATGATATTGCCTTTTTGTTTGTTCAAATTAATTAAGAGATTAAAGTACTTATGTATGCATGGATCAATTTCTGTAAAAGTGTAAAAAAACGTAGCTTTGTAAAAATAATTTTCAAAGTCTAGTCAGCTGACAGACTTATTTAGTCAGTGACTGAATCACATATTATTATATGAGATTTATAATTGCAGTGAGAAATATAAGAAGAATTGAATAACAAAGCAGATAATTCAGTTGGTTCAAGATATTTCAGGATGATTGTCTGCTTACTTTCAAAGCTCAAACCATTCTAGACATTAGCACATGCTTAAAACCTAATAGATATAACCAATCATGTTTCACCAACTCATGCTACCAAAGAAATTTATGAAAATGTACAAAGCTACAAATAAATATCTACTTAGTAATGTTGCCTAAGAAAATCTGCATGATTTATTTAAAATTTATAGCTCATAAAATAAATTTATCTACAAAACAAGAAAGATATTGTAGAACCAACAAGGCTGTGTAAAGGAGATCCTGCAAGTATTATATTATAATGTATGATGTGTTATATTTTAATAAAGTAATGTGAAGCTAAATTATACCCTATATTTTTATAATCATTAATATTATTAATGTAAATGACACTTTCTTCAAAACTTCATCCTTTGCTAGATGATTAAGATCTTCTATTTGGCAACCACTATATCTTGAACTGTCAGGTAAAATTTTTAGATTATTAGATTTTCTTTAACATACAGCCTATTGGATTTTTATATCTGAATATATCAAAATCCATTACAAGGTGTTTTTTAAGATCCAGCAGGCATATAGATGAATGGTTAATTTCCCGGAGTACCCACGTGACCAAACTAATCAGATGTATAACCTGCCTGATCATTCAAAGTGTGTCTTCAAATTTATTTTAACCTACCTGTCTCTCTTATGATAAAACCCATCAAATATTAAAGACCAGAATGAAATATGAAGTCGTAATCAAATTGTCACCATTATATAAAAAAAACATAAAGAGGAGAATTTATTGTCATTATGGCAACATCAGCTTTGAACGATATAGAATGTTCAATTTGAGACAATTTAATCTACATAATGTTCAATCTTGTCTATAAAAGTTAAAAGTCGTATGTAAATCGGAGAAGTAATAACGAAATTCAAACTTTAAAACATCCCTAAATTAAACGTTCATATTTATTCCGTAATTCGTTTGTGGGTTTTTTCTACTAATTTTTCTTATATCTCAAACTGTTATAATTATTATTATTTATGCTATTAGGTATTTCATTATTAGACATTAAATATTTATTAACTTTTGAGTATTACGTTTGAGTATTTTCTTTTAAATTTTAACTCAAAAATAATTAGATTATTTCATTTTCTTCATAAAATGAAAGGGCTCAATTTTCCATTCAGTGTAACTAAATTTTATGTTTATTAAATTGTTTTGTTAATATTTAATTTTGAATTATATTATAGTGTATTATATAAGAACATTAGGTTTATTTTCATTTTTTTAAAATCGATTACCAACTTAGAAAAGTCAACATTATGGGTAATAATGACTCGTATTCTAAGTGGCTTATGTGATAGCCATGCCCCTACAATTTAGGTTGTAAGTGACGTCCAACTGACATAATAAATACAAGTCATTATCGTCACGCTAACACTTAGAAACATCTGAGGGCCAGTTCTGTTATATTTCAAATAAAAATCTTTTAATAAATGCATAAATAATATTAAATTATCATTCAGTAGATTTAAAAATGATTTTTCAATACCAGAAATAAGTTTTAAAAAAGATCGCAAGTAAGATTTACTTTCATTTATCCGATTATCTCATCTATTCGTGCTCTCAAATTTATATTTCTACAAATTAGGTAATATGTTTATGTTTATTGTAAACACATAATGTTCAACTTGGGAAAAAATATATAAATGACTATTAATATGCATTTGATCTATAATAGATTTTACAATTAAATGACTGATAAAATAACTTAATACTGTTTTGTATATATTCATTGTTTTTTATATATATTTAATAATTGACTTGGTTTTTTTCTTTTTTCTAATAGAATCTTTATTAAACCACTAAACATCACATGATCACCAACTCTTATGCTAGCACATAACTGTTATTTATCAGACAAAACTCTCCATACAGTAGTGCCACCCTGTGCCAACCAGGGTAATCAATGGATGCCACAAGGCTTGTGCATAAAATTCTCATATAATGCCTACTTATCCAATATTCCCAGACCAGTGTGTGGCTTGTGGCCTTCATCAGTGATGAGCCTTGGATCTGAGAGCACTGCACCTAGATCTTAGGATCTAATGCAACCCTCCAGCAGCCATCTTTTATCTCTACTTAACTACAAAACCATGAGAATAAAATTGAAAACACAATAATATTTTCAATCTAAGCGCAATAGCTTATATAGTCATATGGATCTGAACTCAGCTCAGCACCCATAAATTTTGGTGACTCCATTGATTACTCTGATTGGCACAGGATGGCACTACTGTATGGAGAGTTTTGCCTGTTTAAGAATCTTTATTATATGGTAAAGATTCTTTTAAAAAAAAGTATGTTAAAAATATAGAAAAAACACAAACATACAAATAGATATACATTTCTTAACACAATAATATGCATTAGCTAAAAATAAGTCACACATCACGTGACCTAATTTAATATGCTTGTAATTATAAAAAGTAAAGAATATGCAAGCTCTAACAAGCTTTCTAGATAAATGCCATCAAGAGAAAGCATTTAAAAAATCTCTAGCTAGAAATTACCACTAACTTCAGACGGTTTCATTCTTTTGGCATTCCTCATTCTGCAAGTCAGATATTCTTCAAGAACAACTTCATTGTTAGAAGATTAACTTCATACTGATACAATAACCTTATTTTGAAACTGATAATGCAAACATGATTGAACTTAATATTAAATGTAAATAATTAATACATTTGTCATATTTTAAACAAACCTATTTCAAAACACTTAGCTAAACGACAAGAAGGAGTTATATGAAATTTCTTAATTTTACTTATTTTAACATTAAAACGGTCAGCTTGCATGAAGGCCTTTTTTAAAGTCTTGTCAAGGGAGATTGTTTCCAAAAAAAATTCTATTCTGTAGAGTGTTTGATTTGATTTTTGCATCATATAGAAAGAATATATATATAGCCTATGAAGAAGTTTACATTAATTCAATTTGCTTGCATGTATTTAAAATCGTTACACTGTTTAATTATATATATATATATTTACATGATTTTTAGTTTCAAAGGTAACCTTTATTAGTTAAAAGATAACAAAAATTTTCGGGTCTACTTACCCGTTGATGATTACAAAGCCTTCAATGTTACAAAGGTAAAACAATTATTAACCATGTTTACAAATGGGACATACCTTCAATAACAATTCTATCCATAAAAGGGTTACTGTAATCTTGTTTAATGTGTATCTTTACACCATGTAGACCCATGTATAGATACATGATTTTTATATTGCTATTTTTAATATTCTTATCTTCATTTAAGAATCTGTAATGTAAGAATAAAGATTCTAATAGAAGAATGGAGTATGCGACCAATTACTCAATATATTTTTTTTTTAAAAAGCGTGAAAATATACAAACCATTTTAAAAAAATTTTATCAATTATTTAACTTTTACCTTTAACCCTATTTTACTTAGGATGATCCTTATTCACTTTTATTATGCAGCCAATCAGAGAAATGCAATATATCTCTTTTAATTCATTTGATAGTACTACTACTACGATTATTAATAATAATATATAGTGTAGTCATTAAAGTATTATCCTAATTATTACTTTAGAATTTTTTCTAAAATGTTAAATGCAATTGTGTTTTTCATATTTTAATAATATTAGTGGAAGTAATCTTATATTTCAAATTCACGTTTAAGTTCTATAATACTAGGATTAAATCAATCTAAAATTTTTATTTTAAATATTAACTAATTTTAAATTATACATTTTATTCATATGAGCATTACCTTGTGTCAAGCCATACTTCTTTAATTAATTTTGTTGCATCCGGTTTTACTTTTTTTTTTTTTTTTAATGATTGTCTATGAAATAATTTATATATACTCGGTCTCTCTTTTTTAATAATTAACCTTTAAAGAAGGTGAGACAAGTATTAGGAGTGGTTAATTAATAGTTATGAGAGAAATGATATCAGTCACTAAAAAAAAACCTTTTTTTTAAATAAATTAAAATAATATTAATCAAATGTTATAATATTTCAAAATTGCTTTTAAAACTGTATTTACTCAGTAAAATAAAAATAATAATTAATTTTTTTTAAAAAGGCAGTATAAAAAAGTGCAAAATAGTTCTTCCCTCAATGAGAAAAATAAAATAATAGTATAAATATTCGAAGGATTTTATTGCTCGGAAATTCATAAAAAGGTCGAGCGCCGCCGGAAGTACCTCAAAAAGAATCGATTCAGAGGACCGTACAGCTCAGTATCTGACATTATATTACTGCACTAAACTACCCAGAGCGCGAAAAAAAGCCTGACTTATGAGGCTTTTCAATTACTAAATGGTGCTGATTGTCAAGCGTTGTTAGCCGAGAGGTCTGCGCAGCCGCTTTGCAAGCAAGCAGTTGGTTGCAGACGGTTGTTGCGGGTCCCCCCCCCCCGGCCGATGCTATGACATATAAAAAAAAAAATGGTGCTGATATTTTTTCAATCATTGTTTCATTTTTCTGCTAATAATAGTAAAATACCCATTTACCAACCATAATTGCATGACTCTGAGCTAGCTTTGAAGTGACTGTCCGAATAAAGATTTCAAATCAATATATAACCTAATACCCATTTTTTTATGAATAAAAGACGTCTTCATATATTTTAATAAATAAATTGCAAACATGTGGTTGAAATCTGTTTGGAATTATTTCATCCGCATTTAAATCTTCTTGATAAAAGACATTAGTTTGCAACATTTCTCCACTATGAATTTCAGTGCCGATTAGAATCTTATATATATCATTAATTTTATAAAAACAATAAAGAATTGATGTTTCATTAAGAACTAACACATCTTCCTCTGAGTTAGTATTCATTTAATTTCTAAGAATATGATTATATATATAAATTACTCTCAATTGGAGGCTATCAAAAGTCGTTGATTTCTCTAATAAAGGTCAAGCGTTGTTACCTGAGAGGTCAGCGCAGCTGCCTTGCAAGCAAGCAGTTGGTTGCAGACTGTTGTCGCGGGTTGGCCTCCCAGCCGATGCTATGACATATGGAAAAAAAATGTGCATTTGGCATAACTGCTCTGGAGTTCTTAAGAAGTTTAATCTCCCGATTCCAAGTTTTCCCCGATCCCAAATCGGTCACCCGACCAACTGCGCCAAACCATGGCAGATAGCATTTAATTTATTCACTTCACACTTTTTCTTCATGATAGTTAAATATTTTTGTTACATCTTTTATATAGGTCAGTTTTAATCAAACAGACCAATTATAGAATTAGTGTAAAATAAAAATCAGTTTCAGAGAAAATGTAAACAGCAATTGCGATCAGAGATTTCAAGCTAAGGATTTTTCTAAAAGGCGAAAAAACAAAAATTAATGTCGCCCAAAAGATAGGACATTGATAAATTAAATGTTGTTAAATATATATATATAAAGCCTAATTATTTGCATAGCCTTTAATTGATAAACTTTGAGAATGAAAAAATAAATAAATAAACGAAGATTTAAAATATCTCACATATTAAATCATAAATTTTTGAAAGATATGCTGCAATATCCTGAAGCTAAAATAGTATTTTTTAATGGGAAAGTTTTGGGCCAGTCTGAAATTCAAACTAATGGCTTTTTCAAGAGAATTTAAACGTAAACCACAAAAAGTGTTAGTCATATATATGGAGTTTTCTATTATAAAATGATGTGCAAATATCTGTATAAGTCACATAAAAACATCTCACACCTATTCAATACCAAGAATCTTTAATCCGCTGCTGTGATGACATTTTTTTATTTATGAGAAAAAAATTTACCTTAGCAGCAGCAGATTGAAGATTCTTAGTGTAGAAAAGATGTGGGTTGTTTTCATATATTTATGTTTATAAACTAATCTAGCTTTGAGCAAAATCATATATATATATATAACATTATAGGCAATTGTTTTTAAATGTTGCCACATTAAATGATAAATATTCCCACTTTAATACATGACAATATTGTCATAGAAATACTTTTCTTCTGCTCCTCTTGGTACATAAAGGAAATTGTCTTCAGTACTTAGAGCATGAATATTAAATCAATCTAATTATTTTATTATTTATATATTGATTTCATATTCATGATCCTTATGTAAATATTGAAGACAATTTCTTTATATACAAAGAGGTCCAATAGGAAAGTATTTCGTTTTCTTCTTACAGTACAGTATTTCCATGTATTAAAGTGGGCAAGTGCATTATTTACTGTATCTTTATTTAAAATGATTGTGTTTAACATTACATATATTTGCATTGTGAATTATTTTATTATATATACCAATATAAAATAAATATTAAGTCAGAGTTTTAAAATGTTTGAACTCTGACTTAGAATTTATTTTTATATTAATATTAATATGGCAGAATATCAAGATATATATAATACAAATAAAATGTCTGTTCATTAAAAACTATTTTAATAACAATAAATGTCTTTCAATCTGCAGTCAATACTTTCAGTTAATTCCTTAATTCTTCTCAATTGCCATTAATTTTAACAGCAATTGAGAAGGGTTAAGGAATTAACCGAAAGCATTTCTGCAGATTGAAAAACTGCATATAATAGTTAACTACCATTATATATATATATAATGTCTATACTAGACTTAATGTAATTATAAGGGACTGCTCCTTACTTCTATCCAATTCATCTTTTATACAATTGATATACCTGACCACATACATGTGGAAAAGACAAATGATCTCCAATATATGTATATCAAATATTGAAGATAAACTAGTTAATATAATAAACTATGCATTTAAATCATTAACTAAAACTGAATTACAATTTAACTACTAATGATTTCCCTGCATGGCAGGCTTCTTAAATGCAAATTAGCACAACTCAAAACAAACATGTACTATTCTAGTGTTTGCCTTAAATTCCAATTACCTCTGATAAAAAAAAAAAAGAAATTTAATAAGTTAATAGCTTTAGAATCATAAATCTTTATTTTAAAAAGTTCTTCAATTTTTTAATTCTTTTCCAAGAAGACAAATTTAGACTGCTCATAAGTCTGCATTTCTTTCATGAATATATAATTCTCAATTAAAATATTTATTTTTTACTCCAATTTTTTTTTCTCTTCCATTCTACTCTTTAGGCTCAAATTGCTTTGATTTCAATATAATTTTATACTAAAAATAGTATTCTAATCCATTTTTTTTCTTTTGTATTATTCTCTTCATTCATAATATTTTTTATTACACCATATATGCTATCACTTAATATTTCTGTAGTGTAATATTCTCAAGCAAGGTAGGGACTAGTTTCTATTCATTTTAACACATTTTGGAGGGCAAAATATGTAATGTTTAGTTATTGTGACCTTGTCAAGAGGTGTAATCATAAACATATGATGAAATACATGTAAAAAAATGCATTAAAAAGTATAAAAACCAGTCCCTATCTCATGGGAAAATGACATAATGAAAGTTACACTACAGAAATATTATTCATTAAATGAATAATCTCTAGTCTAATAAATGATTACTAAAAATTATTATTAAACTTCAATTAGATGAGTTATGTCAAAATTGTGAGGGCAATAAGTTTGACAATCATTAATTAAACTTTAGTAATTGTCTATCTATACATAATGGACAATGATAAAGATATGTATAGGAAATTGTGGTCTGGGCCAACTGGTGAGTGCTGGTTCAACATGAAATGTGCATATTGCAGATTACACATATTTTTTATAT
Source organism: Epiperipatus broadwayi (assembly GCA_028023455.1). NCBI lineage: Eukaryota > Metazoa > Onychophora > Udeonychophora > Euonychophora > Peripatidae > Epiperipatus > Epiperipatus broadwayi. Next base: position 1,744,328 of record JAQFVV010012527.1, read on the forward strand.
GCCTTGGTCATATGATTATGATGAACACTCCTCCACAAGGTGTTCAAAGTGGATAGGAACCAGTCCCTACCTTGCATGAGAATGGGATAGTAAAAATTACACTATAGAAATATTATTCATTAAGTGAATAATTTCTAGTCTAATGAATGACTAATAAAAATTATGAAAGCTTTTTTTTATTTTAAGTAAAATCTTTATTAATAAAAAAACAAAAATAATTATGAGTTTTGAATGTTATGATTTCCTTTTAAAATTTTATATGAACACAACTTAAAAGCAAAAAAAAATCATATTTTTCTTTTATATAAATACTTTTTTATTTATTGTTATCAATGTTATAGTTTCTATTAAAGAAAATAATCTTAGTCAAGCGTTGTTAGCCGAGAGGTCATCGCAGCCGCCTTGCAAGCAAGTAGTTGGTTGCAGACGGTTGTGGGTTCGCGTCCCGACCAATGCTATAATATGAAAAAAAATACTCTTAATCATTTATCAGTATAGTCTACATTAATATAATCTTTAAAAAAAATTGGTTATAAACTCTTTAAAATAGCTATTTATTAACAATGTGGCAGTTAGTTATTAAAACTAACAATGTCTTAAATTTTTATTTTTAACATAACGGCTACATACCAAACAATTATTTCTTAAATTTTTTAGCACTAATAATCAAAACACTTTAATTGAACAAAATCTAATCCTGCCTTCTAAAATATATTTTATAAAAAAAAAAGTCAAAATAAATTCTCCAATTCATCCTTTTCTATTACAAATAATTATCAACTTACCTAACAAACAATTTTAATAATACACATTCATAATTAATAATTCTCTTTCTCAAATAATTAATATAAACTAATAAATTAAAGGTGAAACAAAATATGTATATATATATTATAACTAGCTCTTGATATATATATATACATATTAATCTGCATTCGGAATATGTTATATTTACCTGTTTAAGGAGGTTTATTTAAACTTCTTTGTATCAATAATTTCAATCTCTGTGGTCAAGTTGCAATCTTTAGTGTATATATAAATATATTGGACCATAAATAAAAGAGGGATTCCACTTTTATTGTTAAAAGGAAATTGCCTTGACAACAGTTTGAGATTGTTGATTGTTATTTGTATTGGAATAGTCTAAGTTTTGACTGCTTTCTAATGGTTTTATATATATATTCAAATTTAGTTCTTATCAGTGCTTTTTTCTATCACCTTAGCTCAATAATATCAAAACCATTCTGGATCATTTTAAAACACCCACTTCATTTTTTGAGTAAGACATATAGCTTATATCATAATTTAACATTATACACACACATTTTTTTTAGATATACTTTTAACTTCATATATATTGTAGAATTACAGTATCACTGTAAATTGGCTGTTTTAAATTTAAAAACTGTAAAAATTCTATTGGCTTTAATTAATTTATCATTAAGAAAATGTATTCATCATTTTCATTAGTTGTAAAGCATAAAACATAATCATATTTCAATAGTCTCTCATATCAACTTTTATGAGAAAGAAATATAATATTATAAAGCATTTTGAATAGCTTTACTCATTGATTTTTTTATCATTAAGAAATGAAATTATCAATTATATAAATCAAAAGAAGTGGTGCACACATACAACTAATAATTCAAAAAGAGAAAAGTAAAATAGAATTATAAATCCAATATTACATGTTATTTATATGTAAAATAAACATCATTACATTTATATGTTGTGTGCGTGCATGGATGCTTTCGTATTTAAGGGTAATAAAAATTAATTGATTTCGATTTTTATTTAGCAAAAATTGATTTAGTTGCTAAAATATTCATTAAGTAATAAATTATTTGTTAAAATTCAATTTAAATTGTTTAGGATAAATATCCGAAAAAATTAGAGTTATGATTATTTATTTTGAATAAAAATATTTAATATTTAAAGACACATATAGTATTTATAACTTTAAACTAAATGTAATTACATGGTATTTGAACACAGACTTTCAATCTTTCTTTAGTCATCCACTCCAACTTACACAACCAATGCACATGACCATATATATGTGGAAAAGAAATAATCTCTAATATACATACTTTGTGCTAAACAGCACTCATCACCTGGTGTCGATCATCATTTCCCACACTTATATATAATCATTCTCAGTTTATATTAAGATAGCAAATTTTCAAACAGTAATGGACAGAGTTCAATATTCTCTACTCTCCAACTCTTCAGCCATCCTTATCACTAAAAGTCTGATAATGGCATGTTCAAATGCCTTGATGCCAATTTTTTTATTGTCATACTCATGTTGACCATAAGTCATTCTGACCCCTCATATGTAGTGTATAAGATGGAGTAAATGACTAAAGAGAGCTTGATGATCTGAGTTCAAATACTTTTTAATTACATCTAGCTTAATATATATATATATACACACTTGTATTTAAATTATTCCATATATAATATATATATATATACACACTTGTATTTAAATATTCCATATTCAGCCTGTAATCTGCTTATCTCCCTTCTATGTATTTGAATGGGTTTAAGGTCTTATATATGAGGGATCAAAATGACTTATGGTCAACATGGCTATGACAATAAAAAAAAAACTGGCAATTATGTGGATGGCTGAAGAGTTGGAGAGTGGAGAAGATTGAAGCCTATCCATTAAAGTTTGAAGATTTGCTATTTTAATATAAACTGAGCACTGATTACATAGTTATATGTGGGGGATAATGATCTGGACCAATTGATGAATGCTGGTTCAGAACAAAATATATGTATTGGAGATCATTTATCTTTTACATATTATATGGTCATGTGTATCAGTTGTTTAAGATAGAGTGAATAACTAAAGGGAGTACCCTCTAATTAATAAAAATATTTGTAAAATTATTTTTTTCTTAAAACCTGGAAATGAAAGTGAGATGAGTTATTTGTGGAGGTTTGTGGGGCTTTGCCTAATTGAGATCTAATTAGTCAAGTTGCATCTTGGGAATTATTACCATGTTTTCTCCCTATGTTTACAGCAATGTGAGAATGAAGCTGATTCTATTTTTTATAATATATATATAACCACTATTAATGTTTTAAAGTGATTGGAAAACTGGCTAAGTAAAAAAGAAATTAAAATTAGAGACAAAAACTAAATAATATTTTAATAAAAAAGTAAACAAAAATTATTTTGCAGAATGCTTAAATATTTATTCTATATGCTATAAGGAATCAGTGTTTGAAGAATATTTTAGATGATGGTGTATAGACCATGTATCCATTTTTCTGCTCAAAAACAATAATGCTGAGCAAATCCATTGTGAAAGGCACTGAAATGTGACTATTTAATTAAAATTCTAGAATGGTATTAATCACATATAGCTCTAAAAAATAAATGATTAGTGGAAATAGGATAGAGAGAGGTGAAATATTAAATTGGAGATCATGATCCACCTATATAAAAATATTTTAGATATATCTGAACTTTTTAAAATTTATTCTATACCTAAGGTTAAATCAAATATAATGTTTTTAACTTAATAAAGATTATATTTATTGACATTACGTTGCTTTCTCTGTTTACTCATTTTTTCCAAGGCAATTTTTTAGTGGCAACCATTGTATGATTGAAAAATTAGTATAGAACATCTTTAATTGGTTAATTATTAGACTTAGAATAGATAACTCTAGAGTAGGGTGGAGAAAATTGCTCTTAGAAGCTGAGAAAGTCATGTGATATTAGTGTTGGTATAATTAACCTTCTTAGGCAAACGGTAGAAGTGTCTATCATTGGCATAAAATTGAGTTTTCTAAAACATATACAAATTAATCTGGTATCAGATCTTTATAACACTGTAAGCAAATTAATCTGAGTTTTAGTGTTTCTTGAATGTGATCTTATTTGCTTCAATAATATGAAAATGTAAAGATTATCCAGTAAGTACTAATTACTCTGCTTATGATAGATAGCTTTTGAGAAATATTAACAGAATTAGACTTGGAAAAATTATTAATGATTAATAATTATTTTATTATTGTATTCAGGGAAAGTTATTACTAAAAACAAATGCTTGCTAAAAGAATAATACTTGAAGAGTAAATATGTATATTGCAAGTTAATAAGTATGAGTCTAAAGTGTGAGGAATTTAAAAAGTTAAATGCAACTTGATGTAATTGATAAGATTTGCTTGATTAATATACATCTTGGAAGTCATTAATATGGCATTTTTCTTGACTTTATCTATAGTTTTACATGTAAGAATGAAGCTTATTGTATTTTTAGAATCAAGAGCCTTTCAATAGCAATGTCTTCTAATCTCCTATATTTGTACCATCTAGTATAAGTTTTAGCAATCAGTAGATGCCAGATTGTAGTACTTAATAAATCCTTATCTTTTATCAAAGTATCCCCAGACTAGTTTCTATCTTATGGTTTTCATCATTTTTATACAGCACACTTGCACCTTTGGGATTAACTCACCTTTCATCGAGCCATCACTTATTTTTTGTTATATGATCAAGATACCACCCCAAATTTATAAACATGTAAAATGGTTTTAATCCAAGTAAATATGAGATCATATGAGTCTTGGGGTTACATGATGTCTTATTTGTTTAAAACCAATTCTGGACAAAGAATAAAGACACTTAGAGTTATTAAAAAACTGATGTCACCACAATACATAAAAACTAAACTGTTTTTATATCTGTATAACTATATAAACAAATGAATTTTTTTTTCAATTTGGATTGGTAGCTTAATAGTATATCAAATAGTAAAATAAAATGGCTGCTATAGGAAAGGGTGCATTAAATCCAAAATGTTCAAGTACATTGTTCAAAAATTCCAAAAACTCTTCATTGGTGAAAGATTTAAGCTAAAAACTAATCTGACATATTTGATGGGACAATATTAGATAAGAATTTATTAAGCTCTACATATGGTTTCTGATGATTATTAAAGCTAATGCTAGATGGCATAAATGAAATCGGAAAAAAACTGCTATTAGATAGCAAAAAAGGGTAAGGAAAGATCACATGCTTTGAAATAGAAATTCAACTGTCTATTTGTCATGCATATGCTTGTGTTTGAATCCATTAAGTAAAACTGTAAAAAAAAATTTAGAAGGCTTGGAATTTGCTTGCAAGTAGTTGGCTCATAACCAACCAAACTAACAAACCAATATTTTTGGAAGATATATTAACTAGACATGAAGCAGAGATAGAATGAAAACAAGACAGTCTCTAGCTGCTTAGCAATTAGAAAGCCTGGTGAGCATGACCTTTTTCTTTACTAATTCTTTATGAATGGCTATTTAAGTGACCTTTACACTGCTATGGATTATTTAAAGCCTGTTTTATCTACTATCTATCGTATATGCAATATTAAGCCTCTTAAAAATGGTAAAAAGCTAGTTAAGAAAGAAAAAAGAATATGAAGGAAAACTTAAATTAATTATTAGTGTAACCATCGAAGTGACTGATTAGGCTTTGTTCCAGGAATCTTTAGCTACCTGGTCAGTCTGTTAAATTACACAGAATATAAACATTGGATTATTCAGTAAAAAACATATTTTTTTGTAAATAATATAATTTCTTTTCACTTCTTAATTCTTTATGCATTGATTGTATATATTTATTATCAAATCATTTAATATATTTTCTTTAGTCTGTTTTTATAATGCATTTAGTTCTTGATAACATTTTCTAACAATTTCGATTGACCAATAATCTTCTTAGAATTATAACATTGAATCATATATAGTCATATAAAATACCATAGATCTGAAAAAGATTATTAGTCAGTCGAAACTGTTAGAAATAAATACATGGTAAAAAGTAACTATAGAAATTGTATTATAATCTTTTTTTTTTACTGTACATTATTAAAAAATAACTGTTTGAAATATTTTTTTTAGAAAATTCAGTATACGCTATATTTTCTGGCATTACTATTCATATTCATGTATATGCTGTAATGGTTTATTGTTACTAGATATTTCTTTAATTAATACTAGCATCTTTCAAAGACGGAGTGAATAAATGATTATTTTAGTTATTATATGTATATTAAACAATCTTTAAATAATCTACCACTGGTTAAAGGTTCCTCTTTAACAGCAACTTATAAAACATTAATCGGGGTGAGGGGGAGAGATAATGGCGTGAGCACTTTTTCTCGTATTTTACTCTTTAGGTTAAAATATTTAGATATCGACAATATTTGGTAATTCGCTGAGTTGATTATTGGCTGGCTACGTGAAATAAAATTGTAATCTTAAATATATATATCTACTCGGATTATATTCTAAATATATATTGTTACATAATTTTTTTTTTAGATTTGACGCAGAAAAAGCTTATTAATCAAAGTGATATTAGACTAATTTATTAAGTGTAATATATACAGTAAAAGCGTAGGACGTTTCTTTAACCTGTTCATACCCTTTAATTTAAATTAAAAATGAGTCTGATGTTATTAATATTAAAACAATCTTTTTTTTTTTTTACGAGCGATACCATTTAAAAATAAACATTCATAAAGTAAACAAATTCAACTTATATGTTTTGTTTGGTTTTCAATTCCGTGATGTTAATAAACTCCTACAAACAAATCTATTAAATATTTCACCTATAAGAAATATTATTTGTGGAGTTACATTTTCTAAAAACAAATATTTATCTTCAATTATTATCTTTAAAAACGCTTTCAGCATTCCAAGCATGCAACATGCTTTTATATTTAACCAATTTCTAATGAGTTCAGTCTGAACAATGCTGGTTTTATTTAGTCTGTGGTTCTTTGACATGGCTAAACCATCATTATAACACGTTTATTTTGCTTTCTTTTTTAAAAAATGTACTTGATTTTTTTTTAATTTGTTTGAAATGTTATTTCTGCCGTATAATTTTATGATCGATCAATATAGACGATGGGTTTTATTTTTATTTGTGCGATATTTGAAATGAGTCGCTCCGGGCGAAATGAAAAGAACAGACTCTTTTCCCCGCTTTTACAGTCCTTTAAATTTCCGTAAGGAATACTAAATAGATGTGCTATATCATAGAGAACCAAATGTTAACACTTTCGTTAAAAATTTAATTTAATTTTTAGATAATTTTACAATTGCTAAAATAAATAATATTATTTACGTAAAAAATTTAAACATAATGTCATTTTTTTTCTGCAAATGTACCATTTTTAAAGAAATACTTCGATTTGATCTAACAAATGCTCTGATTAATAACAACAAAAAAATGTAAAGCCATGTTATGTTTATTTCTGTTAATTTCAAATAGGCTTATATGTATAATGTTTTCCTTAAGCAATTTTTGTTGTTGATAATTACAATTTAGAATGATAAAATTATAATAAAAACAAGGTGTGGGCTGAATTGGAGACGCATGCGCCTTTGGGCTTAAAAATAATTATAGCGTAAATAATGAAACAAACTAAAGCGATAACATGTGTCAAACAATTTAATGATCTTGTTAGCATTATGAATGAATAAATGAATTAAAAATTTTTATATTTTATTCAAAAGAAATAAAAAGTTAAACTTCAATAAACAGGGAAACGTTTAATAATTTTGCATACGATAATGATCTGGCTAATGAGGTCGTGATATATATATAAATACTATTTAATTATGAATTGAATATGTTTTCTGATGACAATCGCCTTAATAAATTAGTAGATAAATAGTTAAAACAGCTTTCAAATATTAAATATTGCAGAGCAAAGACCTCCCCTCATATACATACAGTGGAGAAGGCAAGAGCTAATTTGCTAGTTGTTAGATAGTAACGAGTTGATTAATTTTCCATCTTTGTTTTACTTTTTAGCAAAGATAGCTATGTATTCAATGATTGATCAGAATTGTGTTTGTAGCTGGATTAATTGTGGGTCAGTTACCTGTATTCTAAAATCGCAATTCGCGTTGGAACCTGATATTCTAAGTATTTGGTTGGTTCCAATTCAGTTCTTTTCATTAAAAAAATATAAATAACTGAATGGTTTATTACTCAGAGATACGTAAGTTTGTGACCCTAAAGTGTGAGCTGAAATTGGCAATTTATGAATAGCTCCAGATACCATCACTGTATTATTGCTTACACTTTGTAGAGCAGTTTTCAATTAAGATTTAATTACACCATATAATCAACTTCCTTTTTAAAAAAATAATATTGCACTTATTTTGCCTTTTACAATTTTTAATTTATTACAATTTAAACTTATAAATGTTCAAAAGATTTATTACTTGGTAGTTTATAAGAAATTCAATGTCAGAAAAGATGGTGATGAAATAGAGTCACAATACATGTACTTGAGCTCTAAAGAATATCACACTATCGCTGCCCTAAAACCTCATAGGACAAGTTAATATATTGATGTTGTGTCATTCAAGTACTCTGATGATTAAGTGACTCCATTGAATTTATCTTTATGCTTTGAAAATGGAAGACTATGGAAAAAATATTAAGATGTCATTATTTTATTTACATCATCTTACTAATACACTGTACAGGCTTACACACACCTGCACATATAATTTAATATATAAGGGATTTGAACTCAGACTTTCACATGACTCTCAACTTTTCATGCCATATCATATTGCTGATCCATCTGATCACACACATGTTGAAAATATAAATAATCACCAATATACCTATTTTGTGCTAAACCAGCAATCATCAGTTGGTCCAAATTCTATCTTCATTTATATATGCAAGCAGTGCTCAGCTTTATATTAAGATAGCCCATCTTCATATTTTAATGGACAGGCTTCAAACCACTCCAACCTACAACTCTTTAGCCATCCATTTCATTGAAAATCTGATGATGGAATGTTCAAAGCCCACATTAGTGGCAAGGTCCTTATATATTACATTATATGTGCAGGTGGTTGTAAGCTTGTACAGTGTATTAAGTTACATATTGAAACATAGTGTGTTAAAGGTTTGCCCATCCCTCACACATATATGTAAAAATGGATTATTCTCCTGTACATAAGGGGTCAGAATGATTAAAGTCAATGTGAGTTGAGTGATAATGTTCCATCATCAGATTTTCAATGAAATGCATGGTTGAAAAGTTGTGGGTTGGAATGGTTTAAAGCCTGTCCATTAAAGTATGAAGATTGGCTATCTTAATATAAAGCTGAGCACTGATTGTATATATGTGTGGAGATGGAATCTGGACCAACTGATAAGTGCTGGTTTCACACAAAATGTGTATATTAGTGATTATTTATCTTTTCAACATGTGTGAACAGGTGGAATCAGCAATATGAGATGTCATGGAAAGTTGAGAATTGTGTGAAAGTCTGAATTCGAATCCCTTATATATCATCTTTTTAAATAAATATTGTAGTGTTTGCTGAAAGCTGGCTCAGTGCAATTAATTAGTTTTATGTTTATTAATTTTTGCCTTTTCATTTGAACTCGAAGTCAATGAGTGCTTTAAAATTAAATAAATATTGGTATTTCTTTTCATGTTTATTCTCTTATAAAGACTTATATGATGTGCTAATTAATGCATTCATGTTCCATACCATGGCATTCAAGTAGGGTTACATTTTTTAAAAAAAATCATGGTAGATTAGGAATTCTCAAGAAAACACAGAATTATTTTCAATTACTTAAGCCTTAATCATCTATCTACTTATGTAATAATAATTCAATTCAATTCAATTTATAATAATAATAATAATAATAATGATGATGATGATGATGATGATAATACAGGCATCTTTCTAATTACAGATTTATGACTTATACAAACCTACATTTAAATAAAGCAATTTATAAACACAATCCTTTGTTCTTGTTTATCTCTTGCTGTATAAATCTCTCTTGCAATATACTATACTGCTTATTTTTGTTTTTTGAAAACAAAATATTTGTATACATTGCACTTCTTAGCTAATGGAAAGCATGAAAGAGAAACTTAGTCACAGAACAATCTAAGCCAGCGGTCCCCAAACTTGTTGCACTTAAGAACACATTCTATAATACTGGCCAGATGACAGGCACCATTTATTTTTTCAATGTAAATTTATAGTTGGATATTGTTAATAATACACATAATCTACAAAAAAATATTTATTTCAAAAATAAAATTTTAACATTTGATTACAATATAATACAATAATTTATAAGAAATTTTAAAAATTAAATTTATTTGTATCAAATAAATATTTTTTTATCATGTTCAGATAGTGGGGCACATGTAAAATGATCTGCAGCTACCATGGTGTCTGTGGGCATAGGGTTGGGGACCCCTGATCTAATAAATAACCAATATAATGAATCCTTTGCATAAGTTGATAGCTACCTATAATTAATAATTGATTTATCTACCCCTTTAAGTTTAAGGGTAAAAATCTGAAAATATATACATTAGTGATGTTAGTATCTGTGCATTGGTTCCAAAACAATTATAATATGATTCAGTAAGGAATGTAGTATATATCAGTGGGTGTTGAACCCATACTGATAATCTTTGTCCATAATTATGGATAGTGGTTGTGGATTATAAATTTTCAATCTTTGACATCCTATTAGTAAGTAGGCTACTTTTTGTCATTCTTTCAAACATATGATGTAAGACTGTTTAGTCCTCCTGAAAATCAATCTTGAAATCTTTACACAGAAATCTACTTTAACTGTTAATTTCATGTATAATTTTCATCAGAAGCATATCTAAATATTTTTTCATTTGAAACAGAAAATAAATATGTGTTCCTATATATAAAAGAAGTATATATTAAAAAAAGTTTATTTACAGGCAATAAGATAAATTAATTTGTATTTAAATAAGTTGTTTGTTTATTTGTATTTAATTATCTTCCAATTTTGGAAAGATGGTTGGTGCCATTTCTAATTGTTTCTCACTTTCTTCATTATGGACCAGGTATTAATTTTTATTATTAACTGTATTCATATTAAACAGTTTCTAATTGATGGACTGTAAACACAAGAAATATTATCTCCAAAAATATGGTATAATAACAGTACAACCTAAATCTTAAACTGGATTCCAAGAAATTATAAATAACCTTGAAATAGACCATGTACAAGATGGATATATGAAATAAGGAAGTTCTCTGGGATAATGTGAAGAAGAGTGGCTAGATATTGGAGAAGATGGATTGAACTTGGAAAGACCTTCTTGCAGTGGATCAATAATGGTTTTAAATGACGGTGATAATCTAAATGCATATTCAGTGTTATATTGCTATTTATTGAATACTATTTATCTTCTTATTTTTGGAATTAATTTTCCTTGTGTTCACATTTTTGTGAATAAGTTTATATATATATAATTGATGGAATGTGATAAAGCATTATTACTGCTTGGTTGAAAGGAAAGTCTAAAAAATTTTAAATGAAAAGCGGTTTTAAACAAGGATAAGTATTATCAGTACTGTTCTATTAGCCATTGTACATCACTTGGTGGCACTGTTTCTGTCCAAAAACATATCAATATCAGTTGGGATTATGATTTCTGTATGTTTGCACAGGAAATAACACCATCACATGGCCCAAAATGGCTATTACAATCATAGTGTGCCATAGGTTCAGCCGCATAAATGGCATACTTCTGTGTTTTTGCACAGAAACTGTGCCATCAAGCAATGTACAGTTTCTAATAGAATAGTACAGTATTATCTTCAATTTTGCTTTTCTTTTTTTATGATAATGGTCTACCCGAGAATTTATAAATTGTTTTATATCATGTGTTTCAAGACTGAAATTTGAGCATTCTAACTAATTTATTGTATACTTTGTTCTGTTGGTTACTTATATCTTCCATAACTTCTGTTCCATAACTACATTTAGGATAATCAAGGGTAAGCTTGCTTTGTATAATTTATTTAACTTTTTAATAAATTTAATATTTTTAGAGAGATTGCTTATAAGTGAATTCATCAATGAGATATCAATATGGCTCAAAATAGAGTCGGGAATTTGACACTATGATTCATCCCGTATTAATTACGAGTGGGTTATATTTCTCTGAGACTTTATAGTATTTTTTCAGATAAGCCTTCTGATTAACTTGTATCAAATTATAATCTTGGCTGTTGAAATAAAATAAAAGAGCAATCATTGTTGTTTAATCATGTGATGTGGAATTTGAAGTATGATGGAACTGTGATATATATTGAAGATAATTTTCTTTTGAACCATAATTTAAGAAAAATATAAATAATTCATTTTTTTAAACTATAACATATATTGCCATTAGGTTTCTTTTCTTTATTTGTATCAGATGTTCACATTTTATTAATAATATATTCAAATTCATAAATATTATATTATCCTTATCTTACTAGCAAAGTTAAATAAATTATTTCCTCTAATAGTTTTTTTATTCTCTTTTTTTAAATCATTTTTTTCCTCAATTAAAATCTTTATCCTATCCAAGTTAAACACAAAATCTCTATTACATTTTATATCGTCATTAAACAAAGAAATTGTCTGAATATTTATTTAACATGTTTTAACTTTATAATATAATAATTGGTATTTTATAAATTTATTTTTCGATGAGTTTTAAGATTTTCTAATATATCATCTATAAAGGCATATAATTTTATATTTTATGATTTATTGATTTATTTATTAATTCTTAAAAACAATTGGACATTTAAAATTTCAAAGATCATTTTAGAACTTTTCAATAAATTGAAAATAACATATGGACTTGAAAATGATATACTAGTCTTACTGAATCCAATAATGGCAATATTTTATATGATGAGAATGATATTCTAAATAGATAGAGGAATATCGTGTTCATCCTTTGAACAATAATAAAAGAATTCTGATGATAACCTTTAATGGTATGTTTGTCCAAAGACAACTAAATTAATAAAGTTAGAACAGCTATTTGTAATCTTAAAAATAGGATGGCTTAAGACCTGAATGATATATCTGGATGCTTCAGAATATAGAAGTGATATGTTATCATCCTGAAAAAGTAAGTGATTTATATGATGCTTTTATTAATCTCATCAAGACATTTGATGGAATTAATTGAACAAGTCTATGACACTTTTGGAAGTTGATTGTCTACTAAATTTTGGGTCTATTATACAATTCCTATATGATGGAAAGAAAGGACAAATTGATACATGTAAAAAACTGGAGGTATTTGCAATAACAACTGGGATTAGATAATGATTTATAATAGCTCCAACTCTATTTTCAGCTTTTATAACAGTAGTTGTTGAAATTAGATGTGGCTTAATGATATAGAAATAAAAATGCTGTACAGATTTTCTGGAAGTCTGTTTAATTTGAGTCAATTAAAAGTAAAGTATATTTAATTTTTATCTTAGAAAAATAAAAGTAAAGTATATTTCTTAAGCAAAAACAATATGAGATTGTAAACTGAACAGCTGAAAAATTCCAGTTAAGCTTATGAAGACACGTGAGAGGCTCTGACCTGGGTCATCTTAAAAAACTCTGGTTAATTCAGAAATTTCCTCCTGAGAATCTATGTTTGAAATATGCACAGAATGATGTAGATTTTAAAGAATACATAACATATTATACTTGCATGAAAAGGATGATAGAAAAAAAGTAATGATATCACATGGGTATGTTTATTCAAAATAAATATATTGATATTTAATTAAGTTTATAGTTTATATGTAGATTAAAAACGATATAATAATCTCTAATTTGATAATTGATTGGTGATAATTATTAATGTATTTATATAAAGTCATTGTTATAAAATTAGGGAATGCAAGAAATTTGGCACTCGTAAACTGAATTGTAATCAGTTATAAAAATATCTTTACAGGCATTAATAAAATTAATATAAATAACATTTCTTGATTATTTTAAATACTTTCATGTCCATTGTCCAAAGTTGATGAAGCAACAATCAGTAAATCTGATAGACAGGTGAAGTCATCACCTCTTTATTTCCAATTCCACATTATTTGGTAATAGGGTATTGAAATGGAGATAATCAGGTGACTGGTATTTTATTTTTTTTATTTCCAATTGTGGTTCAAAGCCACATAAACTTTTAAGAACTGAAACCCACAAGCAATCTGGACCAACTGATGATTGCTGTTTTAGCATGAAATACCTGTATTGGCGTTTATTTATCTTTTCAACATATATATGTCCAAGTCTATTAGTGTTATGAGATAGTGTGGAGAGTGGTAGGTCGTGTAAAAGTCTGTGCTCATATATCCTATATATTATAAAATTTCAAGATAAATTTAAGGCAAAAAAGCATCTAAAGCCAGAGGGTAAAAATTCTTCATAACTTTTATTTTGAATAGCATCAGAATCGTTTGTAACCTTCTGATTCAACTTTATATTTATTTTCATGAATAAAATATGAGTATTACTACTGATACAACTTACTACAAATTGATAAATATTATTTAAAAAGCTTATACTACTCTTGTGACAGAGAAAAGCAATTTAATATTAACAATATTTTTGTTAGGTTTAGAATTTTTTTTCATAATATTAAAAAAAATCTTTTGCAGTTGTGAAAGGAGAAATATTGTTACTTGTTGTTATTTCGATAAAATTAACACGGTTTTTTTAATCAAATCTGTATTTATTTATTTTTTTACTCTTTTTCCTCATATTTCTTTTGATTTGGGGTATTTTTAGAGGTTCATGTTTTACAATTAGTTGTTACTAATATACATCTAACTACTTTGACAGTAATGAGTAATTTTGATAAAAATAATATTATTAACAAGAAATATGCTAAAGTATAGGTCTGAGATTTGGATACTTCTTAATGGATTAATACGAAGACTTCAGCTATTCCATGAAGTGTGAAGATACCCATATTGGGAGTAACAAAGAAGGATAAAAAACAAAATACACGAATGAAAAATAAACAGCAATTATCAGCAATAGTATAGTTATCAGAAGCAAAACCAAGGTAATATACAAGCCCTTAAATTTTATAAATACATTTATTATATATATATATATTAAGGTATACATTATAAGTATTAAAATTAGCCTTTTGTAAATTTTGTTTATAGGCTCCAACATGTTTACTATATATATATATTGAGAGATGTGTTATAGAAATTAATATTGACCTTTTTAAAAATGTTGTATATAGGTTCCAAAATTTTAGTTATACCATTAAAATATCATTGGTGATACTAAAAATGTTAAAAAGTTGAAATATAGCAAGCTATCGATAGACTTTATAGTCTTAAATTGGATGCAAAATATTGTAAGAGATCTTAGAAACGAACCACATATTAAACAGATAAATGATAAAATGAAGTTTCTTAAATTATCATGGAAAAGAAATGTTACGGTTCAGAGAATCAGCATTAAATTTGAGAGAATATTTATTTTGCAGTGGATTAAGAATAATTAAAAATGATAATAATATGCTGCAGATGATATAAAAGTTATATTTAAAGGTGATATTAACAGAAATACTTGAGGGGCAAAAGTATTATATTGTTTTTGAACATGGTAAATGTATTAATGAATAATATTTCTGTAGTGAAAATTATGCAAGGTAGAAGCCAGTCTCTACCTTGTGTGAGAGGGGTGTAGTGAAAATTACACTACAGAAATATTATTCATTATTGAATAATCTCTAGTATAAATGAATGACTAATAAAAATTATTAGTATGGTAAATGTATATCTGTGTGAATATATATAAGACAAAAAGTTTTAATAAATTTCTACAAATGACATTAATAAATACTGTTAACATGTGATATATATATATATATAATAAATCATACCACAATTTAACTTTCAAAACATCAAATAATAAATAACTTGCAGAAGCATAGTTTCAAATACCCTAAGTTAATCTTTTTTAACTACAAGTGTGGTAGATGATCTGGACCAACTGATGAATATTGGTTCAGTATGAAACATATCTATTGGAGGTCTTTTTTTTTTCACGTGTGTGTGGTCATGTGTATCATATTTATGAGACAGGGTGAATAGCTGAATGGAGCTTTAACGTCTGTGTTCAAATCTCCTATAATTAAATCTTAATTTTAATAGTGTACTATTTCACATTAATTTCCTTCTCCCCATTTTTCATCAAATTTCATCATTAACTTCTACTATAAAATTACTCTATTAATAAAAATAATTTCTTTTATTTTTCTTTATTATTATTTCATTTTTTATGCAAAGCTTTTATCACATTCAAATTGAGCACAAAATCTTCTTTATTTTTCAGTTTTATGGTCGCTAAATGCAGTTGATATGTATTATTTGTTTTTTGTGTGTGTGATTTAACTTGCTCGTGTAACAAGTGATGTTTGCTGAATCTTATTTCAATAAATACTGAGATTCATTCATAAACATACATTATGCAAAGGCAAAAGATTTAGTATATTATAGTACTTTTTTTATTAATTCTTTTTCTGTTTATTTTGAATGGTATGTTGTATGTAACATTATAATGCTTAGAATAAACATTATTTATCTCTTTATTGTTTTCATTTTTATTATTTATATACTTACATAATTTTTTATTCATAAATAAAAAAGAACAATATAAGGCAAGAACTTTGGAGTCAGGAGATTTTTTTTTTTTTCCTCTTTAGACTTTATGTATGACTTATAATCAAAATATTTATCAAACCTATATACAATTATAGCCAAATATTTTATAAACATTATTTTCTCTTCTTCATTATCCTTTTCAAATTATATGATTTATTCAAACGTTTCTTTAGTTTATAAATATTCTCTTCTTTTCCACGCACAAACACGTTGTTTATATATATCTAGCGTAAATTCTGATGTTATTCTTTTTCAAATTCATTCGTAATTTCTTTTTTATAAATTCCTAATGTATAATTAAATATTTGTGATACACTCAACCATCCTTCATATATTTTATAATAGTTCGCTTTATATTTAGCAAAAATATTTTCAAATATAAACTTCAATACATTTATTATAAAAAAATTTGCATAGTAATTAATTAATCTCTTTCTTAATTAATGCTTTATCTTTTTTAATTTTTTCCTCTTCACTTAACTATTTAACCTTTTTACATCAAAGGATATCAAACTTCGTATTTAAAAAAAAAAATTGTATGGTTTAATTTGTAGGAAAGATTCACTAAGGATTATTAAGGAAGTATTAACTTAAAAATGAGATTTATTATTGTACAAAAAATTTATAATAGAGGTATTAAGGTTTATAGCTGAAAATACTGCTACCATATATAAAGGGGACTACTATAATATTCAATAAGAATGGCTTATGGATCTGCTGTTTTTTTTTTCTGAAGGTTTGTAATGACGGTATGTTAGTTGCATTTATATATTGGACTATTTCCATCATTTAATATTAACTTCAAAATTAAACAAGGCAAAACTCTCCATAACAATTATGTGCTAGTATAAGAGATGGTGATCATGTTATGTTTAGTGGTTTAACTTCAAAATTTTAATAAACTTTTCTCAGAACAATGTAATTCAAAATAAATAGTACAAAATGTATATAGAGAAAGGCTTTATTTAATCCTAACAGCATGGTGTGCTCTAGCATGCTTTTGACTACCTGATAGTCATATTCATCTCAATAGATGTCTGACGCTTGTGATATTTATCAAAGAACAAACAAGTTAGGGGATTTGCATAAAATTTGAATGAAGAATGTCAAAAGAATACTGTGCTCCCTTTCAAAAAAGTGGGTTCATTTAAATGAACTTTATTCACATCCTTTATTCAAATTTTATGCAAATCCCCTAAATTGTTTATTCTTTGATAAAAGGATTAAATGAAGTTTTCCTTTATATATATATATTTATTTTGAATTACATCTAATATTAAGTATTGAATGCCTTTAGAAAAATTTAACTTTATTTAAATATTCCAGTTACATTCAAATGTTAGTAATAACACACAGAGTAGTATATGCACAACATTTTGAGAGGTATTATTCTCCTCTCTTCTTCAGATGTTGCTGGTCTGACCAATGATGATAGTACTAGCTTGGGAATTGAACTTGGACCCTTAGATTCTTGAATATTGAACTTTAATGTAATGCTCTAACCAACTGAGGCATCCTGCCAAAGGCAGCAGTCAGTAGATATTTCATATACTTATCCATGATTTTCCTCCTGGTGTCTCAACTTTGTCCTAAGAGCAAATTTGATTAATGGTTTCCATACATTGTGCATAATCACTGAAAGTGGACTTATGAGATTATTTACTGTTGTCATGTGAGAAGCTTCTTTGTACTTTTTCCTCTCTATCCAATATTTTTGTATTTTCCCAATTAAACATGTTCATTGGTACATACATGGTCTGCTATCTTGGACACATCTGTTTTCTCTCTTCTAATCATCAGTTGTGCTTTTGCAATCACTTTTCAATGTGAGACAGGTATTACCAATATAAATTCTTCCACATTCACATGGTATTTCACAGATGCAGTTTTTGCTTTTCAATATTTCACATTTACCTTTATAGATGCAGTGTGGTATGGTTCTGGAATACTGTTTTGATGTAATATTGATTGCATATTTTCCTTAATTTATCTGCTATTTTTGGTATGTATAGGTACACTACAGTACCAATAATTTTTTTTCTTTTGATGGGTCTTGATGGGTCTTTTTTGTTATTTAACTATCAAAAGAAAAAAAAACAATTATTGGTACTGTAGTATATCTATACATACCAAAAATAGCAGACAAATTAAGAAAAATCTGCAATCAGTATAACATCAAAACAGCTTTCCAAAGCCATACCATACTAAGATCTCAAAGCTAAACATGAAATACTGAGAAGTTAAAACTGCATTTATGAAATATCATGTGAATGTGAAAAAATGTATTTTGGTGAAACCAGTTATCCATTGAAAAATGATTGCAAGAGCACAAACTGATAATTGTAAGAAAAAGAACACAATGTGTCTAAGGTAGACCACCATTATGCACCAATGAATATATTTTCAACTGAGAAAATACAAAAGTATTGGATATAGAGGAAAAGATACAAGAAAGAAAATTCAAACAAGCTGCTCCCAAGGAAATGGTAAATAATCCCATAAGTCAACTTGCTGTGATAATACATAATGTATAGAAACCACTAATCAACTTTGCTCCTAGGAAAAAGTGAAGAAATCCTCTAAACAAATAATTGACATTTCTTTTGACTATTTCCTTTGGCAGGATGGGCCAGTTGTTTAGAATGTTACCTTAATATTCAAGAATCTAAAAGCCTAGTTTTGACTCACAAGCTAGTACTGTCACTGGTCAATCCAGCAAAACCTGAAGAAAAAATAATACCTCTCCAGACATTGTGCATATATACTATCCTGGGTGATATTACTAACAGTTGAATGTAATTGGAAAATTTAAATAAAGTTAAATTTTCTAAAGACATTCAATACTTAATATTTGATGATGAAAACAGTCCAATATTCTTTATTGTCAGTGTAGTGAAAAAAGAATAATATCAAAGTTTATACTAAATATGTAGATGACATGTTTGTGTTTGAAAAAAGAAGCCAGTATTTGCAAGTCAAAGAAAAGCTTCATTGAATCAAAAAAATTTAATCGGACAATACAAAAAAGAATTATAAGACAAAAAAATATTTAAATATAATTATAAGCAGATTTTATAAACACTTCGATTATAAATTATAGAAAAACAATAAAGAAATAATATATATATATACTTCGTGATTCCAAAAAATCTTTTGAATACAAAATAGACGACTTAAGATTTTTTTAAAAAAATAGAAATGGTAAATCATCTAAATATATAAAAGATAAAAATGAAAGTGTTGGCCGTTATATGTAAGAAATGTTGATAATAGAATACAGTATTGGATGTATTTGAGAAATGATAGAAAAATTTAGATAGAATTCAAATGATATTTGTATTAAGAATAAAATATAGATTATAAATATGTATCTCTAATTTTCATTTTATTTTACTTATACAAATAACATATATTTACATAAAATGTAATTTTTATTATTCTAAACTTTAATTGTATGTTGTTGGGGTTTTTTTATGTAGCAGAAATTGTCATAAACAGTTTAAATAATTATAGTTTTTTAAAAAAAAAAAAAAAAATTATAAGTTAATGATAACAAAAACAAATATATTTAATAATATTTTAATTACTCATAACAGAAATTGTGTTTGCATCAAATTATATACTTACATAAATTATTGAATATTCTTAGTTATTAAAACAGGCAAAACTCTCTGTAAGTATTGGTGATCATGAGATATTTTAAGTTACTCAGTATGTTTTTTATTTTTATTTTTAATATATCTTTTAATTTGATCTCTTATTCTTTATAATGTATTAAGTTGTTTATGTGAACAGGCAAATTGTTAAATAATTTAGGAAACTTATGACTTCTCATTTTATTTTCATATTTATTGGGTATATGATCATGGATTTTCACACGACCCACTACTCTATATATGTCAAAAAGATAAATCACCCATATACATATTTCATGCTAAACCAGCAATCATCAGTTGGTCCAGATTATCATCTCTACAGTGTGGAGTGGATTAAGGCCTATCCCTTAACGTATGAAGATGGGCTATCTTAATATATATATATCTGAGCACTTATTTCATATATGTGTAGAGATGATAATCTGAACCAACTGATGATTGATGGGTTAGCATGAAATATGTATATTAGTGATTATTTATCTTTTCGACATATAAGTGTTCAAGTGTATCAGTGTTATGAGATATAGCAGTGAGTGGGGGGTCTCGTGAAAGTCTGTACTCATATACCTTATGTATTACATATATTGATACAGGTATATAATAAACCTGTATTTCAGTTATTCATATTTATTATAAAATTTTGCAACAATGTATAAATCGGTTTTTATAAGACACATTTTAAATTGTTTTAAAAGAGTTTATCTTTATTAAAGTATTATCCAAAAAATATTTTCTATAATTATATATTCAAGAAAGTTATCAAACAATGAATTATTTTATAATAGAATTGTTTCTTTTTATATATAATTTTTTCCTAATAGATTAACTCATTTTTTGCAGTAATGTTAGTATCTCATTATTAGAATGGCTAGCATGGTTGTTATTACATGTCTTAATAAAGATTCACACAGAGATTTATATATAGTAATATAAATATTAAAAAAAAAATATTTATTTTTTAACACATTGATGCTAAAAGTCTTAATTTATTATTTAGAGTGTTAAAATGCTATTTTTAAAACATATTTTTTTATCTACTATTATTCCAAAATAGTTAATGCATTTTACTTGTTCTACTTTTATATATTTATTATCATCACACATTGCATTGTTGCTATATATGCAATCTTATAAGTGTAAATTAATATTTTTATATTTTTTCGAAAAGTCATTACTATGTCTTCATTTATATAAATTCCTTTGTCAAAACAGCAGTAAACAATTTTGTTACAGATTTTTTGATCATTTTTAACTGCAAATCAATACTAACACAGTGACAAACTCTCCGTCAATTAGTGCCCCCTTGTGCAAGCCATAGTAATCAATGGATGTAAGAAAGTTTTTGCATATAATCCCTATTTTTTGCCTACTTGCCTATATCCCCAAACTAGTTTCTAGCTTGTGGCTTTCATCAGTGAAAAGTTTTGGATCTGAGAGCACTGCACTTAAATCTTAGGATCTAATGCAATCCTCCAGTAGCCATTTTTTTTACTTTTTAGTTAACAATAAAGCTATGAGTCCAAATGAAAACACAATGTTTTCAGTCCAAGCTTATTCACTTGCATAATCATACGATCTCAACCAGTTCAATATCTATACATTTTAATGTCTTTGGTTTTTTTAATAACCATAATCACCATCATTACATGGGCAAAAAATTGTGATCATGTGATGTTTAAGTGGTTTAAAATTAATATTTTTATTTACACTTGTAATAACAGGGTCATCTGCATAGTGAAATATTGATATTTTAATATTAGTATTTCTCAAGTCAATTCATAAAAACAAGAAGTATGAATACATTAAGATAGAATTTTGAAGAACTCCATTTTTTATTATTATTATTATTCAAAACATTTAATATTGTAATTGCAGAAATCTATTATTTAAATAATTTTTAAAACTGTAGAGCAATTTATCCCAAATTCTACAATTTTCCAAACTATGAATTAATTGCTCATGTTGAATGACATCAAAAGGCTTACAAAAATCTTTAAAATTAAACATACATATCGTTTTATCATTTAATGCACTATTAATTTTACTTACAAAATTATTCTACAAACACTATTTATTTTTAGGTGTTACTATTAGTCTGGCTGTGATGAAAGCCTCCAGCACAAACAAGTGTGTATATAAAGACCAAATTAAATACATTTACAATCTTCTAAAATAGAAATGAATTAATTTTGTAAGTGAATATTAGATAATATTCTAACAAGAAGAAATTATTAGTCAAAATGTTGTTTTTGCTGCTAATTTTACACCACCGAAAGAGAGTAGCCATTTGTAACAGACTGGGGTTGAAATAAGAAAGTTCAGTTCACAGCAGTGGTGCTAAGAAACATTTTGTAAATAAACAGAATTGCATGGTTAAATATATGTATGGGGGGGGTGTTATCACTTGTAATAAATTTATATTGTTAAAAGTTTAATTGTTGGAAGATCATTTCTTGCAAAAACTAAAATGCCTGTTAGTAGACGTTTGTATTATTTTCATTAACTAAATATAACCAGACTAATATGCATGTGAAATCTTACTGTTGGCCTAATACATAAGTTGTTTTTGATTATTTTATACCTACAATATTCTATTATTTCAGCAATTATAAAAATATAAAAACTCTATGGTTGTCAAAATTATTATTATCATCAGACTTAAAAATTAGTCTTACTTATTATAGATGTCTTTAATAATATTGGAAATTTGCTATTGTCTATTAAATTATTTATCATGTAAATTATTATTTGTGATAGAATATTAATATTACACTTTATACTTAATATTCTGATTTTATTTATTTCTGGGCTAATATTTACATTTTTTTATTATTTCATATAACTTCTCTTTATTTAGGTTTGGCATAAAAATTGAAAGAATTTGATTATCATAGTATTTCAAAATATTAATATCTTGATTAAATTGTTTTAGTTGATTCATTTTTTTATAAGAATATGATATGAAAAGTATTTGATAGATAAATATAATTTATTTTATAATGTTTACTTTATTTTATTTAAGAAAAAAGCTTTATCATTTATAGCAGTGATGTGTCACCTTTTTACTCTTGTGACACCCATACTCAGTCTGAAATTTTATGTGACCCATTATATGATGTTACCATCCTATAATAAGTAAACAAGAATAGTAATAATAAAAATCATTTTACTATATACAAATATATATCTTTATATTATATTTCAGTACAAAAGATTTGATATAAGATCTTTGAAAAAACTGTATATTATGCAACATAAGAACATCTCGGAATATTTATGACACCCAACAATTTTTATGTGAGTCCTTGAGGAATCTTGACTCATAGGTTGCACATCATTGATTTGTAGAATTAGATTTCCTGAGCAATATTTCATTTATTTTTTCAATGTCTTTTTGTGCATGTGTGCTGTTGTTATTGTTTTATTTTTCATAAAATAGTATTTTTTCTATCCTTATCATAGAATTCATTTTATTTCTTAGGTGCATTTATATTTAAAAAGCAAATCATAAGTTAGTTTTGCTTTTAACATTTTTTTCTCATAATTTGGTTTTATATTTTATAATAGACCAATACTAATATATTGTAAATACCAAACCTTAAGAATTAAAGGGGATTTGAACACACATTTAAACTTCCTTCAGTTATTCACTCCATCTTATGTAACTGATACACATAACCACACACATGTTGGAAAAGATAAATGATCTCCAATATGCTGATTCAGCATGAAATACATATATTGGAAATCATTGATCTTTTTCACATGTATGTGGTCATGTGCTGAAGGGCACTTGAAAGTCCATGTTCAAATCCCCTTTAGTTTTATCTTTCATCCAAATTGTAATATTGCATTTTTTTTTAATTATAATAATTTTTTTTTGTATACCTTGTTAAACATTTCTACAAATTTCTTACTATGAGATGAGTATTATTAATTTGAAATTCATACTTATTTTAGTTTTTTTTTATAAATATATAAATTTTATTATAGAATAATGAATATTATAGAACAATGAATACAAGTAAACAGATGATGCAATCAGATGGTAAGGTCAATAAATTTGGATTATGGTACTTTACAATAAAAAATATAATCTCTGCAAATTGATAAGAACCAACCAAGGTTTGAACAATCTATTACAAAAGAAAAGGGAAATGGTTTTTGATATCAGAACCTCAGACTATACTTCAGTGGTTTACAAAGAGAAAAATTTCAAAGTCCTTGTCCCTGGAGGGACAGAGTTTACTTAGACAACACCAACTCTGCAAGAGATATTTCATTCATTGAAGTAGGCCAGGTTTTGGAAGTAATTTGGGAAAGAATGAAAACCCACTGTAATTCCCAGGTAGAAGCAAACCCATTATTTGTTTATTTTTGGATGTAAGAAAAGCCATACTGTGTAAAAGTAGTGGAACTTTAAGGAGGTATGGAGATTGTTTGTCATGTGGTTTCAAATATGTAGGGAGGGGCCAGGTTTTGGTTCTTCTGATGATTTTTTTTTAGGTTATTGGTGAATATGTTCATTGAGCTCTCTGAGAGCTGGATCAAAAATAAGCCAACCTCAGGTGAACCATAGTGAGAAAAGGATGAAGGTTGTTGAGCAGATCTCAAGGAAGGTACCATGAAGAATACTATCAATGAGAGTTGAAAGAGTAGGGTTTTTATTCTTGGGAAATAGAGGCTGCAAAATCTCTGTATCGTTGTAGGGAGCAACAGTGACAAAAAAGGTGGGTGGAGGTTTCATTCTCTCTGAGACACAAAAGGCAAATTGAATCAGTGCTCAAGAAACCTTGATGGTATACAAGTAAATGATTTGTGGGAAGTGCATTAAGATTGATTTTTAACAGAAAGTCAAAGAATTTGGGTTCGAGGAACCATTGTTTGAATTTTTTGAATAGAATATGATTGTTAATTTTTAGGAGGGTGGGGCCAGGAGAAACATCAGGGTTTATAATATGGTAGACTTCCCAAAAAAATAATTTTCTGTGAGGAGGGTTTATTAGAGATGGTTGTAAACTTTTCAGTATGGGATGTGGGAGATGATAACCAACAGAAACTTGAGGGAGGGGGTTTGTCAGTAGGGAGAGTCTTGGTAAAAGGTAGATCATTAAGATATTGTAAGAAAATTCTATAGATGGTGTTGTTGGTACATTGGAATTGAAATGTGTCTATGGAATGAAGGGAAAGACCATTAAATTTGGTATGTTTTTGGAGGTTTCTCAAGCTAATTGTTGCAACCCTCTCTCTCCAAATCAGATTTATATACATTCTATGAATCTTTCTAATGAATACTTTGGTAAAATCAATAATGGGGGTAAAGTATGATATTTTAGTGAAAACAAGGATATTGATTAGTGAGGATTTGGCAAACATGGACATATACACATTCGAAAGGGTGGTGGTAATTTTGTGTGAGGATTGGAGCAATTTATCTTGGATCATTATCCTCTTAGCAGTGGATGACTTAAATATTGGATAGCCTAAGAAATTTTGGAGCATTGCTGAGAATGGGGAGACAATGATGTTACCTGAGGCTAATTTTCAGGCAGATGACTTGGTCATATTAAATTGCAGAACAGATTGATCCACAAATTCTTTGAGTATTAGGAGGAGCTGAGGAATTAGGTTTCTTGAAGGGAGAAATGCAGCCAAGTCATCCATGAAGGTGATGTGGGATATAGATGTTTTTAATATTGGGATGTAGATGCCAGGAAGAGACTTCTCAATTTGAAGAAGCAATGGATTAAGGTAGGAGATAAAAACAGGGCACTGAGTTGGGAGCCCTGAGGGCTGGAGGCCCTAGTAGTAAATGGAAGGGATAGTTTTCCATTGAGGGAAATGAAGATTTCTTGGTTATAGAGGAGATTATTGATGATGATGATTCTGAAGAGAATGTCATTTTTGCCAAGTAAGGTCATGAGATATTTCAGCTGGATGGAATCAAAGACTATGGTTATGTTGAGTTGGATTACCACTGGTCTTGATTGCCTGTTGATATGATCAATAACAATTTTAAAAAGATTAATACTATCTGCAGTGGATTTGCCCTTTTCACAAATTGATATTGGGATATATTGAGCAGAATTTTGGCTTAAAATCTTATCTTTAATAACTTATTCAATAACTTTGACCATAAGTGGGGTCATAGAGATGGGCCTATGGTTCTCCAGCAGTGAAGGAATGATGTTGCGCTTGAGGAAAGATACCATCGTTATGGGATAGACCCTCACCAATGTCTTGAATACCAGAAGAAATGTGTTTGATTAGATTATATATGATTGGTATGGAGAAATTGGATAAATGTAATAGAAGGAAGTGGGGAATCACATGCAGACCTAGATGGGTTTTATTGGGCATGGAGCTTAATTTGTAAGAATATCCCTCTCATTTTAGTTTTCTTCATGATAACTTGCAATTTCTCAACAATCAGATTTAGCTTTGATAAATCAATATTATTTTTATTTCTCTAATATTTTATATTAGTTATAGCCTTATTTACATTATATATTTTAATATTAGATTCTTTGTTTCCATATGTTTGTATTCTTCTATAATGTTCCCAATAGTTTTAATTTTCTTACTATCAATTTTCAATTAAATAATAATTTTTGTATTTGTTTTAAACATTACCATAGTTTCTATATTAGTTTATTAATAGGTATCTGTCTCTACATTCTTTTTAGCTTCATTTAATTTTAAATCATTCTATGTTCTCATCATGTCTAAATTCTCTTATCTTGTCATTTAACTTTTTCTTAATCTTCTATTTCATTTATTCTATTTTCTTAAAACATTTATTTTATATATCTCATATCTTCTAATTTTTTTTAATCCTCATTATTTTATTGGAATTTTTTTATATGAGTTTTAGTGCAACTTGATTTTTTTTTTGTTTTCTTCTCTATCTTTGTATTGTTCTTCTATTATTTTCTCCATAATCTTATGATTATTAGCCTTGTTGTCTTTCATTTTATGCCCTATTATTTGTTCTATCATGTATTGATTATTAACCTTTGTATTTTTCATTGTTTTGCTTAACATGTATTGATTATTAGCTTCAGTATTTCATCATTTTGTCATGGTCTGTTAAATATTAACTTTAATGTCTTCTAACATAGTATTCATCATATTTTATATTATCTTTATTAATGTTTTCAACATTTTAAATTGTACACCTGGGTCTCATTTTACACGATAGATAGGTTCCTCAGAAAACATGTGCAAACGAAATCGCGCAAAAATAGATGTACCTTACATTGAAAAAGGGGGGATGTGGTCTGTGATTTTTCAAAATTCGTGTAAAAGCAAAGCACCAATGTAAAATTACTTTAAAATTCGCACAAAAAAAAAATAAGGAAATAAAATATGACTAATAAAAAATTTCAAATTTGAAAAAAATTGATACAAGACAAACTTTTTTTAACTATAATATTTAATTTTATTCAAAATAATATATTTTTATGCATAATTTACAGTACAGTAATTTACATTTTTATATATGTTTTAATTATTATTGCTATTTGCTGAAATACACATTCGTTTGCAAACTGGTAAAAAAATCAGATTCTCACAAGAGGAAATACAACTAGCACCAAGTTCACTCTCATGTTGTGTTAATGGTTTTCTGTTGACAACGTAATTAGTAATTAATCTTTGAGACAATGATTTTATTAATTGTTTATGAACTTAGACTTATGATAATAAAAAGACATTTATTCACCACTGCTGGGAAAAATTTAATTAAAACTAACAACTAAAAATTAAATTCTAATTTTTGTCTTTAATTTTCAATTCCGTTTAAAAATCAAATTTCGTTTTACATCACATTAATTTCAAGTTACCGTAAGTAATTTTTAAATTGTTAATTACAATTAAAAATCAGATTTTAATTTTTAATTGTCAAATTTAATTGTGCCCACTGCTATTACTCACCTTTTAAAAATAAACTTGCGGACACTAAATGATTAATAATTGATTACGTTCTTTTTTAAAAAGCAAAAACAGAATGTGATTTAAAATGCAAAATTAACACACACAATGTTTGAACAAATTTACATTATAATCTTGTAAAATTTAATGTGTGTTTACATAAAATGTGGAAATCATGATTTTAATTTCATTATTGCATAAAATCTTACTATTATAAA
This sequence comes from Epiperipatus broadwayi, assembly GCA_028023455.1. NCBI lineage: Eukaryota > Metazoa > Onychophora > Udeonychophora > Euonychophora > Peripatidae > Epiperipatus > Epiperipatus broadwayi. The sequence continues at coordinate 1,772,694 of JAQFVV010012527.1, forward strand.
GCACTGAAAATATTGAAATTACTAAGATGAAAGTCGAATTCCAATAATGTGCTATTACTTTCAATATAACGTAAGTGTGCAAAATTTATTATTTAAAGTAATAGCGCATTATCGGAGTTCAACTTCCAGTGAAACACGAATCGCGTAACTTCAAAATCATGTTAAATAAGTCCGCGTAAAAAGAGACCCAGGTGTATTTGATTTTTTTACCATTACTAAATATTATTTTTTAAACTATACCAACAGATACATTACTACTAAATTATTACTTTTTATTAACTCTTTAAATTAATTGCTTTTTCTTTCTTGAATTAATTACTACTTATTAATCATTTGAATTTATTATCTTTGATCCTCTCAAAAATTCTTCCCATATACCCGGGCATCAGTTATTGTTTATTTAGTCTCAATATATTTATTAGCCAAATTTGTTTTTAATTTTTCCTAAGCTGTTATTTTTGTAATTGCTCTAATTCTAAATATTACTATCAACTGTAATCAATCATAACTCATTATAGTATATTTTGATCATCAATTGGTTTCTAACATTTAATCATTATAATTAATGGACTAGATGTTGAATATTTTTATAAATGAGACAATTAACTTAAATATGATATGTAATGCACTATCTTATATATATTAAATTAAATATTTCCATGGATGGTAATTATAATAAAGAATATAAATGAGGAAAAATATCCATGTAAATAGAAATAATCTTTAACCTTTGACATTACCAAGAAATTATCAATGTTTACTAATTGAAAATCCCTGATGCCAAACCAGTTCTTTCATTATACATAAAGATTATTTCTATTTATACAGATATTATCTCTTCATTTCTATTCTCTATTAAGTGTGTATATACATAATCACAGCCAGATGCTAATAGACAGTGACCAATGAAAATTGTATACTGTAAACACTTATTACATTAATATTTTTAATTAATTAATATTAACAGCTGACTGTGATTTTTTCTTTAATTAAAATAACAAAAATTTTCACGTATTCAAGAATATTTAAACAATTAAATGTGTTAAAAAACTATTAAAGTATAACATTCAACTGTGATAGAAAAGTCTACTGTACAGTAAGAAAAGTAGAAAAAGTTGTTAGCTTTGTTTCTTTAAGAAAAAGTTGTGTTCTTTGTTTCCTTAATTATGTATGTATTTATAGTAATAGCTTTGTTTTTATATAACAACTAGAGTGGCATTTAAAAAAGGAGAATGCAAAAAGTGTTTACAATATACCAATTATCATTGGTCACTATCAACATTTGACTATGATTTTTTTTTAAATAAAAATAACAGATATTCCCACATATTTACAAATATTTTTATGATTACATTGTTAAAAGTTATTAAATTATAACATTCAATTGTGATAGAAGAGTCTATTTTCCAAAAAGAAAAACAAGAAAAGTTGTATTTTGTTTCCTTAAATATGTATATGTTTACTATAACAGCTTCATCACTATATAGAGCTGCATTTAAAAATGGAATCCTCTTCTGAATGCAATAAATGATTACATTACACAATTTTCATTGGTCACTGTCTATTAATATCTGATTGTGATTGTTCTAAAATAAAAATAACAGCTTTCAATGATTATAGCTATTAAAAAATTATTAAATTATTAACATTTTACTGTAATAAAAAAGACTGTTTTACAATAAGGAAAGAAGAAGAAAATTGTCAACTTTGTTTCCTTAAACATGTATATATTTACTGCAACAGGGCTGTCTTCATATAAGAACTAGAACCTATTTAGAAAAGGAATCGCTTTTGAAAGCAGAAAATGTTTACAATATATAATTTTCATTCATCACTATCTATTAACATCTGATTGTGATTTTTTTAAATAAAAATAACAGAAATTTCCAAGTATTTAAAAAAATATATAATTTTAAATGGATGAAATAGATGAAAATATTTAATAATTTTGGGCTTTTTCTTCACACACGCCCCCATTGCATTTTAGCACTGGTAGTGTGCTTTCACGGCTCTAGACAACTAAGCCTGCTTGGCTGCTTTCTTAAGTAAAAATGTGACTGTAGTTTTTAACTAAAAGTAACAAACAGAAAACTCCACTTATTAAATATTTTCATATATATATAGGGAGGGAGCTAATAGCTCTAGCAAGCTTTTTATCTTAAGTGATCTCTATCTAGAATTATCCTCATCCCCAAACCGGTTTCAAGCTGTTGGCTCTCCTCAGTGAGGCACTAGGATGTTCAGACATTAGATCTACTATCTGAATATCCTAGAACCTCACTGAGGAGAGACAACAGCTCAAAAACAGTTTGGGAATAGAGATAATTCTAGATAGAGATTTTTAAATGCTTTCTTTTGTGGCACTTATGATAGAAAGCTTGTTAGAGCTAATAGCATGCTCCCTACATGACATATCCATAATACAAGCTTAAAACAAGTCACATGATATATGACTTAATTTTTTGATTATAAATATATATAAATTAAACATAGCTCAATGTATATGTAAACAAAGGGAGAAAATCTCTCTTCCCCAAGCTGTGATTTAAAAGCACTCTAAATGTTGAACAAAGGATAAAGAATAGAATGAATACATGCACACGTGCACACACAAACACACACACATATACATATATATATGTAGTTAAAATGATAATAATAATAATAATAATAATTTTTAAAAAATTAAAGGAAAAAACATAAGGTTATAAGCTATTCAATTAGTCTCCCTTTAGGATAATCAAACCACAAAATATTGTTATAGATATTAAAAAATTAGACAAAATATTTTGAATGATGGCTAAAGAAAAGGTTTAGGCCAATTTATTACAAACAAGAATGAAAATGATAACAAAAGATTTTATAGATATTACTAAATAGTACTTAAAATAATAAAGCATAACCTTTATCTTAACCATGGAAAAGAAATGTGATCATGAAAAGATTGGAAATGCACAGATAAATGATGAATGAAAATAAATATGCAAGCACAGATTTAAACTAATGTCTTTATTTGTTTCATTATATAAAAGCAAAATAAAGCAGTATTAATGACAAATGTTAATAATAAATAATTATTTAAAAATATATTAATGCATAAAATTTAGTTGTCATTTTATTTTATTTATAATAATGAGCTTTTTCAAATAAAAAGGTACTAAGGTAAAAAAGCAGAAACAAAAGTTATAATATTAGACATATCAGTTATTAAAGTAACAAAATTTGGCTTCAGAATTAACAAGAAAATAAAATAATTTTATTGCAATCTATTGAATGAGAATTTGTTGCTAGAAAGGAAGGATGAAAAGGGGAGGAGATTTTTCTTCTTCTTAACAGTCAGATTTCCAAAAATTTGAAGAAGTTATCAATTAACTTAAAAATTGAACAACTCTGACTTCATAATTAATGATTTATTAATTATTCTGATGTTGATATGATGCACAAAATATTGAACACTACAAAATAATTTTTTCAGTTAGTGAAACAATGTCATTTGAAGCATTATTCTTTTGATCCCATAGAACCTGAAGAAAAGAAGACATTGGACATCAGAAAAATGAACAAAAGAAAAATACTGCACTTTATAAAAAAATATTATGTACCAATGAAGTTAGCTATTTACATTTGCTGCATCATTTGCACTTTACAAAATGATTCAACATCATGAAAGAATAGTGGGATGTCTAATTGGTCAATTGAAAATTCTTCGAGTTTGGAGAAGAGATTTATCATAAACTATAAATTTAAAGTAGATTCTAAGTGCTTTTATTACTTGTCATTAACTAATCTTTTGTGTAAAATTTTAGTATTATTTGTCTTTTCAATTTCTTCTTTGGTTTTGAGGAAATGAGAGAGAGGAAGAAAGGTGAGAGAGAAGGAAAATAAAATACTGTCAATTCAAACTTTTCAAGGTTTCTTTGGATTTCTCCCATAATACTACTTAATATTGACTTACAAATTAATCAACAATATTTAAATATAAGTATACATTATACCCCTGGAGTTTACATGTAATTATAGAGGATTTTAACCTAGATTTTTAAGCTCCCTTCAACATTCACTTTATCTCATACAACCAACACACATGCCCACATACATGTGAAAAAAGTAAATGATCTCCAATATATACATTTCATGCCAAACCAGAACCCATCAGTTGGTCCAGATTATCTTCTCACACACATTAATATATAACCACTGCTTGGTTTATATTAAGATAGTAAATCTTCAAACTTTAATGGACATGCTTCAATCCACTCCACTATGCAACTCTTCGGCTATTTATGCCATTAAAAATCTGATGATGGAACACCCAAATCCCTTGATATATGCCAATATTATAATCATGCCAATGCTAACTTTAAGTCATTCTGACCCCTCATCTATAGTATCTTATCCATTTAAATTAGTTAATGTAGAATTTCAAACAACCACTTTTTATTTGTAATTGACATTTGTTTTGGAATTTTTAAATTTATTCTTTCTTGTTGGCTTTTTAATGAATTAAGGAGTGGGAGAGAAGGAGAGGGGAGAAAATAGTCAATTGTATATCAACTTTGATGACAACAATTAATTGTCAGCTACATTGAGTACAAAGTACAAATCAAATCAAACAATCCAAATAAAACTGAAAATGGCTAGCTTTAAAATGAAACAACAAATTAACGAAACAAGCTTAAATTAAAAACTTTCTTATTTATTTGGATTGCTAGTCTGCCTGATAGTTGTTTACCTTTTGAGTTCACAAAAATCCAAAAACTAAAAAGCATTGTTACTTTCATTTTGAATCAAATAATTTATTGCTAGAATGCATGGGTGTGCAAAATCATTCTAAACTTTCCCTTATCTTTTTTTTCTCCATCATAGATGACAAAGGTATCTAAATGAAGATTTAAGGAAATTTTTTTTTATCTTTTTTTAATTAAAAACTAAAAAAATAATAGTACAATTTCAATGAATTCCCTCAAGTCTAATGTTTCTGGTTGCTTTTTAAATAAAAACATTTAAACAATATTAAGGCAGAACACAAACTTTATTTCTAAATGAATTTGTAACAAGCTAAAGAACAAATAAAAAGCATTTTTTGTAAAATGTGGCAGGACAAGAAAATATTCACTTTCTATCTTTTAGTTTTTTTTTTTAATTATTTATGAATCTAGATTTTAGATACACTTTGAATTTATAAATTAAGTTGTAGTAGTACAGGGGTCCCCAACCTTTTTGCACTTAAGAGCACATTCTATAATACCGACAGGTGGCGGGCACCATTTATTTTTTCAACCAGGTGGCGAGCATCATTTATTTTTTCAATGTAAATTTATAGTTGGATATTGTTAATAATACACATAATGTACAAAAAAATATTTATTTCAAAAATAAAATTTTAACATATAATTAATGTTTATATTTTTACGCTGTAAAAGTATAGAATGTCCTAAAATTTGATTACAATATAATAACAATAATTTATAAGAAATTTTAAAAATTAAATTTATTTGTATCAAATAAATAATTTTTTTTATCGTGTTCAGATAGCGGCGGGCACACGGAAAATGGTCTATGGGCACCATGGTGCTTGCGGGCGTAGGGTTGGAGCTCCCTGTAGTAGTAGTATTACAATAATTCAAGATAACTGAAACACAGGCTTATTATATACCTGTGTCTAAATATATGTAATATATAGAGTATATGAGCACAGACTTTCACATGACCCACCATTCTTCACTCTATCTAATAACACTGATACACTTAAACACATATATGCCAAAAGGATAAACAATCACCAATAAACGTATTTCATGCTAAACCAGCAATCATCAGTTGGTCCAGATTATCATCTCCACACATATATACTATAAGTGCTCAGATATATATTAAGATAGACAATCTTCATACTTCAATGGACAGGCTTCAATCTACTCCACACTCCAACTCTTCAACCATTCATCCAATTGAAAATCTGATAATGGAATGCTCAAAGGCCACCCTTAGACTGAGATTCTTGTCACACCCATATTTCTCTACCCCCTCCCTCACTTTTGAAAAAACAAAGAAGAAAGAAATGTAAAAAATTTTAAAGATAAAAGAAGAATCAAACTTTCAAGTTGATTTGTCAATTACAAATAAAAAAAGATTGCTTGACATTTTTCTATATCAAATAATTTTGTAAGTTAATATTAGGTAGATAATGTTATGAGAAATCAACCATGAAACTTACTATATCCCCTTCCCTGTTATTCTTATTTCTCCATATCTCTCTTTTCCTTTCTCAAAACCTAATAAGAAATTGAAAAGAGAAATAAAAGCCCACAAGGAAAAAACAGACTTGTCAATGAAAACTAATACCAAGAGGTTTTAGATTGCACATTGAATTTATAAATTGTTAAAAGTATTACAATAATTTTTACCATTTTTCGAAAGAAATCTTTAATTAATCAATTAATCATACCAGTATCTCTCATGACCTCAAAGCAGTGGTTAAAGAAAAATTCAAGTATCGATAACTGACCAGATCATACCAAATATTAATATAATGGAAATGACAGCATTTTTAAGTAATATATATATATATATATATATATATATATATATATACTTAAAAATATATATATATATATATATATATATATATATATAACAACATATAATTGCATCCATTTTTTATTTCTGGCACAGCATTTTATATTAGTTTAAGGAGTATTATTTTTTTTTTAAAAAAAAACTCAATTCTAGGAGCAACATTTCAAAAAAGTTCCCAAAAGATAGCCTAATTGATTAAACACATGCATACAAGTGATATGTGTAAGCTTTAAGATAAAATAATTGTATATAGGTATATGCATTTGGTGGCATTTCACTTGTGTATTAGTTGTGTTTCTTTAAAATACATATAAAGAAATATGATTATAGTATTTATCTATAAATGTCCAATTTTATACATATTTTAATGTTATGAGCTATAAAATAATATTATTACTAATCCAAGAGTAAAATATTATTTTATACAATTGGATAGATGTTCTTTTATATATATATAAAATACATATTTTGCGGGTTCATCCATGTTAAAAACTTTTAATATTAATATACTGATGTTTTGACTTGGTCACACAAGCCATCCACAGAGTTATAAAAGGTAGAAAGACGATTGTAGAGACGCTACAATCCTGATTTGAATAAAATGTTAAAATTCCACCAATAGCAAAAAATGTTAAATTTAGGAATGTTTTTTAAAAAAATCTTTCCAAATAGGAGGAAGTTTGCATGTATCATCTCGCTTATTGATACAATCTGGCCTTTTAAGTATCTCAATGACTTCTTTAATTTTGCATTGGTAGATATTATCACATCTGGATATGATCCTGGTACTAGAAAAAGCAATTTTATGACCTGAATCTATAGTATGGAGTGAGAGTGCTTCTGATGATGAGTGTTGTTTAACTGCAATAGCATGCTCATCTCTCCTAACACTGATGCGATGATTACTCATACCTATGTAAGAAGCTTTACAATTTTTACATGAGATTTGATAGACACCATGAGATTCAAGAGGGATTGAATCCTTAGGTTTGGTTATTATATTGCTGATCTTTTGATGAGCAGAAAATTCTGTATCTACATTATAGCATTTTAATATATGTCCGATACTTTCTGTAGTTCCATATGTAAAAGGAACTACAGACAGTATCGGACGTATATTAAAACGCTATAATATAGATACAGCATTTTCTGCTCATCAAAAGATCAGCAATATAATAACCGATCCCAAAGATTCAATCCCTCTTGAATCTCATGGTGTCTATCAAATCTCATGTAAAAATTGTAAAGCTTCTTACATAGGTATGAGTAATCGTCGCATCAGTGTTAGGAGAGATGTGCATGCTAATGCAGTTAAACAACACTCATCATCATCAGCACTCTCACTCCATACTATAGATTCAGGTCATAAAATTGATTTTTCTAGTACCAGGATCATATCCAGATGTGATAATCTCTACCAATGCAAAATTAGAGAAGCCATTGAGATACTTAAAAGGCCAGATTGTATCAATAAGCGAGATGATACATGCAAACTTCCTCCTATTTGGAAAGATTTTTTTAAAAAACATTCCTAAATTTAACATTTTTTGCTATTGATGGAATTTTAACATTTTATTCAAATCAGTGATTGTAGCACCTCTACAACCATCTTTCTACCTTTTATGGCTTGTGTGACCAAGTTGAAATGTCAGTATATTAATATTAAAAGTTTTATCATGGATGAACCCGCAAAATATGTATTTTATATATTTAACCTGTGCAAATCTTCATTTTAACATATATATATATTATATATATATTAGTAAAAAAAATATTTACCTGTCATTGCTGTTTTAATTCTTTTTTCTAATTGTTTTAGAAAAAATTCCTAAGGTCATATTAAGAATTTTTATATAAAAAGATTGAAAACTCAGAGTTTTATATATAAGCTAAACAAAGAGATACATTACTATGTGCCATATATTTGCTTAGAAAAACTGTGTTATTCTGTATCTCTTATCCTGTTTTTCAATTATAGTACCAATTTTAGTTTAAATATTGACCAAGTCACAGAAAAAATATCCAGCGGTGCTAGCATGTTATCACTTTCTTTTATTTTTTCTAGCTTGTGGTGGAACTTGTTGAGGTTTTGTTTTGCATTGTAGTCAAAATTGAATTTACATTTGGTGTACCAATATGCAGACAAGCTAAATGTAACTGCTCTTATTGTTGGGATTACATTTTTTATATACCTGAAAAATTTTGACATTGTTGTGTCTTTTTGACAGTAGTTGTTTATCATTATTTGTCTTACCCTTTCCAATCCCAGATAATCATTTAGAAAATAATCCTGCATTTTTTCTTCTCTTTGGCACAACCTGCACAGTGGGTCTATTTTCATATGGAACCTTTTAAAATGGATGAAATGTGATGTAGGCAAGTCATTCAGCTTTACTTTGACTATAAAGTCAAAGAATTTAGGTTCCAGGTACCATTTTTTATATTTTTTAGGAGCTGTGCATTTTTTTATTTCAAGGATCATTTTGTTAAATCACTAAACATCACATGATCCTATTTCTTATGCTAGCACATTACTGTTATTAAAACAAGCAAAACTCTCCATACAGTAGTGCCACTCAGTGCCAACCAGAGTAATCAATGGATGCCAGAAGGTTTGTGCATAAAATCCTTATCTAGTGCCTACTCATCCAATATCCTCAAACTAGTTTCTGGCTTGTGGCCTTCGTCAGTGAGTAGCATAAGAAATAGTGATCATGTGATGTTTAAATGGTTTAACCCCAATCCCTCCTAATAGTATAGTGGTGGCTATGGTTATTAAAAGGCCAAAGGCACCAAAATGTATGGGTACTGAACTGGGTTAAGACCCATATGACTATATAAGCTATTGAGCTTAGATTGAAAATATTATTGTGTTTTCAATTTTATTCTCATAGTTTAGGAGCTAAGTAGAAATAAAAGGTGGCTGCTGGAGGGTTGCCTTAGATCCTAAGATCTAGGTGCAGTGCTCTCAGATCCAAAGCTTCTCACTGATGAAGGCCACTAGCCAGAAACTAGTCTAGAGATATTGGATGAGTAGACACTAGATAGGAATTTTATGCACAAGTCTTCTGAAATCCATTGATTACTCTGGTTGGCACTGAGTGTCACTACTGTATGGAGAATTTTGACTATTTTGTTGTTGATATCTTGTTGTGTCAGCACTATAAGGCTATGTATGTGTCAGTATGTGTATTTAATTGGGTTATTTTGCCCCTTTGTTTTCTTATGCTGTCTAAAAGTGTGGCTATATAGTTGTCTTATGGTCAGTCAGTGGGTATTATATCTATTATTTTTTTAATATTTGGAAACTTTGTAAATGTTGTAATCAGCAGGTTTTTTATTTTTTGTGTGTAGAAAGTTGGAATTGTATGTAGTCCAAACCAATTTTGTTTTGTGGGTTGGTTTAACTGCCTCATTGAGATGGCTACCACCTTTTTATTCCAAAGTTGTTTATTGCACAGAGAGTTTACTGTTGATATAAATTTTTTGGTAAACTTTATCACTGGTAGACAGTAAGTGATTTTTGTCATTATCAGTTGATTGAAGAGAGCAACCTTTGAGTATAGAAAAAGGTATGATTTAGCAAGTGAGTCTGTGATTCTTTCTGCTTGTGTTAATAATTTGTCTTATACTATTATTTTTATCTGCCCCATTCCCAAATGAAATGGGAATCCCAGAAACTTACTGTTTCTTTGATATATTTTTGTGTTGGTATTTATTTTCAGATAATTTTTTTGTATAGTCTTCTGTTATTTGAGTGTATGTAGTTGTTTCTGTGAAATTAGAAAAACTGTAATGTCATCCATATATACTATACAGGATATGTATATATTGGTGTTTGATATTTGTATTCTTTATAATTTTTCCTTGATTTTTTTAGCCACACAAAAAAAGAACACAATACCCAAAAACTGGCAAGATACATGCATGTATTTTAAAAAAATAGACAAGCCAAAACCAAGCAACTTTCGACGCCTTAAAAGTAGCAAAACACAACATAAAGAAGTCAAGAGAAAACTTCTTTTTCTCCTTTTATATAACTGTAAACAATTTTATTGCCTACAGGAACAGACTGATGCTTACTGTGTAAGCCCAATCTTACCGATATGATCATTGTTTTTTGATCAATAAAGTATGCTTTGAAATATATATTTGCTTAGAGAAATGAGTATCTTATATATATATAAAGTATTTTGGGGGTTAAACCATGTATTAGTTTGTATTACTTTCCAATGTTTCAATGAAATAACATCCACCATTGTTAAGATTGAGTTTTTAATAATAGTCAATGTTATTTGACAATGTTTTTGACAATTGTTATTTCAACGAAACATTGAGAAGCAATACAAAGTAATATACGGTTTAACCTAAAAGTGATTTTGTTTATATCATATAAACATAAAAATATTAAATATAATTAGTATATATTAATATGCATATGATTATAGGGATATATATTAACCGCAGTAATGTTGTGGATAAATATAATCTTAGTAAATTTATATTTTTTATAGAAGATGATTATTAAATAACATATTTCTTGTTATTTTATATAAAATCATTTTGATGAAAAGTTATTTTTATATATGATGTTGCAGACATGACTAACTTTAAAAATAATATATAACATGTTAGAGGCAAATATTTCACATGATAGTGAAGAGATAATTTCATCAAAGGTAAGTTAAGAAGAATTATTAAAATTGTTTATAATATATACATTTTTTCTACAGTACAGACTTTTTCATACCTGCACTCCAATATGTAATTTATAGGGGTTTGAACTCAGACTTTCACATGATGTTTAACTATCCACTCTATCTCATACTGCTGACACACTTGATCATACACATATGAGACAGCATGGATAGTGAGAGTCATGTGAAAGTCTGAGTTCAAACCCCTTATAATTGTTTATACTAATTTGAAATATTCATTCAAAATTTCTGTCCAAGTTCCTAAAAAAAAATTTTTTTAATACACTAATGTATAATATAAGTGACAAGAAAATACTCATACTAAGTAATTGGAATGCATGTCTAACATAATATGGATTATCATTTTACAGAAATTATAAGTAACTGTCTTACAAGTGTGTATAAATTTGATTAGTAATCTATATAACTTTGGAGGGGAGTGGCAAAAGTTGTGATTAGTAATATTCTATTAATAAATACATTTGACAGAGAAACAAAAAAGATAAGTCAAATAAAAGTTTAGGGTGTTATTCATCTTAGCATACATTTATTTATTTACTGTGGTTTTTGTCATTTATTAATTTACTTTTTGTTATTGTATATCTATTTTTATAATAATATTATATTATTATGATTTATATGGTAATTCCCATTTTTATTCATTTATTTTATTTCAAGTTTGTTAAATATCTGAAGTATTAGCTATTCTGATTGGTTTATATTGAACTTTTGTCATGAGACCTTTTTCATTGTTATCAATATAATAACCAAAGTTTGTCATATGATCTGTATTTCTGATGTGCTTTTCATAAGGTTAATTTAACAAGAGTAGGGAGATTTAGCATATGTATTAATGAATAAATATCCTGATTTGCATGGTACTCACAAATTAAAAAAGTTGCAAGTCATAATTTTATATATCATAAGATGCCAGTTATATAAGATAGATAGGCAAACAAAATCTATATTTTTATTGCTTCTTATCTATGCCCGGTTATTATACATATTACACATGCTTGATCCACTACATCCTACTAATATATATATATATATATATATGTGTGTGTGTGTGAATGCATAGATGTCTATATTTGTAGAAATATCTGGATTATTCAGAAGAAAGACATTTATTTTTAGAAAAAACATTTTCTCCCTTAACTGATTAACAATTTGACATTTTTTTTGCCCCACCTGGTGAGAATTTTTAAAAATGCTCAACTTTCATTGCTGTATAAAATCTTTATTTTATACTAAAGTTCACTAAGTTGACATAATTTCTTTTTAAGTTAATTTTATAAATAAATATTATTTTAAAAATTTACATTTGATATTTTTAAAAATATTTAAAACCTGATTTATAACTCACACAATGTAATATGCACATCATCAACCAAGTTAGAGTAAACACTCTTTCAGAAATGAATAAAATGTTCTCTTTCTTTTTTAATTTTTTTAATGTGAATGATTAAAAGTAGATTTATGATACATATTTCAAGTTCTGCTTTAAAATATATTATTATAATGATTCAATATTGAAAAGATTTGAAAACATGACAATTCTGACAGATAATGATGTTATATGACTATGGTTTATTTGTGTATATTATGGTCAATTTTATTAATTTATGTTTCTAAAAATAAAAGATAGATGAATAAATTAAAAGTGTGCAAGTGTATTCCTTTTGTTTTAAATAATAATCAACCAATTAGTGTGCAAAAATAATCAAAAATATTTTATAAACAAGCAAAATATATTTTGCTTGTACCAAACTTTTTGTGTGAAAATGAGACCAGGGGAAATGAATTCCCAGAAGGCATTTTCTTCTGCTTCAAATAATAGTTATATGTCTTAGCTCTAAGATATCTGAAGTAACATACTGCATTATGGGAAATTTTATATTATAAAAAAAACCATAGTTAGTATTACTTACAATAGCATTAATGCAAAGTTTTAAAATGGCAGAACAACCCTGGATTTTTAAATGTTTTGTAATGATGCTAAAAGCATTTTATTTTTTCTTTAATCAAAACTCAATGAAGATGCAAGAACTTAGATCACAGTAACAAGTAATTTTTAAAAATGGAGCTTGATAAAGTGATAACTAATAGTTCCAATATGAGTATACTTTGTACACAACAAATATAAGAGATATTAAAGAATTCATTATTCTCTAAAAATACCACTATATTCATTAATTAGCTAAATATGTCAAAAGTTTAATAATTTACTGCAATACAAATTGACATGTGAAACTGCCATTATTTTAGATTTATTCAAGAAACTTTCAAATCCATAACAATTTTTCTGTCAAATTTAAATTTTTCTGTAATGTCATTTTTTATTTCTTCTAAAAATTTGTAAAGTGTAGTTTTATTCATATTATACCATCGAATTTACATTCATCACCATCACGTTTACATTTCTTGATACTATCATTTTTTTCTGCAATCAATTTTTAACTCACCAACAGTTTATATATATTATTTAAAATTCTTCCACAGTTTATGCATCAGTATTTTAATAGGCTTCAGTGTGTACATTCTTTTTTAAGTTTATCACAATACTTACATTAATTTTAGACCATTTTATAACATTGGCATCATGTTTAGGTTGGAATATATTAAAATAATTTGAATATTTAAAATGATTGTTTCTAACTGTTTTAAATATTTGGCAGTTACTTTTAAATAGAACATATTAAAAATATAAATTTTTAAATTATGACACTTGAAAAATTTAGTGAATTATATAAAAATTTCTTCTCTTGACATAAATATTGGTTTAAAAGTTCTATATTTAATTTCAGTATATAGTTATTTACTTATATAACTTTGATATATATTTTAGTGTAACTTTAGTTCATTTATATGGTTTATTATATATGGGTGTTAGATGCCCATCCTGATATTAATGATAGCTTAAGAAGTTCAATGTCAGACTGCCAGTGATCAATTCCAAAAAGGTTGCTTCCAGACCTCCTTTGAAAAATCCGATCTAAAAGACATTCAGTTAAATAATTATTTTAATATTTCAATATTCTGTGGCTATACCATGTTTCTCCTGAAGTGACATGTTATCTTGATAAATAAAGCTTGCTGTCTAACTGGAAAATAACAGTGCTTAACACTAGTGGGTCACAATTTATGTATTAACTACCTACAATCATCTGATAGAATTTATGTAGATTTGAATCTTTTTATCACTATTTCGTTTTATGAAAAAGAATTTTAAAAATTGTTTTTGCAATTTTACATTCTTACAGAGATTTATTCCCATTTATAATAAATGCTTTAAAATATGATTTTTTTTTACAGTACAGGCTTTTTCATATCTGCACTTTTGTATGTAATATATAGGGTGTTTGAACTCAGACTTTCACACGACCCTCAACCATCCATGCTATCTAAATGCTTTAACAACTTATTTTGACTCATACCAAAAACAGCCATATGAGGGGGGGGTCCTACATGTAATTATAATTATAAAATAAAAAATACAAATTTTAATCAAAGTATTAACAAAACATTAAATCACATGCTTCATTAAACAAATCCAAAAATATGTGATTTACTTCATTAATAAATATATTTAAGAAAAGTTTACTGTTAATGCAATTCATATTTATTTCATATATTTTGTTATTCATGGAAAAAGACCAAAATACCTGCATGGGTTTGTAAATAAATGATGTGAATTTAGGGCACTTTGATGCACCTGATGCCATTTATCACAAAATGAAAATAATAGGCTAGTCTTTACTAACTTTATCAGATGTATTAGACGACTAACAAAGTTTCTAAATACATTTTACTAATAATCTATGCTTTATAAATATAAATCCCAAAACAAGCTTGCTTATTTTTAAAATAAATATATCTGAATGCTCATATTGTGTTTAAATTGGTGATGTATCATTAAAAAACATCATGCAATACTATAGAATTTTATTTACAAACTTACATAGATTGGTAAAAATCCAACATCACTAGACTAAATACGTAATAAATAACAAAGAGCTAGAATGAGAAAAACAAAGAATCCACTGATTTTAGTGCATTCTTCTGCAATAAGCTTTTAAGATCATTAACTGTATTCCAATGTAAAATAATAAAGCAATCTATCACATTATACCTTGTAATTAAGATAACTAGTCTTATCAGTTAGAAAACTTGAATATCTGTCAATAAATGCTATAATAATATCCTATGCTACACACATAATTCTCAATGCAATCTTGTTTATTTTCAAAGTTTGAATTAATTGACTACCAATATATATATATATAATCAAAATCACAACTCAACCAGACTAGCCCAAAAATAAATTTTAAAACACTACCAATGGTTTCATTACTACAAGCAGACTTCTCAAGTATAAAGAACTACAAAATAACATATGTAAACTAAACATTAGCCAAATTCCACTTATTTCACATACCACCTTAATATTAAAACAACTACTAAATAAATTAATTGCTTCAGAATCATAATTTTTTAATAATAAAGATTCTTTAATTCTAATAAACTTTTATTCTATTATTAAAGTATTCATTGATCATTTATATATTTTCTAATTTTATTTATTTAATTTCATAATATGTTGTTTTATCATCATCATTATTTAACTATCACCAATCCACTACAGGATAAAGGTTATGCCGAGTTCTCCAATCACTAGCCTCTCTTTTCCACAACACACTAGAAAATATTATTTTATCCAATCATCTCACATGTGATCTCTTTCTAGATCTTTTGCAACTGGGATCTGATTTAAAGCTTTAACTGTCCAGAATTGAGTTTTCTATTAACTTAAAGGCAACTCCTTGCCATCTCTTTGACCTTTAAAGGAACTTAGCATGGCAAATTTTTAAAGTCCACCCTATATTTATTGTCATATTATGTGATTATTTATAATAAATAAACTCAACAATCTGCTTACCATTGTGCATTTTTCATTATGGTGAGGTTTACTGATTTTTTTAATCGCTAAATTTAAGATCAACAAACTCCATAATCTTTCTTTTCAATTTCTTGATAATCCTCAACTGAAATATCAGTTGAATTTTCTTGGAAGATGAATGAGAATAGTCTGTCGCTTACCTATTTAATTATCAAATCATTCTGAACTTTTTCCTTGCACTTAATAACTTACGGATAGGTTTGTAAAGTTGGCATAAAATTAATTTTTAATGTTTCATATTTCTTTATGTCTTTCTATCTTTTGTTCCTGGTAGTATAGTAATTACTAATGAAAGAATAATTGTTAAATAATAAATTTTATTTATAGTATCACATATTTTGTTCCATAGATAACTTTTTTATATTTTGACTGATTATTTTATTGCTCCATATATATATTTAAATGGTAGTTGAAGAAAATTAAATAATTAGCTGAATAGACTTCTGTTATTATTTTTTATGTTATATTATATCACAAATATGATTATGGACGTTTGTGATGTATAGTGGAATCGATGTGAGCGTTGCACTGATAAAAAAAAAAATGAAAATATTTTTTTTAGTATATAGATGATGTAAAGAATTCAAATAACTTTAGGATATAGCTCAAAAAATAATTAGCAATATTTAGTCAAAATTGTGAGCAAGTATTACTGCTTTGATATCACATTTGCTTAAATTCCACCTGCTTTCAGACAGAATTCAATTTTAATATTTATATACATGCGTACAAGTACAATGAATGAGTAATTGAATGTTAGGATAGATAGATAGATAGATAGATAGATAGATAGATAGATAGATAGATAGATAGATAGATAGATAGATAGATAGATAGATAGATAGATAGATAGATAGATAGATAGATAGATAGATAGATAGATAGATAGATAGATAGATAGATGGATGGATGGATGGATGGATGGATGGATGGATGGATGGATAGATAGATGATTTTTATTATAAATTCTATTATTGTTTATTAGAGAATAGAATATAAACATTAACTTTTATATATAGGTGTACATTATGTATTATACAATATTATTAATTATAAATTATATACAGTAAATATATAGTTTCCATTATTATAAAAATGAAAAAAAACTAAAACGCCTAATAAAAGAAAAAGGTTGGGCAGCCTGGAGGGCCATTTATTTCAAGTTACATATCCTTTTATATAAAGTAATAAAAGTTTTATTGAGGATTTTAGCATTAAGGTCTAAATGAAGGTTTTTATCGCAAATGATGTTTTTACATTCATAATTATTGATAAAATCTTCAATTGTGAAAAATAAAACTTTCTTTTTTTTTTTTTTTTTTTAGCTTCCCGTGTAAAAAAAAAAAAAAAAAAGATTCTTTTTTTTACTTTCTTTTTAATCTAATAATCTATAACAATTTTTAACGCCCAAGGTTAAATAAGGTTGCGGAGAATATATTTCGAATGAATGAGTCACTGTGGAAGCAAAGTAGCTTGATTTTCCGTAAAACTTGTCAGATTTCACCGAGCCCTATTTTTTAAAAAAGATCTAGATCTGTTATTTTCATATGCGCTAACTTGACTCTGTATCCGTATCTGTATGATAAAAAGTTATCATGGAGAGGAAATGTTTGGTAATTCCTGTCAGACTTCAGATAGTTGATCATAAAAAATAGGAAATAAATTAACATGAATACTAATTTCAAAAAAGGAAAAAATTATAAAGATATTGAAAGTAAAACTTTATTTGATATATATAATATGCGCAGTTTATGTGCTCGAAATATATTACGGTACCATTTTTAGAGCTAAATAAAAAATATTTCAAATCATTCTTATACTTCATATAAACATCGAAAAGTCAAAGGCGCGCTTTTGGATAAAGTATTCCCGGGAACTCTAAAATCTTTGGTTCGGTGTGTATATGTTTCATTTCAATCTTTAGATAATTGGTTGCAATAGAAACTCAGTATGGATAGTGTCTTTTTATTATTCATGAGTCCTGCCCTCAACTAATTGTTTTCTTCTATCTACCTATCTATAGCATCTGCTTGCAGTATACCATTTCTTCGCATGTTATTTATTGGGTCTTTTTTCCATCATTTTCTGGTCATTCTCTTTATTTCCTCTTTACTTTTTAGTCAGTAATCATTCCCGGTATTCTGTTCATTCATTCTACTAACATGCCCTTCATATTATCTCAATCTCTTTCTTCAATGACTCATCACGTTTTTACTCTCTTTAACTACCTTTATTATTTGTCTTTATTTTCAGTGTGTTCTGTTCACTTATTCTATAATCCATTTTACATGCTAGCAATTTTGTTTATTTTTCTTTGTTGCTTGCAATAGTTCATTCTGTATCAGGGTATTTTCATATATGTCTTCTATTTTTATTACTATATTTTTATATAAAACTGAGTTGAATATTTCCATTGATTGTTTATACCAATTCTTTTATAGAACTCTTTTTTTAATGATTCATTTTAGTCATCGATTAATCTAAGTGTTCCCCCTCACATCAATGATCACTACACCGTTTCTTTTGGTCTAAATCCTCTATGTAATTTTT
This sequence comes from Epiperipatus broadwayi, assembly GCA_028023455.1. NCBI lineage: Eukaryota > Metazoa > Onychophora > Udeonychophora > Euonychophora > Peripatidae > Epiperipatus > Epiperipatus broadwayi. Next base: position 1,791,480 of record JAQFVV010012527.1, read on the forward strand.
AATACATATATAAAAGTGAATACGGTTTTAATCTTTCCATTCAGTATATATATAAAATCTTATCTACAGTTTATGTTCATTAATCGCTGTTTACTCAAAGAGTTTAGTTAACCAGTTCTAACATTCATATGTGATGTGATGTATTTTTGCTTCTCCTTAAATGAAGTCAAGAATATCTCAGCAATTATGCCTAGATAAACCTGTTAGCCGCTTTATTTTCCATTCCCCATTCTAAGTCTTCCCATATTCTGCCCATCCCATTTCCACAACATAATCTTTGTCAACTCTATGGCCTTCATATCTAAATACCCCTTATCTTTTCCCAACCCCAGCATAAAAACCAATAACTTATTTTGTGTATCACTTTGTTCATATCTATTCTCCCATAACTTCATTATCTGGACCCTTTCTGCTTTCAAGCATTTACATTCAATCAACAGATGCCTAATATTTTCTATACCTTCCTTACACAATTTGCATACTAAATCATCCATAGTTTTCCATTTACATGTATATTCTCTTGTTGCTAAAGATCCCATTTGAGCCTTAAACAATAAACTGCTTTCCTTACTATTATCATAAATTAACTTGCATACAATTGTCTGTTTACTTCTATATATATTTAAACTCTTCTTGCCCTCCATACTAGTTCTCCATCTCTCCAACTCTCTATTTTTTATTAATGCTTCTATTTTTTTATCTCATTTCTTGCCACTGTAACACTCAACAATCCTCCTAACACAATCATCCCACCTTTTATACAAGTATACTGATGTAAATTCTTTATCCAAAACTTTTGCATACTGCATTACCTTTCTCATCCATCTTTTTACCTGCTCTTTACTTATAACCCAATTAAACACTATTTTGGCTATTCTTTTACTATCCATAAACTGCAATCTACCAAACATTTTCATTTTACTTTTTGTATCTGTTCATGTAAAAACTTGACCATCCCATTTCTTCTTGAATTGCCTCCTTTGCTGTCCACATCTCTGCATCTAATGCATAATTCAATCTCTAAGCAGATTTGCCACAGCCACTCTGTGTCGAGAACAGAAACTAAAAATATATATTAAAGTGGTAGAGTATTATAGAAAGAAGAAAAGTAAATCACTTTTATAAAAGTAGCTTACTATATCATATTTAGTTGATATACATGTATTTATTATTTATATAGTAATTTTTTTAAATATTATAATGAAACTTAATTTTCATCTGCATTATTATTTAATTGATATTATATGCACTTTATTTCTATATATCTACACGTCATCATCCCTAATTTCTGAAGCTAATTCTAGTGCCCAAAAAGTTACGGTTGTAGAATATAGCTTGTATCATGTCAAAGCTTTTGCATCTTAATCATTATTATTGCATGGTGATTTGTTTGAGTATAAATTATTAACTAATATTGCATGCTTATCTACTGCTTATCTACGTTTATCAGTTTGTGTTTTAGATATTTGCTTTTAAACATTATTAAATATGGCATATAGCAATCAATTAAAATATATAATAATGTTTTTTGATAAATTAGCCTTATGTTTTTTTCTGCTTACTACTTAATTTATATGCCATATTTTAAGATATGGATGCTTAAATATTATTCATACTTTACACCATAAAACAATGCATGGATAATTTGCAAAAGCATTCATAATCTTTATGAATTATGTAAAAATTTTAATCTTATGTTCCAGTGTCCTTGAAAATTTTCTGTTTATAGAAGGAAATATACAATACTTCCAAAGCAGTTAAAAATCTTTTTGAATGCCTGGTTATCTATGTTACATTCAATTTTATACTAAGCACATTAAATTGAATAACTAATTATTTATTTATTAGATATTTATACACGTCTACTATTAAATGGTTTATATGTATGTGTACATTTATTTCAGTTTATAATTCATTGTAAGTTACAGAACATAGTGTTTAATGTTGGTCTAACATGCTAGTTTCTAAATCAAATTCTTACTGTACTATATCTCTGTCTTGTCAATAAAAAAAGCTTGACATAGAAAGGTAGAATAGCTTTTAAATAGCTTGCTCCAGAGTGATGCCCTCTTCAATACTCCCTCATTAAAAAACAGTAAGGAAAAACATTTGTCAAGTTTGTCAAATATTGAATGATGGGGGTTTGAACAGTTATATTAACCTCTTTTTACTGACGAAATAATGAAAAGTCATCTAGTTAGCTATGTTATTTTTAAAATTTATTATGTTCAGAATCAAACTTAAAATTATCAAAAAAATGTAATATTTTTCAATATATTGTTCTTCAAAAAAAAAAACCCAGTAGCCTGGTTATGGTGCCTAAATAACTTATGAATGCCTCATATAGTCAATAATTAAAGTTAATTCTATTTCATTATTTAAATAATAAAATAAAAAATACTGAATGGATGTAACTTGGAAAAGTTTATCAAACTAAGCATCGTATGAACCTTTCTTTCTATTTTAGCACAGGGGTATTCAACATATAGTAAGATTGGCCACATGTGGCCCAGAATGGCTATTACTGTAGGCCAATACAAATTTCTAAACTTATTTTAAAAACATTATGAATTTTTTGTGCAATTACATGCCACAATGTAATTAAAATAAACATACTGGGCACTCAAATACAATGTCAAACATCTAACTAGTTGTTTACCTGCTTTTACCTTTATAATTAAAAAAATATATATCAATGATGCTTTATTGCTTAGATATGAGACCTTTTCTATATTATTTTATCACAAACATGGAATCTACTCACTGATTTTAAAAGATTTTCTGGATGGGTTGCTGCATAATTATGATTGTTATTTAAGGACGTTTTTGCTTATCTATGGTAATAGATATCATGAAAAGTATGCACAGAGTGTTTTACCTTATCAGGTTTTGGTAATGTCTATAAATTCAATGTGTGGAGCAAGACAACTCTTGTCCCAATGTGGTCCAGAAATGCCAAAAGGTCCAACATCCCTATTTAACAACTGCAATAAATGCAATAATTTATTCTGTTTACTTTATTTGAGTGCCATCTATTATAAGCTTGAGTAAATTCATGAATGTCACATAATAGGACTATATCCATCTCCAATACTAGTTTCTAACTCTAGCTATCTTTCAGTGGGAAGTTGTATTGCATTCACATATTTCAAAGCTATGCTTGACTTTTTTTATACTGTCTAAGCTAATTTTTTGAAATTGCTTAAGTTTATAATAGATGGCTCTTGAGTAATGTAAATAAAAATGAAATACTGCTTCAATTGTAGATTGTAAAAGTAAGAAGAGAAAAAATTGTGATGTTTTTTTAGCATCTGCTATCCTTGCCAAAGCACGGAAAATATAAAACTGGAATTTTCTGGTTCACTATCAGATCTATAATAACTAAAAGTGCTTTTGAATCTCATATTATTAGCATGGATAGGATTCGTAATGTAAAAATGGTTACTGAATTGTGGGAACAAATCTTTTCCCTCACTGAAGATAACCAATAAACTAAGCTAGTCTCAAAATGTTGATATTATCTGATGTCATGATATTATTAGTTTCAAAATGTAGATGTTATCTAGTATCAGATTATGTTCATTAAAAAATGATTCCAGAATAGAGCTAATAGAATAAATTACTGCTTCTAATATAAAACTTTATTAAATTTATAAGCTAAAATTATAAATGATTCCTAAGACATCAAAATTATTGAAAATAGTTGGATAATCTTTAGGATATATGCAGTATATATATATATATCTTTATCCCAGTGCATATTGCTAGCTGAAAATTTAAATACGAAATGTTCAAATCACCCTCTCAAATATTATGCTTTTTTTCAGCAACACCCTCTATGAATAAATATAAAGTCTGACTTTCAAACAGCATGACTTTATAAAGTTCAGCCTTTATATTTATTCACAGATGGCATTTTTGAAAAAATGTTTGGGAGGGTGATGTGAACATAAATATACCAATATAACATTTTGTGGGTCCATCCGTGTAAGATTTTAATTTTCTATTAGGTGTAGAAACAAAAGCTTTATACCCACTAGTTATACTGGGAGTTTTTAAATTAAATTCTTACATGGATAAACATGCAAAATATGTTTATTATATCTGCAACCTGTGAAAACATTTGTATGAACATATATATGTGCCACAAATTTAGCTAAACTGTAAATCTCAATTTGTTGCCAAGGTAACCTCCGTAATTAATAAATGGATCCCCACTGTTTACTCTGGTCTAAGATGTTAATATAGGAAAAAAGTTGACATTTGAATTATATCAAATTCAGATTTCAAATTCCTAAAAAGTTTAAACAAACTACAGTAAATAGATTAATGTAAGCTGTTTTAAAAAAAGGATTAAAAAATAATCGTTTTTAACTTTCAAACTTCACTGTTATCAATTATATATGTGTGTGTGCTTGTCTGTGTGCATGTAAATATGTGTCTTGAGTCAGATATATATATATATGGCTGTTAATAGAAACATTGTGCTAATGTTTTGGCTATTATTTAGATAATGAAGACTCCTATATCCTAAAAATAATTACTTGACATGGTTGGTATGATCTGGCTTATACAAATTACTATTAACAACAAACAGACACATAAAAAATGCAAGTTATAAAAAATATTTAATATGTTATGTTTGGTCAGGTTATAATAAGACAAAGGTCATTTTTTATTTGGGGTAAGATTAGTCAGTGAATAGTTCTGGAAAAGATTCCAGTCTCAATTATTATTACATTTTGTGTCCAAGACTGATTACTGACATTTTAATATCATAATAATGTTGTTGTTTTTTTTTCAGAACATGAATGACTTGATTCCAAAGGAATAGATTTGAGTATAAATTGATATACCATTACGATAATTTTACTATTTAAATAGCTGATTGTTTGTATATTTATATGGCGTCTCTGATTAATCAGTCTTTTAATTTATTATACATTCAAAACATTTCAATATCATCAGAATATATAGATTCTTTTTAATATTTAAATAGTAAGAAAAAAGTAAATTGCTTTTTATTTGACAATATTCTCATGTTTGTTTTATATATTTTTTCACTCTTTTATTAATTGATGAATATAAGATATGGGATAAAATCTGCAAATAATTTTACATACACCTGGATTTTCAAGTTACATATTATCTTTTCGATCAGTAAAAAAAAAATTACCACAATCAAATTATATTTTTTAAAAACTGTCTAAAAATTGTAGTTTTATCTAAAATTTACTTTAATGTTGATATTACTCCGGCTCATGTTTCTAAGGAGAATATTAATTGTTGTATGAAAATTTTATTCACTTGTGATGCTAGCTAGCATAATTTAGATCGTAAGTTAGCCTCACCTTTATCAGGGTGAAACCATCTAAAAACTGAAAAGCTAAATTTCAGTTACTAATGTATAATTTAAAGAAACTTTTAAAAGGAATTCTAAATACAAGAAATTCTAAAAAAATAATATATTTCTCTATTTCTCCATACATTGTTTTCATGTTTTATATATGCATCTGTGTCTGTGTATATGCATCGAATGCAAAAAAAGCTGATAAAAATTGATATTATCATTATTTTCAACCATCATCAATCCACTACACGATGAAGGTCTCTCCAAGTTCAATCCATCCTCTCTGATCTCGAGCCTCTCTTCTCTATATCACACCAGCATCTTTTCTTATTTCATCCATCCATCTCACATGTGGTCATTTTCTAGGTCTTTTACATTCTCTTGGAATCTTATTTAAGGTTTCTACTGATCATTTATTATCATCTCTTTTACAAAATGTCCAGACCAATTCTACTTCAGTCCCTTAATGCTTTCAATGGTGTTAGTACCATCTGTTTGTCCTTTCACCCATACAGACATCGAATTATAATATTATATATATATATATGTGTGTGTGTGTGCATGTGTGTGTATCCGGAGCTTTTTACATAGAAACACCATTTTTATTTGAAACATCTTTATCTATCGTGCATAATTTTCTGCCATTCCCAATCTTAATTCTTAATAGAAAACTTAACGATGTTTTAAAATAGCTGACCTGATGCTGGTTCAATAAATAAAACCTATAACATCATGCAGAATAAATAATAATTGCATTTTCAACTTATAACAAACAATTTGTTCAAATATATATGTTTGTAAATAAGCAAATTTAATGCAACAAACAAATGATGAAGTATCATTAATTAAAACTGTTAAAACATCCCATATTAAATGCTGTCAGTAAATATCTAACAAAACAAATTCATGTCTGTACAACAATATTTTCAACTATTTTTAACCATTATTATTAGAAAAGAATTATATGGCTGAGCGCTTTCAGAGAACTTAAGTCTCCAGGATTCCACACCTCACCTTCAACAAACAGAATGATAAACAATACCAAAGACAAAATACCTTCTGATCAAATAGCCCAAGAAGTTTATAAAATTTCATGCCCAATCAATGTATGTAGAGCAGCATATTATGGAGAGACCCATGCCAACATTACCACCAGAACATCTCAACATCATTATTTATACAGGAGAGCTCTAAATAATACTGAAAACAAATCCATATTCTTTGAGCACCAAAAAACAACAGGCCATGTGTTCGAACCCACTATGGAAAGGGCACTGTACACCCAATGTAATGATATGAAACGAAAGATTAAGGAGGCATGCTTTATTGCAAATGACAACTATGCAATAAAGTGAAAAGAATCGTGCTTTGCAATCTCCAGAAAGTGGTCTTTATGAAAGAAAAGTTTGCTTAAATGTTGCATAAATTACCGCTAAACTTTGCTTAAAATAGGCTATAAATATGGAGACTTAAGTTCTCTGAAAGCACTCAGCCATATAATTCTTTTCTAATAATAATAAGCTTCACTTTTTTGCGTAAAGTGCAATTTAAAACTTACAACTCAAAGGTGAAGTAAAAAACAAGGATTTTATTTTTAACCATTATAACCTGGAAGTTATCTCTTGTTTTTTAAAGGATTTTTGTTATTGTTGCTTTATCTGTTCCAAACACACTAACTTCTGATTTTATATCTGTGAAAAGATCCTTTGGACATATTCAATTATATTTATAAATACCCATATATTCAGGGCTGCCACATGCTGTGGACAAGTTGTGTGGGCACAAAGGTACTTCATCAATGAGAGTGCCAAATTGCCACAATAATTAATAAAATTTATATATAAATGGAAATGTTTCAATTTACAAATCACTCCATTTCTAGAAATACCTTCTGATTGCAAATATTTTTTATTTAAATATAAGAGGGTTACTTTTTTTACTCAGTCATGTGTTATAAGTTCTCCTAATGGGTATTCAGTATAGCTGGAGTGTTCAAAATTCAGGTGCTGAAATGTGGGATCAGTGCATTATTTCTGATGAAATCTCATGCTTCATTTTTTAATATTGATATTACCTTTGTCTTTATAATCTTGATGTTATCTTTTTTTGATACTGATATATTTTTACATGTTTTAGTAATCTGCTTTTTAGTGGATTTGGACTGTCATTGAATTTGTTATTTAACTAAAATTCATAATCTATAATATTATTTAAATACACAACAGTCTCAATCCAGAAAACAGAATTAGAAACAACTGTTTTTAAAAAAGATATTATTGTGTGCATTTTATTAAAACTATAATATCATTTAATGCCACTCTGTTGATTGTAACAACTATATGACATCACTTGTAATTACTCTATTGGGAAAGTGCCTACAAAATTCTTTATCTATTTTAGAGTAAGTAATCAATTGTTTGATTTATTTTTTAGTTATTAAAATCTATCATTAAACAAATTGAAATGCAAGATGTGGTAATGGTTTTTTTAAATTTATCGAATAAACAATGTAAGTGTGAAAATGTGTATTTAATTATGTATATAAATACACGAATAAAATGTATTAATTGTATGTGTATATATTTGGATATTGTAGCTCTGATAATGACTGTGGGACAGTCAAAACTGTAAGAATAAAGTTTTGATATAAAAAATAGTATTGTTGAAGTGTTTAAGAAAGTTGTAAATGGTAAGATACATTAAGTAAATGTAATGTAAATCTTTAAAACCCCTATATACTGGATTTTATAATGTAACTAAGTTATTACACTGAAATAACAAATATATATAAAAAATTAGATCATGGAATAGTGTAAATATTCTCTTATTGAACAAATATTTAAAAAGATAATTTTGTTAGTAGAAAACATAAGTTATACATGAGAGATTCCAAATAAAACCAAGTTAAAGCCAAGAGTTATTTTAACTAATTAATATGTTGAATACAGTCAACCTAGTTAAATCTAGTTATTATTTATCATATTGTGGTCCAAAACCTGAAGAGTTAATAGGTAAATAGAAAGTTAAAAGTGTAAATATTATTCTTTTTTAATATTCTATTGTCTTTTATTAAACATAGTTATATAGAATTCATTTTGTTTTAATTAACTAATTCTATTTCATGGGCAAGAAAAAAGGGGGTGGGGTTTACATGATAAAGCATTTAGATATTTAATATATATAATTTTACTTGCAAATACAGACATATTAAAGAAGTACAAATTAGTATTTATTATGTATAAATAATTACTTATTTGTTATAAATTATAAATACGATTTTGAATCAATATTTGAGAAAACAAAATAAAATACATATGCAATAAATATGGTTTTAATTTCTCCTTATATGTAAAAACAAAAAATACTTAATTGTAATTATTAATTAGAGAAAATATAACTTACTATTAAAAATTTATCGGCTGAACGTTTTCGAGGAACCATGCCTCATACTCATAGCCTTCATGAAAAGTGTAATAAATATATGCAAATGTAAATATTCAAATTAGCTACTGTTACGTAGCCCATTTTTTCGAGATCTCGAAGCATGTGTCCTTTCTGTTAATGGCATGGATGTCTCTATTAATATAGAATGCCTCCTTTATTTTTCTCCTGTAATCATTTGGCTCTGAACATAAAATAATGGGGTTGGCAGGTATGCAAAAATATATATTTATTTTCTTCAATGTTATATTGTGAATCTATTAATAACATCGTTTTCATTTATTTTTTTATTTTATTTTTTTTGCAAATTCCGATTCAACAGATAAAATTGCTAATGAAGAGAAAAGTTATTGACTTATGCTGATTTCATATTAAAATGATCAGAACATTGTGAAACATTTAAATACATATATTGTAGATAACTGAAAAATCTGTGTAGCTCTTACTTAGTGTTTCTACAATTATATTAGTTTGCAAGTAATATTCATAGTAGGGCCTACAAATTACAGAGTTTTAGCAAAAAAAGAAACCATAGTTTCACTTAGCATGTGATAAAATATTTTATTTTTTGATTTTTGGAAAAAACATAGCTCATGCAGGCTGAGAATCATGTTAAATGCAAGGTCTTGTACCACCATGCTGAACTTAGGATCTGTTCATAAGACTAGGGCCACTGGAATTTAGCTTGAACAAATGCACTCTTACCCATGAAGCATCCCTGCATATATTGTCTATAAGCCAAACTGAATATACCTACCCTTCCTCTATCTGTGAAATAAATAAACAAATTCTCTACTTTTGCATCAGCAAGTCATATAAATAATAGAGTGGTTGTCCATTCTTTGTCTTTTTATTGTTATTGAACTTAGTTTACTAATAGTGTTGGTGGAGGTACCTAAGTTCCCTTTAGCTTTACATATGCAAATTATATAAAGAATGGACTAGTTGTCTATTTTTTAACTTTTCAGTGGTATTAAACTTTGTTTGCTAACAGTCTTGAAGTCTTAAGATGGAACTAATATTTGAACCAGATCTAAATATATCAATATTAATTATGAAATAATAATCAATGAAATAAAGAATAAAGACTGTGAATAATATTTCTATAGTGTCATTTTTTACACCACTCTTCTGCAAAATAGGGATTAGTTTCTACCCCTTTTAATACTTTGTAGGGTTCTGTAGTGCAATTTTCACTACATCACTTTCACACAAAGTAGGGACTGATGTCTCTAATTTTAACACCTTCACAAGGAATTAAAAATGGGTAGGAATTAGTCCCTATCTTGTGTGAGTGGTGTGATGAAAATTACACTACAGAAATATTATTCATTTCGGATCATCTCTAATCTAATGAATGTCTAATAAAAATTATTACTATACTTTCATTAAATGATTTATGTCAAAGTTGTGAGGGCAGCACATTTGACAAATCAATTAAACTGTAGTAATTTGCTATATATACTGAACAATGATAAAGATATGTGTAAGAGATTATTGTCTGGGTCAACTGATGAGTGCTGATTCAGCACAAAATATTTTCTTGAGGGATCATAGGTCCTCACATCTTTGATCATATGTTTATGATTGCACCACCACCCACAAAGTGTTAAAAGTAGATAGAAACCAGTTACTAACTTGAATAAGAGTGGTGTAGTAAAAATTACACTACAGAAATATTTTTCATTATTGGATAATCTCTAGCCTAATGAATGACTAAGACTATGTTTTATTTTAAATACCCTTTGCATTGTTAATCAATTGTACACCAAATTAATAAATAAATATAGACTAAACTGTAATTAAATCAGCTTTCTCTAACTGTGAAGTAAATAAATGTAAAAGTGGTGAGTTTATTTCATAGCTAGAAGGAATTTAATCAATTAGAATACAGTTTATATGCATTAAACATGTAAATGTAATAATTATTGATTAATTTGACTTATGATTTATTATCAATATAAAGTTATTTAAAATGAGACACAAACTTTATTCTTTCCTTAACTTATTACCTTTCATAATCAATGTTGCCATATTTAAATCTGCCTTAAATATCAATTCCACCCTGAAATGAATGCTGACATAAAGGTTGAGAGTTTATTTATTTTATGTGTTTAGTCAATTCCAATTTGGATTATATATTTTAAATTTTGTGCAAATTTAATATATATAGTATTGATATAATGTGTACGTGTGTCCATATTTATAACATAAACTAAAATGTTGAAATTTTAATTATATGCATTCAAAAAGATAATTTAATACAAATTTACCTAGATAGTAAGCTCAATTGGTAAATGCTTCATAAACAAAAATTCTCATATAAGAAATAAGCAATTACAATGATTTCCTAATGCAAAAAAAATTAAATTTGTTACCCTAAATTAAAAATATATTATTAAAAAAAACATTAAAAAAATCCAATTTTAAAAAAAATTAAAAAAGTAATAATTAATAAATAAACATTTTACTAAGAATATTATTAATAAAAATACTAATTTATGAATAAATATACTATACAAACATTTTAGTTACTGTAATTTTAATTCACAATGACAAGAATGTCATATAAAAACATATAGACTACAAATGGTATCTCATACTGCTCCTAAGAAGAGTATTTGTTTTATACAAATATTATTTTAAATATGATTATTCTTATTAAAAGCATTATTTACAATATATGTATAAAACAATTAAAAAAATATAGCCATAAAATCACAAAAATGAAGAAAGGAAATTACTTTTATTTAACTGGATTTGGTTGATTGCTTTCTTATAATCAGTTTATAATGAAATAAATTTTCTTTTTATTACTATTACCATTAATTATAGTAAGTTTTATAATATTAATTTTAAAAAGTAGATAATAAATAGCAATCATTTGCAAAATGTGGAAAAAAATTTATAGCTGTTTAAATTATAAATGATTTAAGATACATACTGCTAAACCGGAAATGGCATCATAAAATTTATACTACACAAGCTAAATTTAAATTAATTTAATTGTTTCAATATATATTATTAATTCTAATATTTTCATGGATAAAAGATGTCATATTATTATTACTATTTGTGGGATATTCCATGTAGTAAAAAAGCTAAATGCTGACATTTCAGTACAATATCAAAGAGGACGCTCTGAGGAAGGTACTTAATATTGTACTGAAATGTCAGCATTTAGCTTTTTCACTACACGGAATATTCCGCAAATAGTAATAATAAAATGACATATATATATATACTGAGTACTGAGATGGATACCTGTTAAACTTAAAAAATATGAAATTAAGAGATTTAAAAAATGATAGCAGTATCACTGACCACTTGTAGCTATTAAGGATTAAAAATTATAATTTTTCAATTTATGGTCTGCCATTTTGGATCTTACCTAGACTAAGGATGATAATCCCTGAATCATGATTCATTAAATTAGAATAAACCATATAGAAAAAAACAAATAAATTAATGCAATGTTTCTTTTAAGAATATTTTTGATGTATTCTATGTTTTATCATTAAAGGGTTTTTTGTAATTATCTAACCAGTAAAACCGAACTTTTTTGCAGCAATATAATTTTTGTTTAAAGCAATGATTCATAATTTTATTTATTTTAAATAAATACATGCATAATTAAATAAAATTTAGATTTTAAAAATGCATTTTTCAATTGATCACAATGTTGTTGTTTTTTTGTTTGTTTGTTTGTTTTTTGCTGGTATTGTTTGAGTAAGAAATAACAGATTTTTGCCTAAGAGAATTAAAATTTCTAGAAATGTGAAAATACTAATTAGAAATTAGTTAAATGAAATTAATTTCTGAGGCAATGTAGACATTTTAAAATCTTTTATTAATTGTTGCATATGACAAGGTTAGTACTAAATTAAATTTGTATATATTTTTTGCTGTTATTTTTTTATATTTGTAATGTAAGCTTTTTCTTGGCTATGTCAGTAACAAATTATGAGGGTTTGATAAAACCTGAATATTTTCAACTTATTTTTAATATTATTTGATTATAAAGGTTTATTATTAATTGAACAATGCACAAAATTTTTCTTTTTCTGTTTTGTTAACTAAAATAATTTAGATTTATGGTTACAAAGTTTTTACCTTGGGCAAAATTAATGTTTAAGGAAATTTTAGGCTAAAATTATTATCATTTTTTATTACTATGACTACTACTACTACTGCTGCTGCTGCTGCTGCTGCTTCTGCTGCTGTTACTGCTGTTGCTACTGCTACTGCTGATACTACTATTACTACTACTACTACTACTACTACTACTACTATTATTATTATTATTATTATTATTATTATTATTATTATTTAATTTATCACTTCTTGTGTTTTTTCTAATATTCTTAAATGTGCCAAAATAAACCCAATTTTTAAAAATGGCTCCTGTGACTGTGTTAATAATTATAAATATATTTCAGTTTACATACTATTGCTTGAATTTTTGAGAGGTGCGTTTATAATAAAACTATTTCAGATGTTAGTAAAATCATTTCTTATTTACAACATGGTTTTATTCCTAATAGATCTGTAGAGTCATTTGCAAACAATTTATGATAATATAGCACATGCAATTGAGGAGCAGTAGAGATTTTATATTATTTATTTTGAATTATCAAAAGCCTTTGATAGAGTAGACCATGTCATTCTTCTTCACAAATTACATAAAATGGGTTTTTCACTAAACTTATTTATTGATTTCAATTCTTTTTATAGTCATATAGCCTATATCAAATCCAATAATAATATTTCATTTCATTTTGAGTGCAAATTAGGTGTTTCTCATGGTAATATTTTAGTACCCATGCTTTTTAACATTTAAGTATTAATGATCTCAATGATTGCCTGAAATATTCTTATCTTTATTGCTTTGCTAATGACTGTAAAATCTTTAGAAAAATCACTTCAGTGATTGATTGTATTTTTCTTCAGAAAGATGTTAACTTTAGTGCTTGGTGTGATCTAAATAATATGGCAGTTAATATTAATAAATGTCCCCTTGTTTCATATCTAAAAAATCCAAAGTTTTAATTTTTTATTTTATTTTATTAATTCTCATAAATTTAATTCTGTTTAATCCGAAAAAGATTTGTGACTTTTTATTTTTTTAACAGTGGCTTCTTTCTACTTCATTTAGAAATGATTGTTAGTAAAGCTTTTAAATTCATGAATGCCATTCTTAGGTATGATTATTTTTTGTAATGATATATAATTCAAATTAGTTTTGTCATTGGTTATTTCCATTATTGAATATTGTTCAATAATTTGGAATCCTACTCTAAACAAGGATGTAATTTATTACAATCAGTATTTAATAAGTTCTGCAAATATGTTTTTCTGGAAAATAAAGTTATTCATCTTTTTTCTAGATGAAAATATAGATATTTAAATATCTTTATAAAATCATTAAGTTATTCTATCTAATATAATTTTAACTATTATAATTAGGTCTTATAAGCATGATAATCAGACTATTTTTGTCTGTTATATTCAAGTTTGTCATTACAATGTTCTTAAATTTTCTTCTTTTTTTTTTATATGTCATAGCATCGGCCGGGAGGCGAACCCACAACTGTTTGTAACCAGCTGCTTGCTTGCAAGGCGGCTGTGCTGATCTCTCGGCTAACAACGATTGACCTACATTTTCTTCTTTATTTAGGTTTTCCTCTTTATACAATCAGATTTGTAATAATACTAATTTTAATTTAAATTATAAGCAATTTTGTAATATTATTATTAAAAATCAAATGTCATGGTTGATTAATTTAAATTTATTTTATATGTATATTACTTTTTTGTTTATAACTTCCTTTTATTATTAAATTATGTGCATTATGTTTATGCCTTTATTTTTTTTAATGTGCAAACTGTAATTGGTTATATGCTGTTGTTTAGCACTTAAATAAATGAACTGTAGTCGTAGTGGTAGTAGTTGTTGTAGTAGTAGTAGTAATAGTAGTAGTAGTAATAGGAGTAGTAGTAGTAGTAGTAGTAGTAGTAGTAGTAGTAGATGATGATAGTAGTAGTAGTAGTAGTAGTGGTAGTAGGAGTAATAGTAGTAGTAATATGATGATGATGTTTTAAAGATAAACTTAATTCAACTTAAAGAGTTACAAGTTTTACATAACTTAGATTGCTGTGTTTACATGGGCAATCTGTTGTTGTAGGCTTACATATATATAAATTGATTTATTAATTTACACAGGATTGCAGTAATTTTTTACATACTGTGGATTAGTTACAAGGTTTTACACAGCTTGGACTGCCATGGTTACATCAGCAATCTGTAGTTGTAGGTTTACATATATAAAGGTTATTTTATTGATTTACACAAGATTACATAAATTTTACATGCTCTGGACTGCTGTACACCTGGGTCTTTTTTTACGCGGACTTATTTAACATGATTTTGAAGTTACGTGATTCGTGTTTTACCGGAAGTCAACATCTGATAATGCTCTATTACTTTAAATAATAAATTTTGCGCACTTACGTTATATTGAAAGTAATAGCACATTATTGGAATTCTACTTTCATCTTAGTAATTTCAATATTTTCAGTGCTTTATAAGAGTAAGATTTTATGCAATAATGAAATTAAAATCATGATTTCCACATTTTATATATACACACATTAAATTTTACAAGATTATAATGTAAATTTGTTCAAACATTGTGCGTGTTAATTTTGCATTTTAAATCACATTCTGTTTTTGCTTTTTAAAAAAGAACATAATCAATTATTAATCATTTAGTGTCCACAAGTTTATTTTTAAAAGGTCAGTAATAGCAGTGGGCACAATTAAAATCTGATTTTTAATTGTAATTAACAATTTAAAAATTACTTACGGGCGACTTGAAATTAATGCGATGTAAAATGAAATTTGATTTTTAAACGGAATTGAAAATTAAAGGCAAAAATAAGAATTTAATTTTTAGTTGTTAATTTTAATTAAATTTTTCCCAGCAGTGGTGAATAAATGTCTTTTTATTATCATAAGTCTAAGTTCATAAATAATTAATAAAATCATCATCGTCGTCAACAGAAAACTATTAACACAACATGAAAGTGAACTTGGCGCTAGTTGTATTTCCTCTTGTGAGAATAATTGCTGAGATATTCTTGACTTCATTTAAGGAGAAGCCAAATACATCACATCACATCACATGAGAATCTGATTTTTTACTAGTTTGCAAACAAACATGTTTTTGGGCAAATAGCGATAATAATTAAAACATGTATAAAAAAATATAAATTACTGTACTGTAAATTATGCATAAAAATATATTATTTTGAATAAAATTAAATATTATAGTTAAAAAAAGTTTGTCTTGTATCAATTTTTTTCAAATTTGAAATTTTTTATTAGTCATATTTTATTTCCTTATTTTTTTTTTTGCGCGAATTTTAAAGTAATTTTACATTGGTGCTTTGCTTTTACACGAATTTTGAAAAATCACAGACT
Source organism: Epiperipatus broadwayi (assembly GCA_028023455.1). NCBI lineage: Eukaryota > Metazoa > Onychophora > Udeonychophora > Euonychophora > Peripatidae > Epiperipatus > Epiperipatus broadwayi. Next base: position 1,807,754 of record JAQFVV010012527.1, read on the forward strand.
GCATCCCCCCTTTTTCAATGTAAGTTACGTCTATTTTTGCGTGTTTTCTGAGGAGTCTATCTTTTGCATAAAATGAGACCCAGGTGTATTTACAAATGCAAACCAGGTTTAGCTTTATGTGGTTGAGTTGTCTGGGTAACATAGGTAAGAAATTAGAATTTTCATGGTAGTGTGGCAGTTACCTGTGAAGTCCACACTGATATGAGATCAATGTGTTATTTTTGATTTTGGATGACTAGTTTTTTCTCTTGGTTTTATTAGCAATGTAGGTTGGGGAGGGTGTTGGTGTGGATAGAAGACATGGTGTGATTGTTTTCATAATTGGTACAACTCCACCATGCTTGCTTTCTGGTGCATTTGAACAGGTGAGTTTCAGAGGGATGAAGGGTACCAGCTATGTAAGAATTAGTTAGAATTGGAGTTTGTGGTAGGTTGGTTAGACTCTGGATGTATCTGTGTGTTAAAGATAGAGGTTAGTACGACTTTTGATCAGATCAATGAGTATAGATCCTGATTTCCAGAGGGGGCTGTTGGTACAGTTATGTTGGAACTGGTTGCTATCGTTGAGTTGGAGTTTGTTATAGGCTAGTCACAAACTGATTCAGGCTGTGTTAAAGCTAGAGGCCAAGTGAAGCTTTTAATGTGATTTAACTGTGAATTCATGGTTAGAGGATGCAGACATAGGGAGATGATAAATTTGGATAGGTAGTTAGGCTTGGCATTGCTATTGTAAGTGACTTATGTTTTTTTGAAATAATCAAGTAACTTGATGTTAATTGAAGATTTGAATAAAAAAAATTAACACAAAATTGGAAATAAGTTATCAACTGATTGAAAATTGAAAAAGATATATAAAGTTCGTTTTTTTTTTCTGATAGCCTAAAGTTTTCACTTTTTTATAAGTATAAACAGCCAGAGCTTGTTAACTTTGTGAGCGAGTTATTTGCTGGGAACTTGAAATCGAATTTTTATTACTAAACAAAGATCGTAGTTTGTTACAATAACATTAAAAATAAGCATATGCTTGACTGACCTTTGGATTTTAAAACTCTATGCTGGTATCAGATGACTTTTTTTTTAATTATCGTTAGATAACTTGATTTTAATTGGAAGTTTGAATAAAAAGTGTAATTCAAAACTAAAAAGAAGTAATAAATTTATTAAAGATATGTTATTATCTTGCATTAGACTAAAGTTTTGAAATTTTTTAAGCATAAAAACCAGAGCTTGCTAACTTGTTTATGAGCAAGTGAATTGCTTGCTGGGAAATTTGTAATTGGATTTCTGCCCTAACAGAGATCGGAATTTGCTCCAATAGAATTAAAAGTAAGCTTACTTTTTTGTTTGACTGAACTTTGGATTTTGAAACTCTGCACTGGTAATATTGGCGGGAAGCATTTTGTCATGTGATGAATTTGTCTCCATAACGTTTTCTAAATTATCGTTGGGTAGCTTGATTTTAATTAAAATGTAACACAAAATTATTAATTAATTATCAACTCATTGATCATTGAAAAAGGTATATTGGAATATGGGTTTTACCATGTCAGGCTTAGGTTTTGAATACTTTTTGAGTATGGAAAACTAGAACTCTTTAACTTGGTAGTGAACAAATGGACTCTTGCTGCTGAACTATAATTATTATTATGATGGTGATGATGCTGCTGAAATTAAATATGACATTAAAAAAAAAAATTTCCATATTATCAGGATTTTTTAGTGATAAAAAAAGTTTCTCTGAAATGAAGAACTATCAATCATTTGATTAAAAAATCTTCTCCTAGTCAAATTAAATTTATTAAATAGGGAAAATTTATTTGCATCACAGAATAATGAAAAATATTTAGCTGATAAGTTTAATGAGTTTTTTTTTTTTTTTGGCATATGTTTCGATGCATGATGTGCCGCAACAAATTTCGTCTTCCTGTTCATGTCAATTCTTTTTTTATGTTTAGATGTTTCTGAACCTGTTATCTGTATTAATTGATAGTTTAAAATGTCCATTCTTCTGGATTAGATAGCTTAACACGTAAGATTCTTAAAGATAATCGATCAATATTTATTTCTATTCTGATTTATTTAATTTATCTTTGTGTTCTGGATCATTTCTTGAATGGTTGGAATTTAATGTTATTACTCCTATTTATAAAAAGGGTGATTCCACTCTTATGGATAATTATAAACCTATTGCTATTATTTCTGTTATTTTTAAATTATCAGAAGTGATAATTAAGGATAAAATGTGATTTCTGTTCAAAAATAAAATTTCATCTGACACTCAATATGGTTTTATTCCTATTAGATGCTTTAAAAAATCATGTTCTTTATTTAACAATTTCACTAGATGATAAACTTAAAACACTAGTTATTTATCTTGATTTATCTAAAGCATTTGACTCTGTTATTCATAATATTTTAATTAAACATTGTTATTTGTATAGTTTTCATAGTTCTCTTGGCCTTTGATTGGAGAGTTATTTAAAGGATAGAAAACAGTTAAGTAACATTTATGATAGTATTAGTAATGTGCTCATAATTAATAATGGAGTCCCACGGGGTTCAGTCCTTGGTCTTCTATTATTTTTAATTTATATTAATGATATATTTTCACTGGAGCTAGAATCTAAGATTTCTGGTTTTGCTGATGAAATTATTGTATCTTGAAATGCTGCTTCTTATAATTGTCTCAAAAAAATAGCAAATGAAGATTTGGATTTAATTGGATAAAACAAAAGCTATTCTTTTTTTTTTTTTTTTGTAAGCATGTTTTTTTTTACTCTTAAGATTAAAATTTGTTGAAAATATATTTTGCATTTTAATTATGTGTGTACATGTAACAATATTCCTTTGGTAAATAATTATTGTTATTTTAATATATTTATTTTATTCCAGATTGTTCCTGACAAATCATGTTATGCATTTTTGTCAATGTTTACATAATTTAAATTATATGGGGTTTTTTCCATTTAATTATTTTTTTTCCAAAGTTCTTTTTATTTATATTGCCTGTTATCAGAGCATTTTATCCTATAATATTTAGGATAATAGTTTTCTATATATTCTATCTTGTGTGCTTTACAAAGTTATACTTTGCACATTATCTTTGATAGATGTTGATCTTCTCATTCATGATATATTTGTTGAGTATGGTATTTTTGATGTGATTCATTTGTAACAATATAGAATATTTTTTTATATTTTTTATTGTAAACTGTTTCTGCATCCTAAAGTTTCTGTTATTAATACTCATCTTTCTAATAGATTTCAATTAGTTTTTCCAAGTTCTTTTAAAGAATCTAGTAGAAGACAATATTTTTTATTCTGGTTGTAAACTATTTAATCCATTATATATGAGTGTTCAATTGATTTGAATAATATTTCTCATGTATCTTTTAAAAAGTATTTCCGATAGTGGTTGTGCAATATATAATAATTTTGTTATATTTATATTTTTATATTTATTTATTTTTTAAATTGTATTTCTCACCTTTTGCTACTTGTGACTTTGTTGGGATTTTTTGTTTTGTTTTATTTTTAATTTATTAAATTTTACATGTAAGCTCCTCACCTTTCTATACTTTTTCCATTTTTATAAAAATCAGTTGACTTGAATCCACTAGTTATACTATACACAAAAGAATCTAAAAACAGGATTCACATATATTCCATCTTGATTAATAAATAAAAAAATAATTACCATTGTCTTTATTTTAATGTACATGAATCCTTTAAATAAGAACAAAAAAAAAATTTTAAATTAGCTATAATTAAAGAATAACTTTTCTTTTATTGTTAAATTAAAATATTTTAATGGTTTTGTCAAAATCAGAAAAGTCAAATAAAATTATTTACACTAAATGGTGACATTTTTATCTTTGATTTTAAATACTTTACAGTACTTTAAAAATATCAAATATCATTACGTCATCAATTTTCAAGTCATTTTAAATTTGATTTCATATAATTATACATCTTATTTTTTCTGTGCTGAATTATACTTTTCCTTTTAAGCTTTAGATATATGTATGGACGTACACAATGTTTGCCATGAGAATAATTCATCTCATTATTTCTCCTCTTGGAAAAAAAAAAAGAGTAATAAATCACACCTAACAAACAATATCAAACCGTATAATAAACTCTTTTTCCAGAAATCCAACTGGCATTTAGCAGTTAAAATAATGAATAATGATTATGTTTGGAGAACTATCTTTCTAATCTAAAACATTACTCATAGGGAAATTTTTGAGACTTAGAGATTGATTCTAATAAATATAGGAATCCCTTGAAAGTTCTATCTTGAGTCTTAGAGTTGGAAGTTGGCTCATAAATATAAGAACTTGAGAGTAGAAAGATGTAGTATCTGAGCATGACAACCTTGTATCCTCAAACCAGTGTCAAAATTCTTTATACATCAACAGAACTGAAAGTATAGCCTAACTCCAATAGCCAAAAACTTTAAGAATCTCCAAAAATTTTGCTTTTCTTCCATTTTACTTTAAATAAGAATTTTTTTCACGTGTATATCAATATCATATTTTATAGTCTATAAATCAATTATTTGTCATCTAATAACCAAATCATCATATATACTCTTGTAACACATTCCACAATCTTTTTTCTATTAATTTTCTATAAAAATACAGATTTTTGTTTCTCAAATATAAAGTTATATTCATGGTCCAAACTATGTGGTAATTTTGTATTACTGGATACCAGTATTCTATCAGCATCAGGCTAAGTGTTGAGTCACCAGTAAAGATGTGGAAGTATTAATCAATAATGCAAAACATCATTCTCAAAATATCAACAAAAAACAAATTATCATGAATGAAAAAGTCTGTATCAGATCTTTTGTGGTTGGATTTTAAAAAGATACACTATAATAACTCAGACTAATCATAATCTAGCCCAGGAGTTGGTAAACTGCCACTTGGAAGCTCATGTGACTCTTTGATCATAATCTTGTGGCTTTTTATATCATGACAAACAAACATTTTTTTTTTTTTTTTGTAATTAGCAAATAAATATTTTGATAACTTGAGGACAAAAAAAGTGCTCTTTATAATGTTGTTTCATGAATTGAACCTTATTGTAGAATAGCAGTTATTGTATGTAATGAATGTTTAAATTTTAGATATTTGTGAATAAATCAAATCTCTAAGTATTTTTTTGTTTGTTTATTTTTAAATGAATTTTTATTTTTATTACAATGCATACAGATTATATTATATTCTACTTGCAAAATGTTCAAATATATCCATAGGCATTCAGAAAAATTCATAATTTTATGAATCTATTTTTCCATCTATTTTGTTGTAGCTATTTTATGGCAGGGAATATTTAACCAAAATGGTTCTTAATGTTAAAAAGGTTGCCAAACCTCGCATCTAACCAATGCCAAATTAGAGCATAATATTATAAAAACAATCAATGTTTATATATATATATTGTAACCTCTGTCCTTCTTCACTTATTCACTTTATTAGATTTATAAATGCCCAGGCGCCAATTCTATACAAGATAGAATAAAATTTATAATTGTAAATTGCTTTTAAACTTATTTAAAAGATTCTTATATTGTAATTACTCTATGGCTTAGCTCAGTTGAGGTTATAGGATATGGTCTTCATATAGGATGCAAATAAGAGTAATAAAACATTTATGGATAACAACTCTGTAACACTAATTTAATCATATGCCACACATTTATTTAATTATAAAACTATTGCAAAATTATCAATTATCATATTTAATATAGGATAGATAATGATGAGGGTCGGGTATCTTTTATATCCACATCACCATCTATTCTAAGCAAAGTAAAATATATTATTGGCACTGTAATATGGAGATTTATCATCTCCAGACAAATTAAATATAACTTGACTTATACTGGCAAATTTAGATATTCTAGAGCTATGTTATGTTAAGCATATGTGTGTGTGTGGAAATGGAGAATCGAACATATATAATTAAGCAACTCATATGGGCTATTAATTCAATAAAACATTTATTAAAAATAAAAGACAAAATAAATAATAAATAAATAAAAAATATTATTTTATGCTCTTTTCTAACCTATTACATTTCTTCTACAGTAAAACCAAAATTGACTAATATTTAATATATGAATTATATATTTTCAAATATGTGTGTTTTTATAACATTGTAAATATAATGTATTTCTAAATCATATTTTTATTAGCTCATTTATAAAATACTTAGTGCAACAAATTAATCATTTTTTATACCTATTACAAACATTTATGAAACACTTATCTGTTATAATCAGTGTATATCATCTAACATTAACTATACAAAAATGAAGAAAGGCAGGGGAAAACAATAACCAAACACTTACACTTATATATGTGAGGGTTAAATAATATCTCCAAACTCAAACTAAATAACATAATCATCCCTCGACCATTTCTACCTCCAAATACATTCAATACACTTCCTACATAAACAAACTTATAACAGACAAGGTTTTAATTCTTTATTTATTTTAAATAAACTTCATTAACAAAATTGAAGCATAATAAATACAATTTTTTTAAAATAATAATTTATAGCATCATGCACACACTCGAATATATAATTACCTATAATATGATTTCTAGATCATATAAAATAATAGATTATCATATTATAATAATAAGAAGTTACATTGTTCTTTTTTTAAAAGAAAACAAAAAAAATTGATTGTATATCTATTATAAGCAATAATGAAAAATACTTATCAATATCCAATTATTACATGTTAATTTTTTAAAAATTTGAAAGTTGAAAGAAACATACATATCAATTTCAAAGACAACAGTAAATTATAACATTAAAAAAATGTCTATCTGATTGTTAAAGCATAATTTGTTAAGAATGACAATAGTCTTTTTTTATCCTAGAATTCCATGATAGGCGTTATAATAACATTTGCATTCATTGGAATTATTTTATTATATATGCACGAATAGCAAAGTTATACAGTATAAAATTATTCTCTTGATATAAGATCAAATGGATAAACTCTTTCATTTTAAATTTTATTTTGCAGAATATTGATAGAAAATTCTTAAAATTGAAAACACACATCTAGCATTTAATTATAGCATTTAATAAGAAAATTTTAGCTAGCTTTATTTTAAACAATTTTGTCATTTTAATATTATTTAGCTTTGGTAATATTCTAAAATAAATTATAACTAATTAGCTTACATAACATCAGGAATTTTAAAAGTAGTGAATATTGATCATCATTTGACAGAAATTTGAAGCTGGCTTCCCTTTTGGGGGTTTATCTCTTCATTTTTATATTATTCCAGTAGTATAATAGAAAATCTTCCACAGTTTATTATCAGAATCCTCGCGATGTTTTTTTTTTTTATTTGTTCTAATACTCTTAGAAAGTTATAGATTCTTTTAAGCTTTATTTTTTTATATCTTCTTCCTTGGAATTTTTTTATACTTTTCTTCAAGTTTTAAACTTTCTGTCCCTCTTCACTCATGCCCTCTGTTTTTTTTATTACAATCAACTTTGGAAGTGTGCCAGAATTTTTACTTATAAAATTTTAACAATACGATATTTGAACGGAATAAAACATAATAAATAAATATATATATATCAAATATTAATTTACAAATGTTATTCACTAATATACAAATAATCTTTATCATTTTAAATATAAGATTATGAACAATACATAATTAGTAAATAATAAATAAAATATAGAAAAGAAAATTCTAATTAATAATATATCTATGTATCTGCTTATTATGACATGTAAATTTTTCTACTACATACAAACATCCCTGATGTTGTTCATCCTCCTCTTCTACTACCAAACATACATAATCCAAAACTCTACCAATCAATATACCCAATTAAAGTTTTAATTTTTTAAATTCTAATTTTAACTAGAAAATTACATCACAATTCATTTTTCTCAGATAATTAACTTTAGCCATTATTATCACAAATGTGAACTGTCCACATTTCTTCCTGATGCCAACCTGGAAGGTTACTATATATATATATATATTAGAAATGTAAAGACTATATATATATATATATTAGAAATGTAAAGACTAATTGTTTACTGTGCAGTCATTTTGTTAAAAGTAAAGAATTAAGATATATAATTAAACCTGATAGCTATCAGTCTGTATCTCATAAAGTAGCTGCTTTAAGGAATTATTGTCATAGGAATAATGAATTAAATAATTCTAGTGGGGTAGCTTTGTTTCAGAAATATCAATTTTATAAAGATTACTTGAGGATTGGTTACTCTGATAAATTTGTTAAAAGTATTTTATTTAATAGTAATATTTGTAAGGATGTAAAAGTTAAAAAAAAATATGATTTTATTTCTTTGCCATTTAAATTGTCTTCTTATAAAATTGTATGTAGAAATAGTAAATTGTTTGGAAATAAGAAAATTGCTTGGAAAAGGGGTGTTAATTGAATAATTTATTAAATAATACACAAATTTTTGATAGAAAGACTTCCTGGTGTAGTATATTTTATCCTTTGTTTATTTTGTAAGAAGGTTTACATAGGTCAGAGTAGTTTGAGTTTAAATGAAAGAATAAAGGTTCATAAAAGTAGAGTTAAAAATAGATATCTTAGTTCTGCTTTGTATGTCCATGAAAAAAATACAGGCTACACTATTGATTTTGATGAAGCTATGATTGTCTTCTTTGAGAGAAATGAAATCAAAAGAAGAATTAAAGAATCTTTATTATTGAAAATTTATTATTCTGAAGCAATTAATTTATTTAAGAGTTCTTTTAATATTAAGGGTGGATGGGAAGTGAATGGATTTGTGGGTAATGTTTAATATTATATATATTGTGTAGTTTTTGTAGTTTTTTACACTTGAGAAGTCTGTTTGTAGCAGTGAAACCATTGGTAGTGTTTTAATATTATTTTTATGCTGGTCTGTTTGAATTTTAGATTTGGGGTAGTTTTGATTATATATATATATATATATATATATATATATATATATATATATATATATATATATATATATATATATATATAATCAAAACTACTCCAAATCCAAAATTAAACCAGACCAGCATCAAAATAATATTAAAACACAACCTAAGGTTTCACTGCTACAAGCAGACTTCTCAAGTGTAAAGAACTACAAAAACTACACAATATATATAATATTAAAAACTACCCACAAATCCATTCACTTCCCATCCACCCTTAATATTAAAAGAACTCTTAAATAAGTTAATTGCTTCAGAATAATAAATTTTCAATAATAAAGACTCTTTAATTCTTCTTTTGATTTCATTTCTCTCAAAGAAGACAACCTTAGCTTCATCAAAATCAATAGTGTGGCCTGCATCTTTTTCATGGACATACAAAGCAGAACTAAGATATCTATGTTTAACTCTACTTTTATGAACCTTTATTCTTTCATTTAAACTCAAACTACTCTGACCTATGTAAACCTTCTTACAAAATAAACAAGGAATAAAATATACTACACCAGGAATAGTCTTTCTATCAAAAACTTCTTTTGTATTATTTAATAAATTATTCAATGTTGTTTTGTATTCACATGTAACAAAATTAAATAAATAAAAAGATTTTTACTACAAATAGAATACAGCAATTTATTTATATTTTAGTTTATAACAATTTTGAGTTCATAACACATATAAGAAATTATATACATAATCACGTGTCCAATTTCCCCACTAACAGTTCTATTCTAATATGGCCGGTTTGCCAAAACCTCTTCTTAAAGTCTATTAATATTTTAATTATTCCATATTCTAAAATTAGCCATTTTAGGCGTACAAAAATAATAATAAGATCGAGAAGATCTGTAATTACCTATATGGATCTTGGAACCTTCAGACTCCGCTAGTTCTGGGTTATACCTCCATTGATCGTATATCTCTTTTTCTATATAAAGATTTCCACTCTGGTCACACAGCAAGCTGTAAATATTCTGTATTTTAAAATTACCCAGCTTCGCTTTCTTTTTCTTCTTTGTTCTGCTTTCGCTTGATCCTTATCAGTCCTTTTAATTAATTAATTGTATTTTCGTTTTTAATTAGAAATCGTTACTTTACTTCAATTAGTAAATCCTTATTTAAGACTTTAATTAGTGAATGTTTGATTTAGATTTTAATTAATGAATGTTATCATATAAAACAATCTGTCTTATTTCCGTATTTTAATCAAAATCCCCATAACGTTTTTTACTTGTATTTTTAAAGTCTGCCTTTTTATTTTTACTTCTGGAGTACACTATTATTATTATTATTCCAAATACTATAAATGTAACACCCCTTTTCCAAACAATTTTTTTATTTCCAAACAATTTACTATTTCTACACACAATTTTATAAGAAGACAATTTAAATGGCAAAGAAATAAAATCATATTTTTCTTTAACCTTTACATCCTTACAAATATTACTATTAAATAAAATACTTTTAACATTTATCAGAGTTTCCAACACTCAAATAATCTTTATAAAATTGATATTTCTGAAACAAAGCTACCCCACTAGAATTATTTAATATAATATTCCTATGACAATAATTCCTTAAAGCAGCTACTTTATGAGATACAGACTGATAGCTATCAGGTTTAATTATGGATCTTAATTCTTTACTTTTAACTAAATGACTGCACAATAAACAATTAGTTTCTACATTTCTAATCACCAAAAGATCTAAAAATTTTAACTTACCAAAATCTAACCCCCCTCCTTCTAACACAAATTTTATAGAAGGATCAAAACAATTAAACTCATTTACAAATTCCTTCAATTTATCATTCTCAACTACAAATAAACAATCATCAACATATCTGACAAATAATTTTACATATAAACAATTCTTTTTAATAATAATTTCCTCTTCCATAAAACTAATATAAACTGAACATACTAAAGGAGAAATAATATAAGCTATTATCCAACCTTCCTTAATCTTATAAAAATTATCTCTATAAGTAAAATACATAGAATCTTCCAATAACAAAAGCAAATCTTTAATTACCTTAATTTTATTTTTTGATAAAGAACTTTTCTTAATCAATGCAGACAAAAGAACATCAATACTGCTTAACCTATTAACAGACTGATACATATTTTCAATATCTAAACTTCCAAATACCCAATTACTTTCCATTTTTTAGTTTCTTATTCTTTTGAGGCTGTTGATAAGATTAATAATTTTAAAATGGAAAGTAATTGGGTATTTGGAAGTTTAGATATTGAAAATATGTATCAGTCTGTTAATAGGTTAAGCAGTATTGATGTTCTTTTGTCTGTATTGATTAAGAAAAGTTCTTTATCAAAAAATAAAATTAAGGTAATTAAAGATTTGCTTTTGTTATTGGAAGATTCTATGTATTTTACTTATAAAGGTAATTTTTATAAGATTAAGGAAGGGTGGATAATAGCTTATATTATTTCTCCTTTAGTATGTTCAGTTTATATTAGTTTTATGGAAGAGGAAATTATTATTAAAAAGAATTGTTTATATGTAAAATTATTTGTCAGATATGTTGATGATTGTTTATTTGTAGTTGAGAATGATAAATTGAAGGAATTGGTAAATGAGTTTAATTGTTTTGATCCTTCTATAAATTTTGTTTTAGAAGGAGGGGGGGTTAGATTTTGGTAAGTTAAAATTTTTACATCTTTTGGTGATTAGAAATGTAGAAACTAATTGTTTATTGTGCAGTCATTTAGTTAAAAGTAATGAATTAAGATCTATAATTAAACCTGATAGCTATCAGTTTGTATCTCATAAAGTAGCTGCTTTAAAGAATTATTGTCATAGGAATATTAAATTAAATAATTCTAGTGGGGTAGCTTTGTTTTAGAAATATCAATTTTATAAAGATTACTTGAGTGTTGGATACTCTGATAAATTTGTTAAAAATATTTTATTTAATAGTAATATTTGTAAGGATGTAAAGGTTAAAGAAAAATATGATTTTATTTCTTTGCCATTTAAATTGTCTTCTTATAAAATTGTGTGTAGAAATAGTAAATTGTTTGGAAATAAGAAAATTGCTTGGAAAAGGGGTGTTACATTGAATAATTATTAAATAATACAAAAGAAATTTTTGATAGAAAGACTATTCCTGGTGTAGTATATTTTATTCTTTGTTTATTTTGTAAGAAGGTTTACATAGGTCAGAGTAGTTTGAGTTTAAATGAAAGAATAAAGGTTCATAAAAGTAGAGTTAAAAATTGATATCTTAGTTCTGCTTTGTATGTCCATGAAAAAGATACAGGCCACACTATTGATTTTGATGAAGCTAAGGTTGTCTTCTTTGAGAGAAATGAAATCAAAAGAAGAATTATTAAAGAGTCTATATTATTGAAAATTTATTATTCTGAAGCAATTAACTTATTTAAGAGTTCTTTTAATATTAAGGGTGGATGGGAAGTGAATGGATTTGTGGGTAGTTTTTAATATTATATATATATTGTGTAGTTTTTGTAGTTCTTTACACTTGAGAAGTCTGCTTGTAGCAGTGAAACCTTAGGTTGTGTTTTAATATTATTTTGATGCTGGTCTGGTTTAATTTTGGATTTGGGGTAGTTTTGATTTTATATTAACTAGTTTAGCTTTATGCTTGTAATTATTTATATATATATATATTCAGATTAATGATCAAGGTATTTAAAAAAAATAAAGAAGTTTGTGGATTTTGTTTGATTTTTCTTTTGCTTGATAGATAGATAATGGAAGATCTTGGAAATGTAGATTTAAATTGATCACCATGGCAACCTAAAGCTTTTAAATAGAATTGTTTACTGTTGATTCTAGCTTTAAAATAATAAATTTGCTATAATCAAACTCAGGAAAAACATATGGGTAAATAAATAAATTTTGAAAACAATTCAGTACAATATAAGTTTATTTAAATAGAATCAATACTATTTTACATATTTTATTTTTCTGTCAATGCAGTCACCATAGTAACATTATTACATATAGTTCAATGCTTTTATGTCATATATATCTGTTTATAAATGAATTAAAAATTATTATTGTTATTAAAAAAATATGTAAATTATTTGTGTTTATAAAGTGAATAAAGGTTGTAATATCAATTTTGTATTTTGGTTTACAAATAATAGGAAAAACCTAATTGAATTTTGATTTAATTTTCATGTATCCATTTTCTCCAAACTTACATCGGTACTTGAATACCAAGCAGGAAAATTTGTTCTGTTTTATCGTTTGCTTTGAGCTTTATTTGAGTATATTCCAATTGTTGTTATGATACCAGAATGTCAGAAAGAGAACATATAAAAAAGCCACAAAAGACTAGAAGAGTAGGCTATCATCTTTTTGTGATTGCCATGAACCGAGACATATTTTCTAGGTTTTTACAAATAAAAGTTCTTCAATAGTTTTTTTTTAACTGTTATACCATAAAACATGAAAAAATAAACTTGAATTATCTGCCCGTTCAATCATTTGAAGGGCTGTTGTGAAGGATTTTCAAGGGAAACGGGAACAAAATGTAAAAAAAAAGGAAACCTATGAAAAAAAAATGCTTTATATAAAAATCGGCTATTTTAGTTTTAAAAACAAAGATATTTTTGGTTTAAAGTTTGGCGTATAACCACCATTGGATTTTGGATAAATATCATGCCACGAGCTAAGGAACACAGGATCAACTGGATTAATTTGCATCATAATAAAAAAAAAAGGCTAATTAAATCGCACTCTCCTCTTTGGAAAGGAAAAATGACTGTTAGTGAAGCATTATAGAGTTCGAATTATTATTTCTGAGAAATAAACTTCTCTTTGCGTCATAAATGGACAGACTCTTATATATATGGTATGATTATATATATATAAAAATGCACACATTAATTTTTTTACATATATTTAAAAAGGATGATTTGTATTTTATTTAAATTATCTTTAAGAGTAATATAATTTATTAAATGAAAATGATCGGAGAGATTCAAATATATCATATTATTTCATATTCATTTATCGGTTATTATTTTGATAAACAAATAGACTTCGATCTCATCCTATTTCATATCTTTGCTATCTTGTTATATATAAATTTTTTAGTAAAATATCCAAAAGTCTCTCCATTCATTTATTCTTTTTTTTTTTTTTTGATGTCGTTATTGTTTTCGCAACACATTTAGAGATACACATAGTGATTTTATCATTTTTATTTATTCAATCAATCTGAAATATAAATTAATTTCTTTGCATTTTGTTATTAATCTTGCCAATTTTCTTTTATATAATCAAATAAATTGAGTGATTCAAATGACAAGACTCCCTTAATTTTTTTTTATTATTTGGATTGCATAAGATGACGTAGCTATTTAAATGACAAGGTTCAAACTCAGCTTGGTAAGTGAACTAGAATATAAGATATGGTGTGTTTTGCATATTAGCATTTTATTCCCATATGAATTTTATATTTATATCTGCATTCAAATATTATATATTATATTTTATCTTAGTTAATATTACAAAGTCAATCATTTCATGTTTGTCTGAATCCGTCATAAAAATCTAAATAGATCGTACTTTATCGTTGGTTCAGAATAACTAGTCTCAGATATTTTTAAAATTTCCCTAGAATAAAGAGTACAAACTTTGTTGAACAGTTTACTTGAATATTATCTTTAAATTGGGATAAATCTAAATTATAATCATATATTTTAATTATTGCCAACCAATTTCATATTCATTTATTTGAAGGTTTAAATAGATGATATTTATTATTATAGGTCGATGGACATAACAATGGCAACTTAACATATCATTTATATAATATGATTGGACATTATAAAGATAGAAAATAGCTAATAAGTTTTCGTGGAGTATTCTATTTTAACATATAAACGAAGCGATAATTAAGTATCACTTTATTGGAAGATATGAATAAATTATTTATATATTACTTTATAGCTTCTTAGTAAACTAGACGTAGATTAATTTGTTTAAACATTTAAGTGAGTGCATAAGTTTTCAAAGTGTCTTATAAAATGATATAAAAACTAGTTGATTTCAATAGAAAATTATTGATTAAATATTAGAGTAGAAAGAATTGTGTGAAAGATAGGAACGAATGTTTATACTTTCTATTTAACGTTTATTAAATTAGATATACGTTTGGTTCAAATATTATTTTGTTTTGATATTTAAATAGTGCCTATATTTAAAATGTTTTGCCAAATATGATTATAGGTATTTAGAAGCTTATCCGTTAAGATAAAATGCAGCATCTTTAAATAATGAAGTAGATTTAAATTACTACAATAGTAATAGGCTAATAAAATATATATTGGAATCTGTTTTAGTTATTGTTTGGATTTGATTTTCATTAGATTGATAATCAAGTAGTTAACCTAATCATATATTATTGTCTAGGGCAATAGTAGACGGTTTCACTGCTCATTGCAGTTTATGTTGTAATTGTGATGGATTTGTTGATGTCTGGAGCAGATAATCTCATTATTCTTTCGTTTCACATATAGCTTAAACTAGTTAGACTTTAATAGAGATTGTTTGTGCTTTGTGATGGTTTATTACATAATGGCAACCCGATTGAGCTAGACTAGATTAATTTAAATTAGATTTTAGATTTTTTTTATCAGATCAGATTGATCATTCTACCCATCACCCAGCATTGATCAAATCCCATCAGTTACAATATATATATATATATATATATGGGGGTGTGTGTGTGTGTGTGTGTGTTGGGATCATGATGTCAATGTTGATCATGATCACTGCTCAGGGGTTTGTGGAATCTTGAGTTGGCTGACCATAAATTAATTGTAATCATGTAAAATCTATAAAGTAAAGTGAAAATTATTTTGAAGATGATTTTTATTTTTATGCCATTTAAATAATATTATAAAAAATATATGAAATTCCACATACACATATATATTGATGATATTGTTATCTTTGAACTAGCTCTGGGATTGCCATTTTTTTCCATACTTCCTATGTCTTTTCATAAAAAGGATCATATGCATATTTAGCATACACACAAATGTCCATAGTTTTCTTTCACTTGTTCTTTTTTGCATATATGCAAAACAGCATACGCTGAAAGTACAGCTCTGGAATTTCTCAAGATTAGGAGGTTTTCTTCTTATTATCATATCCAGGATAGGACATATATGCACAGTTTTCAACTTTATTTATCTTTTATGATTAGATAGACTTCATTCAAGCAAGTGCTCTATTATACACATATAGGTTTTGAAACATAAAAATACTATCCCTTATTTTTCTGGAAGATCAAACTACCAATATATTACCAACAGCTGGCTTTCTAAACTCTCTCCAATCTAATAAACATTTCTTTATATGGATCCACTATTATAATATATGCAAAAGAATATATAATACAGGATTGAAGAATTTTCCATCTTAATTAATGAAAACAAAATAAAAATTTAATTATCTTGTGGGTTTTTTTCTAATTTACATTAATACTTTAAATATTAACAAAAATGAAATTAACTACAATTAAAGTACCTTACAATGAAAAAAACTTTTTTCTAGACAAAAATAATTATTTTTCATCGGGTAAATTAAAATACTTTGACATTTTGGTCAAAATCAGAGAAGTCAAATAAAATTATTTGCATCAAATAGAAATCTTTTTTTTTCTTCATATGTCATAGCATCGGCCGGGACGCGAACCCACACCCGTCTGCAACCAACTACTTGCTTGCAAGGAAAGTGCGATGACCTCTCGGCTAACAACGCTTGCCGAAATAGAAATCTTTTTTATCTTTGATTTTAAATATTTTAGAGTACTTTAAAATATCAAATATCTTTAATTAATCAGTTTTCAAGCCATTCCAGATTTTATTTTAAATAATTATATATTTAATTTTGTCTATGACTTTTCTATACCATAATACTAATTCATCTCAATATATATATATATTAAATAAATTAAAACTCGTTCTTTTTATTTGTTGATATTGAAAAAAATATGCTAATGGATTTTAAGATGCATTTTGATCCATCGGACTTTTTCAGTTAGACTAAGTCAATATATCTCTGAATACTTTATATCATTATTCTATTACAAATATAATATTTTCTACAAACATTTATTCAAAACAATAAGCCTTTTACAATTAATTGTCTTTATTATATTAGAAATTGTTGTATTTCTTTTAATCTTAGATATAAGCTTTAAATATAATATAGTTCAAATATATTTTCTATACTTTTTGAACTATTACATAACAATCTTCATCTTTAAATCAGGTCATCTCTATATTTGATTTAAACCATGAATATTGTACTAATTATCGAAAGTAAACTAAACTTACCATAATAAACTTTACCTCTTGTATAGTATATAACCTCTAATAATGTTTATTTATTATATTTTTTGTTGTGGTGTTATACTGAGAATATATAATAATACTTATAGAAAAAATAAACTTTAATTATATATATATATTGTAATGATCCGGAGAAAGGAGCTTAACGTAACCTGCACTACAGGGCGCCATCTAGGCATTTGAACCTAGAAAAATTTATAAAGTAGGCAGATACATAAGTCAAAAAAAAATTATTTTTTTTTTTTTTTATAAATTTTGATTCCGGTCATTAGTTCATTGTCACTAGCTCAAGGAGTAGCAGAGATTAAATAATATAATAAATTCTTATCTAAGAATATATAAAAAAAGAATAAAATAAGCCACTGCCAGTAATTTACACACAAACATTTATTTATGCACATATATATATAAGATTTAAAATTATTTTAGTATTAGTTTTACATTTTAAAATTTAACTTACATTTTTAACTTTGATTTTTGATTTTAATTTACATTTAATTTTTATAAATTTATATTTTAATTTTTTTATAAGTTCGCACAGATGGGATTATAAAATGTGTTTTTAATGTTGAGTATAGATCGGTTACATAGATTACATGGTCAAAAAACATTTCAAAATGAACATAAACGATCAAAATACAAAATCATTGATACCGTCAATTGCATAGGGAATACAAGAAACCCAATGGTGTTCATCATAAGACACTGCATTGACACCAATAACTTAAAAGACATCTGACATAAATACATTTTAGATACTCACTGTAAGGCATCAGTATTTACTGAATGTCTATATATTTTGATCAAATATGAAAACAAAAACATAATCAACCGGTAACGAACCCATGCAAACATCTATACCCAACTTAAATTTAATGCATTTTTATTTAGTGTCAAGTATGAATAGACTACATAGATTTGCATTTGAAGATAAAACATTCTATCCCCATTTAACCTTAGGCTAAAAGTTTGCAGTCAAACTGGCGTCAATCCATCTGATATATCGATGTATTCAATGTAATACAAATACGGCAACACAAAATAGGTTAAGATAAGACATTGATTCTCGTCAGATAGGAATATTACATCTATCTAACGAGAAGAACAATAAAAAAACTCCATAGAAACGGATTGCGGTCATTTTGCTGACTTACGATCGCATTCCCTAGGCAAGAGGAAGTGTGCGACATATACCAGCGATTCTGCCCGTAGCAAATCTTGCATTACATCTACTAACTACATCAATATATCCAATCCATTGACCCAATTCAACAACGACATGAATAACCTAAGATTACCCTCCCCTAATATAACTTTACAAATCTATACAGCCATTCACACCCGACTTAAATTTATCATTGATATATTTTAATTTATCGGAAAACAGAAATCATAATAAAACTTAAAGAACAAAAAAAATATAAATGGAAATGATTTTACAAAAGAAATACATCAAATAACATTTTAACTACTTTAATCAGATAGGAAATTTTTATATTTATAAATATTGAAAAGTTTACTATTTAGAGTTCTTTTGTTTAGAAATGTTCATAAATTATATATTTCTTACTGTTTTGAAAAATGTCCGTTTTGCTCTGATTTCTTGTAATGGAAGATATTAATCCCATGAAGTCATAAGGAGATCGGTGTGCAGTTAATTGCTGGTTCTTTATGGTTGATGGTATTTTTCTGGGCCTTGATGTCCTGTGGCTCGCAATATCGGAAAACGATGTTTCATTTTTTTTTTAACAACTGAAGGAATTGAAAGTGTGTCTTTCAATCCCTTCTTCTTCAACTCCACACTAACACCTATAGTCACATCATAATAACTAATTAATTCTTTTATTTTCCAAACTTTTCCTTTTATAATAATTTTAAGGATCCAATGGACATTATGTCATCGATGATGATATGGTCCTTTCGCTGAGGTCCGATTCCATTGTTTTTCATTCATTGGCTATTAGTTTCTATTGTTTTCCTATCTGACCGATGCTTATACATTTAAATGCCCAAGGCTAGTTTACATTTGACTAATTAAATTAATCATTTCCATTTTTTCAATAACATTTTAATTTGTTTTGTACAAACTTAGATATATTTTTATCTTTAAGTCTTTACTGACAATTTAGTTTTAAAATACTTTTTTTTTTTTTAATAAAGTTTTATTTTAATAATTTTTTTTTTTTATCTGTGCGATACGAGTTTAGTATAGGATTTTAATTTTCAATTTTTAATTCTTAAAAAGAGAAGTTTTATTTGCAAACTTTTATTTTTTTCATGTTTACTAATAAAAAAACAATGTAACGACGTCTGTGCTCGTTACAATATATATATATATAATGTCTGTTAATTAGGTCACTATTGTAATCATAATAAAAATAATAAAAATAATGGTAATGAACTATTGTAAACAGTCTTTCAATTCACAGAAGCACCCTCAGTTAATTTCCCAAACCTGCCTCAACAGCCATTAAATTCAAAAAAATAAATAAATAAAGCGGAAGCAAACATCATCAGCTCAAATCCAATGAATCCCGAATCTCAATCTTAGCAGTCTATCTATTTATTAAATTCTCTTTACTTCCATTTACAAAAATTGCCTTCCTAATTTTTTTCTTATTATGGTTTCTCTCGTCATGAAGAAATCTTCACTTCTTCAATATCAAATCAATATTCATAATTACATGTTCTCCTATGACCAAAGAAAACTGAAGCACTCATTAAATCAGCATTATTTTTACTTTTTACATGCCTATATAACAATTAAAGCTCCTCCAATTCTTTTTCAATAATGCATCTCGATTCATCCACATATGACAACACTTACCCACAAAAAACTTGATATACTACATCACTTCTCCACCTGACAGGCATGACCTTTCTAGTTTTATTTACCAATTTATTAATGCTATTTGTAACACAATGAAACACCAAACATGCTCCTATATACATCCTTCAAAAATTTCACCTGTGGATTTGAAACAAATCGAATAGACATCCATTGCACACTATCAATCCTCATTTCCCCCAAACCATTACAACTCTTTTCAAATTGACATGAAGCATTCTTTATTTGTTCCATTTTATAACCAACTTTAAGCAACTCCTTAGCAAATATCTCAATATTTTTAATTTTATCAAATTGGCAATGACATAACTTTTCATTACAACACAAAAAATATCTAAAACTTGCCATCCTATGCATAACTAGCACTTTTGATATTATAATTAATATATCCCCTTTTTACATACCATTATCTTTTGTAACAATTAAACCCAGACATTTAATACTTCTGTCTCATTCCTGTTCAACAGTCCATCCCAAGCCATTCAAATTATTCAACTCCTCTACAAGCAAATTTGCAGTATTAGTATTTCCACAAACAAAAACATCATCCACATATTTAAAATACCACTCTCATATGTAGACAAAACAAAATTGCAAACCTGTGCAACAACAGGCAGACTTACAGACCAATGCCTAGACATCCTAAAATATTGACCTTCAAAAGAAGCAACAATGTTATCATCAAAAAATATCAAGAAATCAACAATAAATCCTATCACACATTTACAAACACCTTTACTTTTCAATGTATGTTCAATTATCTTTATGGAATCCATTCCATAAAATACATCAGTGATAATTGGAGTGATTATAATTTGGAACTATTTGCAGCTGTTCAAAATTCATTTGGAATGATTCTTGGTGCTAATCACATTGCTGATGAAATTATCAAGAAAATTGGTTTAATAAATTTGGTGTGATGCCTTGTGATGAATCATGGAAATTGGCTATTTCAGAGTTTGGGCAGAGGCTGGGGTTTGATAGTGTGGTTTTTTTTGAAAGAAGATAAAGGGCTGCAAGTGTGTTTAATGATGAAATGTCAATATATTGAGAGGGTTAAAGTGCAAATGGAGGATGGTCAGGGATAAAATTTGTTAACAAAGTTTTAAAAGTGCTAAAAATAAGTAATATGTGTACTATGTAATATATCCTTCCTGTGCTGTATGTCCTCATGTTTTTGCAAATATAGAGTTACATAAAAAAGGTAATCCTTTATGGGTTATGATGGATTTCAGTGGTTCATTCATGTATCAGACTTCTAAATATATTGGTAAAATTTTACATGAGTTTTTGGGATTTGGAGAAGGTACTGTTACTTCATCTTTTGACTTTGTGGATAGTGTTGAAAATTTAGTGATTGGTGAGAATGATGTTATTGCTTCATTAGATGTAATGGAAATGTATGATTCTATTAGTGGAATGGACTTCATAACAATAACTGAACATACATTGAAAAGTAAAGGTGTTTGTAAATGTGTGGTAGGGTTTATTGTTGATTCTTTGAAATTTTTTGATGATAACATTGTTGCTTCTTTTGAAGATGGAATATTGTAGGATGTCTAAAGTTTGACCTGTGGGTCTGCCTATTGCTGCACAGGTTTGCAATTTTACTTTGTCTACATATGATATTGGTATTTTAAATATGTGTCCTTTTAAAGATATTAAAATTTACAAAAAATATGTGGATGATGTTTTTGTTTGCAGAAATATTAGTACTGTAAATTTGCTTGTAGAGGAATTGAATAGTTTGAATGGCTTGGGGTGGACTGTTGAAAAAAAATGGAGTATTAAAAGTTTGGATTTAATTTTTACAAGAGATAATGGTATGTTAAATTATAAATTAATAATCAAGCTGTTGCAAAAAAGGAAATATATAGATTGTAAATCAAAATTGTTGGTTATGCATAGGATAGCAAATTTTAGATCTTTTTTGTTTCATAATGAAAAGTTATGTCATTGTCAATGTGATAAATCCAAAAATATTGAGATATTTGTTAAAGAGTTGCTTGAAGTTGGTTATAAAATGGAACAAATAAATAATGTTTTATATCAATTTGAAAATAGTTGTAATAGTTTGGGGGAAATGAGGATTGATGATTGGAAATGGATGTCTATTCCATTTGTTTCAAATCCATGGGTGAAATTTTTTTATGGATGTATATAGGAGCATGTTTAGTGTTTCATTCTATGTTCCAAGTGATGTTAATAAATTGGTGAATAATTCTAGAAATGTCATGCCTGTCAGGTGAAGAAGTCATGTTGTGTATGAGGTTTGTGTGTGTGTGTGTGTATGTGTGTGTGTTGTCATGGTGCATTATTGAAAAAGGATTAAAAGAGCATGAATTGTTATATAGGTGCATAAAAATTAAAAATAATACTGATTTAATGACTGCTTCAGTTTTCTTTGGCCATGGGAGAACTTGTAATAGTGAATTTAGATTTGATGTTGAAGGTGTGAAGATTCTTCATGAGGAGAGAAATCATAATAAGGGAAAAATTAGGAAGGCAATTTTTATATTGAAGGTGTGAAGATTCTTCATGAGGAGAGAAATCATAATAAGGGAAAAATTAGGAAGGCAATTTTTATAAATGGGAGTAAAGTGAATTTATAATCGAGATTCATGGGATTTGAGTTGATGATGTTTGCTTCCACTTTTTTTTTTAATTTAATGGCAGTTGATGCAGATTTGGGAAATTAAGTAAGGGTGCTTCTATGGATTGAAATACTGTTTGTAATAGTTTATTACCATTATATTTATTATTTTTATTATGATATATATATATATATCATAATATATATATATATATATGATATATATATATATATCATAATATATATATATATATATATAAAGAAGTTCACTGTTAACTGAAAGTGACTCTTTGATTCCAGTTTTAAGTCTTAAAGGAATTGAGCTGAATAAATTTCTAATATCCCATTGCAGCTGTTATTACTATGTGATTATTCGTATAATATCTAAACATAGTTGGCTGTTCACTAACATGTTTTAACAGCATGGTAAGTTTATTGACTTTTTACCTCTGAGTTTAAAATCAAGAAACACCAAAGTCTTTCTTCTCAGTTGTTTAATAGCTCTTAACTAAAATACCAATTGAGATTTTTTGAAAACAGAATGTAGTCCTGTGTGAATAAATGTTTTTTAATAGATATTTACAATAATGATAGAAAAAACAAAATCATGGCTTTTATTCCCAGGAGGCTGTATTGTCACCAGCCAAAGCAGAAATTGACGACTGAAGGTAGAGAGTGTTAAGAATCTCCTGTTTGTGGATCCAGGTGCCATTTGAGGATGACCTTTTATATATCTATATGAAAGATGATTGCAAAAATTTGGAAAAAGAACTATCTAATATTAAATGACATATTATTGAACTTTGTGAAGTTATAATAAAAGATATCATTGATTTTTAAAATGATCATGTACTGTACAAGTGAACTAGGATTATATTTAGTTGAATTTCACTTGAAAAGGTCTATTTGTTAACAGATAAAACCATAGTTGTAGAAGAATTTTAATAAAAATTTTGTTTTGCCTAATATTGTAATGTTATATATAAATATATAGTAAATGCTACTAGTTGAGAAGTTTTTAAAAATATTTTATCTTCCAATAGCTTTTTCCAAATTCACACATTTCCTGTATGTTCTTGGGCCTTTTAAAAATCTCTATAGCTTCCCTTAGCAATCTCTAGTCATATTGTTCAATTTTTCCATTTAATATGTGTTTTATTAAAACTGACATCATGAATTGTTAATTTAATATGTGAATGGCTAATAAATTAGATTTTTCTCTCCTAACTATGAAAAGGTGTTCTTCCTTTCTTATATTTATTCTACTATCAGTCTGTCCTATCAAACTTCACATGGAATTTCATATGCACCATGACATTCCAAAGGAATTTTCTCTTTAGGACATGGAAATACTTCATTAATTTTTAAATGTGTCTAGTTATTATATTTCTGTTACATGGAAGCTCCCAGAAATAAACCATAAATTCATCATTTATCCATGAGAATTGTGGGAGAGCAGAGTTGAATTATGGAAGTTAAGAAATGATGTCTCATTTTGATTATTTAATGTTACATAGTTGACAAAGACTCCAAGGAATATAGTCAAAAGTATTTCTAATAAAATGAGTTAAATTTATATGAATATTACTGTATTTAATATATATATATATATGTGTGTAATGATAAATAATATATTAATAATGAATAACTATAACAACACGTGAAAATTTTACAAACGTATTTAAATAATAATTAAACTGCCCTCTAGCAGCAAAGTTCGATAGCATTTTACAATAAGAGAGCCAAATTTAGTATAAAACCAATAAACTATCATATGACTTTATCACATGACTCCATCTACATATTGTAGAGTATGCTGCTGAAACAACAATGTGTAAGATGGAACCACGTGATAATTTATTGGTTTTAATTATAAAATAGGCAAAACTCTCCGTACAGTAGTGCCACTCAATGCAAGCCAGAGTAATTAATAGATGCCAGAAGGCTTCTGCATAAAATCCCTGTCTAGTGCATACTCATCCAACATCCCCAAACTAGTTTCTAGCTTGTAGCATAAGAAATGATGATCATGTGCTGAAAATGGACTATTTTTAGCTCTGGGAAAATATTTGTTCAATTCTGTAATTTGTGCCTCTAATTTCAGAACGTCGACATATTTATCAAATATATGGAGTATATACAGCTTATATATATATGCTAATTAAGAAGTTTTTTTTTATTAAAACTGTAAATAATACTAAATTATACATACTTATTTTGAAATAAATTATACAAAATTAAATAACAAGGCTAGAGAAAATTAAACTTTTTATCAAAATGTTTATCTATATCTTTTAAATGATTATAATATATATTTAATAATATAGAAGATATAAATATTTGATAAATAAGTAGTTAGTCTGCCCATTTTTAATTATTTGTACCGCACGTGTATGTGTACGTGCAAAAGAACGTCTTTTTTTTTGGGGGGGGTACTGTTTGTGGATATTAGTATTAGTAAAAATCTATTTTCCATGACTGACATGTTTTCGCATCCGTAAAGCGAATTTATGTTGGAAAGTTGAGTTATTTAACAATGCTAAAAGGATTAGTTCTGTTGAGACGGACTTAAAATTTAAATTTGCAGCTTTTAACTGACTATTTTTAAAAACTGAAGCTCGTTATCTTTTGTTTTATTCTTCTAGATATATAAAACAAAAAATACTTTTATACAAATCACGTAAAAAGATTAAAAAACAACAATAAAAAAACTTCAGACGAAGTTTTTTTTTTTTTTTAGACAGTAATACTTAAGTTATTATCTACTAAATTTAGATATATAATTATATAAATCTGGTTAGTTTTAAAAAGAAATCTGACTGTGTTAAAAAAAAAAATTAATTAAATGTAAATTTAAAGTTTACAAGTTTTGAAATAAATGCGTTTATGTTATATTTTCAAATAAAATGTTATATATGTATACAAACAGACATAGGCTTGCCTACTAAATTTTAAAACAAAGAATCTAAAGAACAAACAACTGCCTTGAATATGCAAATTTTATTCGCGTCTACTGGACTCTTTATTAGACATCTGTTCAAGTTTAACT
The DNA here is from genome assembly GCA_028023455.1 of Epiperipatus broadwayi. Lineage (NCBI taxonomy): Eukaryota > Metazoa > Onychophora > Udeonychophora > Euonychophora > Peripatidae > Epiperipatus > Epiperipatus broadwayi. The sequence goes on from JAQFVV010012527.1 coordinate 1,833,607, forward strand.
ATCTTCATATCAGATGTAATAAGAGATTTTAACCTATACTTTCAAGCTCTCTCTAGTTACCCACTCCATTTTATGCAACGGATACACACGACCACATACATGCGAAAAAGTTAAATGATCTCCTATATACGTATTTCGTGCTGATCTGGACCAACTCATGAGTGCTGCTTCAGCATGAAGTACACACATTGCAGATCATTTATTTTTTTTCGCATGTATGTCACCATATATATCGGTTGTATAAGATGGATTTGATGACTAAAGGAAGCTTGAAAGTCTGGGTTCAAATCTCTTTTAATTACTTTACGCATGTAACTTGGAAATAAGATTTACGAATTTGTTACAAGACAGGCAAGATAAATGATGAAAGAGACTAATTTAAATAGACATTAATATGTTTTTAAATGACTGGACCAGCAAAAGAGTTAATTTTTTATACTACATCAAAGGAATTTGCTTTAGGCTCTAGAAATCAATGAACCCTAGATTAAAATCTATAATATCTTCATTCCCAAACGGTTTTTTCATTTTTGCTTTTGTCAATGAGATATTAGATTTCAAGACTAGAACTAATGCGAAATGCTATACTTTCATTCCCAAACTGTTTTCTCCTTTCCAGTAGCATCACTAAGGTTGGTCAAGCGGTTGTATGATTGAGGTTCTGGGGACTAATGGGGCACTGCACCGAACTCTTTTATTTTAATCAACAACACAATATATATTTTATGCATTAATATAATAGATTGAGAGTCTGACATCTTACGTAAGTTCTTATACATAAAGTTAAAGCATAATTTTGAAATAAAGTGCACCAAATATCCAAACATCTGACTATTTGAGTGGTGCAAATGACTGGTAATTTGCAACCAAAAAACCTTGCTTCATTGGTTCAATTAAAACTAGTGGAGGGGTAATGGGAAAATCCTGCTTGCCCATCCCATCTAGAAGCACTGCTCACATTGGCTGCCTTCAATGATCGGAGCACATTGTAGCGCCAGTTGTCTGAGAACATTTTGTATAACACAATTTTCTAAGTTTTTCTTTTCTATTAATATTAATGTGTTATAAGTTAAGAATGAATGTTGTATATGTTACTTTCTTGGGTTAAAAAATTAAAGATTTTATTTATTTATTCACTTTTTTAGTTGCTGGGGCTCCTTCCATATCTGTGCCCAGGCCTCAAAATTCAAAGAGTGGTAATATGATGGCCTTCTGCTTTTATCAATGAAAACTTAGATTCAAGGCTAGTAATGTTCTATGTTATATAGCAGTTACCTTTTACTCTTTTATGCTGTCAAATCCAAGCTAACTAACTTAAGTGCATTTGAGACAGCTCAGTAATTATATATTTCTATGACTTCTGTTTCCTACCATCTACAAGTCCCATCCATTCCTTAGCTTAGAAGATCATAACCAATAAATTATTGAATATCTTTCTCAGCTTTTTCAATATATTCTTCCAAAAGCAATACTTTTCTTCTTACTTCAGAGTCATCTACTGGAATATATATTTAATAAACTGAAAAAGATAGGCCATGTTTTGTTTAAATAAATTAATTTTGGCTCAAATCTGTAACCAACATTAGTTTTTGGTATTATGCTGATTAGATGGTATTAAGAAGTAATAAGACTTACTGCTTAAAAATTGTTTTTTGATTCTGAAGAATTTTCTTGTAAACATTCAGTAGTTCTATGTGTTAAATTTTCAATTAAAAGACAGCTAGAAATAACTAAATTACAGGATACTATGATAAATGAAACAATATCATAATCTTTTATTCTCATCAATTTGGTGCCACCTAGTGTAGGCTTTAGTAATTAATAGATGTCAGATGATAGTGTTTAATATATCTCTATTCAATGTTATCTATATAAAAATGTTATCTATATAAATGTCACCAGATTAGTTTTTAATATACTACTTTTATTAGGAAAAAATGTTTTGGATTTTTTTACAGTGCAATTGGACTTTTGAATCTAATGCACCTTTCTCTAGCAGCCATTTTTTTACTTTTTGCCATATTATCAAGCTTTCAAAACACTAGCACACTTTTTATACAGTAGTGCCATTCAATGTAAAACTTAGCAATCAATGGATCCAAGAAGGTATGTACATGAAACCTCTATCTAGTGCCTACTCATTTAGTATCTCCAGATGGGATGAGTATGCACTAGACAGAGATTTTATGCACAAACCTACTCTTTAAGGCTTGTGCCAGGTGGCATTACTGTATGGAGAATTTACTACTGTCTTAACAGCTTGTTAAGCATAGGAAATTGTAATTGGGTGATGTTTCTGTAGTTCTACATTATCAAGCTATGAGCACAAACCTAATAACTTAGAAATTTTTCAATCCAAGCCAATTTGCTCACATAGTTATTTAGATCTGAAACCAGCTCATTATATATATATATATATATATAAAATTAAGAGCTTGCTAATAGCTCTAAACAAGCTTTTTTTTTTTTTTATTTATGATAAATGCTACTTATTATTTCTAAATAATACATGGGTAATTTAAAAGTATTGCAGTTTGTAATGTTAATTGACTATTTATTAGTCTGCATTATAGTGACATGTTTATTTCATGTTTAAAGAGGTTTATTTTAACTTCATTGTATCAATATTTCATACTCTGTAGTCAAGTTGCAAGTTTTAAGTATTCATATATATATATATATATATATATATATATATATATATATAATACTTGCAATATTTATAATATATTCAATGGACTATTATAAGAATGAACTTCCATTCTTGCTATTAAAAGGTGTGAAGGTTGCCTTGACAGCAGTGAGAAATATTGATTACTATATTTTACTGTGAATGTTTAGGTGGTTACTGGTTGGAATTTAATTTTATATATATATATGATATTGGTCTTAGTTATTTTATAATCTTTAATGGGTGATATGAGGTTTTGATAATAATGAAACAATACTGGAGCATTGGACAGAGCTGTTGTCCACTTTGGATTAAGCTTTTTTTTAGCAATTTTAATATTTAAAGCCTATCATAAACTTTAAATAATTCTTTGCATCCTTAAAAAGCATAATAATATAATGCTCTTCTGATTTATATAATTTACTATAAGAATTCAAATTTAAGGAAGCATCATATTGACCAAAATTTGTCAAGCCTAGTGAGTAACATCTTTTGCTATTTTTCTTTGGGGCTATTAAATAAAACTTCTCCAAAAAGGCTATTTAGATGCTATTTCCCCTATTATCAACACCCATTATTTTCAAACATCACAAAACAGTTATTCAAATTTAATTCTCTTTCTCAAATCCATCACTATTGTTTTTTGACATCACTCCAACTAAATTTCTCATCTCATCAAGCTTCTAAGTCTCTTAGAATCTATTCATTTTAAAACTTCAGCTGTGTTTTTATTATGATCTTTTTTTACTAAGATCAATGATAATTTACCTATATGTTTTCTTTTAATATCACCTTATTAATTCCAACATATACTTTTTCATACATTATTGGTTGTTGAAAGTTTCTTCATTGCTCATCTATTAATCATCTAAATCCAATGTTAAGCACTGATAAAATACTTCTACTAAAAATATTCACATAGGTATAGTTCATTTTAATATTAAATTATTTTGATCACAAGCCCTCTATGGAAATTAAATTCTATAATAAATTGGATCTTATTATATTTCTATCTGTAATGATATTCTAACCAATATATTTATAATTTATAACTTTTAATTCATTACTATTAATTATTGTTTTCTTTTATCCATAAAACTGTTAGAATTTTTTTTAAATCTCTTTAGCATGTAATCTTTAGGCTTACTTGAATACATCTGCTAGCTTTCATAAATCTGTGAATGTTATTTGCAAAATAAAAAATTTAAACAAATCTGATATCAACATTTTTGTAAATATGAGAATGGTTATGAAAATAACTGAAAGTAGAATTTTTATAATTGTTATTATTTATATTTACAATTAATATTTAATGTTTCTATTTATGATATATATTATAACAGTCAAGGATGATGATGAAGTTTTCAGTCATACCGTATATGCCGTACAAGGGCACCACTAGGCCATTTGGACCTAGAAAATGTATAAAGTAGGCAGATACGTACTATTAAATCACGACCGCCAGCCCAAGTCACTAGCTCAAGTAGATGCAAAAACTTAATACATTTATTAAATATATTTTTAATAAAGATTAAAAAAAAAAAACAATCACTAGATCACTGCCAGCATTAATAACACAAAAAAGATTTTATTTACGAATATAATTAATAAGGCACAAACTTAAAAAAAAAAAAATTTTATAACAAAAAAAAAAAGTTGTTTTTTTCTGTTTCATTAGTTATTATTTTATTTATTTGTTTTAACTTTAATTTTAAATTTTAGAATGTTGAGTATAGATGAGCTACCCAGATGATGCATTTTAAGATTTTCAAACATTTGATTCCAGGCTAAAAGTCCGCAGCCACACCAATGTTTGCTTCAGTTATATATCAGCAACCAATGCAATATGAACATGTTAGCATAGAATTACACTGACAGGAATGTGCATCTGAACAGCGTGATATTATTGGAGAAAACATGAGCTTCAACCAGTATAGGAATGTGCTTCTATCTGGTGAAGGAATCATGTATGTAATATAAAGAGAAAAACACTGCGTATGGATGAGAGAGTGGTCTTATCTTGCCAACTTATCTTCTCAATCCATAGAACTGGAATGGGTCAATGGTGCAGGAAAGACATCTGCATCCATTTCAATGATATGACTATCTCTCGCCCTAGGTTTAACACACTTCACATTACATTGATATAAACGTCTATATATCTCTCCACCAGCACTGACACAACTATGAACAAATAGTCCGAAATCAAAATCACTTTAAACTAACATATATTTAAATTAGTCTAGCAGCCGTCTGTACTCAGCTAACATTTAAATCATTTTATTAATTTAATAAAAATAAAATATTTAGTTTACAGTTATAAAATCATTTTAAAATGACATTATATTTAACTTATTTCCTTTCCAGAAATACTATTTTTAACCTATTTTAAAATTTAATAATGCACAAATAACGATGTGTTTTCTATCTTTAAATTTGTTTGCAATAGCAAACCCTGCCCTATTACAAACAGATCTTTTTAGCATGAATAAATAAAAATAAAATACAATACTTTTTTTTTAAGAGATTATGTTTAAGACTTTAAATAAGAGTTTAAAATCGCAAAGTTTATAGGAAGATAAAAGTTCAGGTTTGCTCCAGAGAGAAAGGCTATAGTTCATTTTAAAGACAAATAGAGTTTGAAGTTTTAAGTTTAAAAGAGTTTATATTTAATTTTATCATTCAGAAATTTATACCTTCCTTTGTCCTGTGCTTATTCCTTCATGACGAAGATCTAATTTACGCAAGGGCCCTTTTTTGCGGATGATGATGATTTATAAAGCTTGATGAAGATTTCTGCATATGCACCAGTGGTTTGATCCTGGGATCCATGAATAGGAAAGCTGACTTTGGCTGGCTGCATCGAAGGAAGCATGATGAAGCTAATTACATTTTTGGTGATGACGATAACTTTTAAAATTATTTTTACGGATAAATTCAAAACTTTAAATTTCTGGTTCTCTCTCTGACTAATTATTGTTTTGGATTTTCCTTTTATACTCCTCAGGCACCTTATTTCTGGAATGCAGGATTCATCAAACATACTTCATGTCTGTATTTTATTAGTTTATTGGGTTTGTGTCCAAGGTAAGATTGTGGATTTTCCACTGAGGTCTGTGTCTCTATCTCTGGGCAGAAACTCTTATCTATTTCGTAATCATTTTTTTTAATTGTCATTTTGCCTTAAGGATCTGTTTGTAATTTTTATATTTAAAAATTAAAAAAATCTTCGCTATTATTAAAAAGGTTTTTATTTTATACTTTATTTAAAGATTAGAATCTTTGTTTCGATTCTATAATTTTTTTAAAGCTTATTTTAATATTTAAATCAAACATTAATAAATTAATAATTCGTTATTTGTGCATTTTGAACGTGTGTGTTTTTAATTCAGTATTAGATATTTACAAAACATTACGTATTAGAATTTAAAATGTAATGCATATATATATTCCATTACATATCACCGAACTTATTTTAAAAAATGATATAAAAAAAGACTTTTGTTAGAGTTAATACTAATTGGCAATAATAATGCGTTAAAGTATTTTTTTTTTTTTTGTGGACGTATTTTTTTTGCACAATATTCAAACTATAAGTTTATGTTAACCCTTTCAACGATTATTATTTAATTGGCCGAATGAGTTAAAAATCAAAACTTGTAATTGGCCAACTCACAACTTTAACAAAATCTATTGTTAAAATAGATCACTTTTAATAATATAAATACGTTAGTTTCGTTTGTAAAAAGTATATTACTGAATTCTCAGATTACGAAAGCAAACGAAAGTCTTTTCAAAAATAAAATTTGATTTATAATTTAAAAAATATTCAATTGCGGTGAAATAAAAGTAACCGCTATTCAACCAACCAAAAAAGATTGCTGACGCAATCTTTTTTTTTTCACTTTAACGTTACGATCAATATGTAGCAATAAATAAATAATTCTTGGTAATATCTTAACTATTTTTCTAAAATAATTTGATTTTTAGTATTATTTTATCAATAATAATTTGTAATTCAATTCAAATATTTAAAATGTTGTAAACATTCGTTTATCATTTTCGTAATAAAAATCAAAACGAACGTAACTTTTCACTTTTTGGCAGCCATTTCCCTTTCTGACAGAAGTGGGACAGCCAATAAGATTCAAGAAAAGTTGGTGAGGAGGCGGTGCTTTGGTTTTGTTTGACATATATGGTCATTTTTATTGATTTTTTACTTGTAAAATAACTCTGAAGAGGGCACCATCTTACAGAACATTTGATTTTCTTTCGAATGATATATAATATGTATACGTGCGATAAAAAGTAGCCGATTTAGAGTGACGTCAAATCTTCTCATTTTTAGACGAGTCATGCATTTTAAGCGTTAATACAAAAAAATATTTACTCATTTCAGAAAAAATATTACTGACTTAATTTTCAAAGTATTCGTATTTTTTTTAAGTTACTAAATCATTCCTTTTCTTTTTCAAATATTAAAGTTATTTGATGATCATATTTATATTGACAGTCACATCTAATCCTAACCTATTCTTCTATAACTATTCTGATGTTCAGGGTGCTATTCGCACTATCTCCTAAACTATTTTATTTGATCAGGATATTCATGGTTAATGAATATCATGTCACATACTGGGCAGCCATTTATAACAGTCAGGGATGATGATGAAGTTTTCAGTCTTACCATATCTGCCATACGAGGGCGCCACTAGGCCATTTGAACCTAGAAAATTTATAGAGTAGGCAGATACACGCTGTTAAAATCACGACTGCCAGCCCAAGTCACTAGCTCAAGTAGATGCAGAAACTTAATATATTTATTAAATATATTTTTAATAAAGATTAAAAAAAAAAACAATCACTAGATCACTGCCAGTATTAATAACACAAAAAAGATTTTATTTACAAATATAATTATTAACGCACAAACTTAAAAAAAAATAATTTTTATAACAAAAGAAGAAAGTTGTTTTATTCTGTTTCATTAGTTATTATTTTATTTTTTGTTTTAACTTTAATTTTAAATTTTAAAATGTTGAGTATAGATGAGCTACCCAGATGATGCACTTAAAGATTTTCAAACATTTGATTCCAGGCTAAAAGTCCACAGCCACACCAACGCTTGCTTCAGATATATATCAGCAACCAATGCAATATGAACTTGTTAGCATAGAATCACACTGACAGGAATGTGCATCTGAACAGCATGATATTATTGGAGAAAACATGAGCTTCAACCAGTATAGGAATGTGCTTCTATCTGGCAAAGGAATCATGTATGTAATATAAAGAGAAAAATGCTGCGTATGGATGAGAAAGCGGTCTTATCTTCATGACTTATCTTCTCAATCGATAGAACTGGAATGGGTCAATGGCACAGGAAAAATGTCTGCATCCACTTCAACGATATGACTACCTCTCTTTGGGGTCATGCATTCAGTTGGACTCGTCACCCTAGGTGCTAACACACTTCACATTACATTGATATAAACGTCTATATATCTCTCCACCAGCACCGACACAACTACGAAACAAATAGTCCGAAATCAAAACCACTTTAAACTAACATATATTTCAACTAGTCTAGTAGCCGTCTGTACTCAAGTAACATTTAAATCATTTTATTAATTTAATAAAAATAAAATATTTAGTTTACAGTTTTAAAATCATTTTAAAATGACATTATATTTAACTTATTTCCTTTCCAGAAATACTATTTTTAACCTATTTTAAAATTTAATAATGCAAAAATAACGATGTGTTTTCTATCTTTAAATTCATTTGCAATAGCAAACCCTGCCCTATTACAAACAGATCTTTTTAGCATGAATAAATAAAAATAAAATACAATACTTTTTTTTTAAGAGATTACATTTAAGACTTTAAATAAGAGTTTAAAATCGCAAAGTTTGTAGAAAGATAAAAGTTCAGGTTTGCTCCAGAGAGAAAGGTTATAGTTCATTTTAAAGACAAATAGAGTTCGAAGTTTTAAGTTTAAAAGAGTTTATATTTAATTTTATCATTCAGAAATTTATACCTTCCTTTGTCCTGTGCTTATTCCTTCATGACGAAAATCTAATTTACGCAAGGGCCCTTTTCTTGTGGACGATGATGATTTATAAAGCTTGATGAAGATTTCTGCATATGGCACCAGTGGTTCAATCCTGGAATCTGTGAATAGGAAAGCTGCCTTCAGCAGGCTGCACTGAAAGAAGCACGATGAAGCTAATTACATTTTTGGTGATGATAACTTTTAAAATTATTTTTATGGATGAATTCAAAACTTTAATTTTCTGGTTCTCTCTCTAACTAATTATTGTTTTGGATTTTCCTTTTATACTCCTCAGGCACCTTATCTCTGGAATGCAGGATTCACCAAACATACTTCATGTCTGTATTTTATTGTTTTATTGGGTTTGTGTCCAAGATAAGATTTTGGGTTTTCCACTGAGGTCTGTGTCTCTATCTCTGGGCGGGAACTCTTATCTATTTCATAATCATTTTTTTTAATTGTCATTTTGCCTTGAGGATCTGTTTGTAATTTTTATATTTAAAAATTAAAAAAATCTTTGCTATTATTAAAAAGGTTTTTATTTTATACTTTATTTAAAGATTGGAATCTTTGTTTCAATTCTATAATTTTTTTTAAAGCTTATTTTAATATTTAAATCAAACATTAATAAATTAATAATTCATTATTTGTGCATTTTGAACATGTGTGTTTTTAATTCAGTATTAGATATTTACAAAACATTACGTATTAGAATTTAAAATGTAACGCATATATATATCCCGTTACAATATATATCACATATGGCTGTGAATTATATTCAACTTAATGACTGGATTTTTATTTATTTACATTTTTATTTATTTACTTTGCATAAAAACTCAAAAATATTGAGTATTATGTGAAGTTTTCTGAAATTATCTTGAATGAGAATTTTTTCACTTCATCAATTCTAGCAATATAAAACTTTTGTAAAAGTATGGTGCATAATATATATATATATATATGTATATGCAGCAATAAAAATAAAAAATATAATGATAATTAACTATTATATACAGTCATTTAATCTGCAGAAGTACTTTCAGTTAATTTCTTAATCATTTTCAACTGCCATTAAATTCAAAAACAAAATGAAAGCAAGGATCAGCAACTCAAATCTCATGAATCCTGAATTTTAATGTTAGTAGCTTGTCTATTAATTATATTATTTCTATTTATTAAAATTGCTTTTTTGGTTTTTCTTTTATTAAGGTTTCTCTCTTAATGAAGGATCTTAATTCTTTCAATATCAAACTTAAATTAGTTTTAATTAATGGATATTTTATTTGTATATATATATAAAAGACATATTTTGCGGGTTCACCCGTGTTAAAAAATTTAAATATTGCTATACCGACATTTCAACTTGATCACACAAGTCATCCATTGCACCCAGTGGATGACTTGTGTGATCAAGTCAAAATGTCGGTATATCAATATTTACATTTTTAACATGGATGAACCCGCAAAATATGTCTTTTATATATGCAACCTGTGAAAATCTTCATATCAACATATATATATATATATTGTGTGTGAATATTTATAAAGGAAATTAATGTGATGAAATAAGATAAATAATCTAATAGCTTTATTATTCAAAGTTCATAAGAAGTTTGAATGCTAGGAATATCAAAATTGCAATTGATTCAAGGATCAGTCTGTCATTTTATACTTGCTCTAACTCATATAAGAATTAGGTCAGTGTGTATATGTATGTATGCATGTATATATATATGCGTGTGTGTATATATAAGAATAAATATTAATATATGTATATACTATAGATAATATGTAATAAAATAAATTCTACAAGAGAATGTAGATAATTATCAACTATTACTGTAATAAATTTTGGTAAAAAACAATATTTATTATTTCACTAAGCTAGGCTTTCGGCATGCTTTGACAAAAATATGCTGGATTAAAAGTCTCACTTAGCAAACTTATAAATATTGTTTTGTACCAAAATGTATTACCATAGTAGAATTTATTTTATTATATATATTTATAACATAATACTTCTAATGCTTTATTATATATATATATATAAAACATTTGAGATCAAGACCCATATCATTGTACAATAAATATTTAAAATATTCCGTAACCTAGCATAAAGCATCATTCTTGTTAATTATAGCCTTATGTTAGGTTAGAAAGTATTTTAAATATTTATTGTACAGTGATATAAGTCTTAATCTTAAATGTTGTGTATATATATTATAACCTTCCCTTCGTATTGCTTTACAACTACTATACTCTTTATTATCTATTATATTAACTCAACACTAAGCAATCAAATATAATAATGGTAAGGTACAAGACTCTCTAATTGGTTTATAACTTACAATACATAAAAACATAAGATAGACTTTAGGGATGATTACAACATAGAGGTTTTAACATTGAGAAGCATATAAAATGCACTCCATAATAGCACTGCTATTGTAGAAATTCTCCAACTACTATCCTATTCATTAGAAAAATCCCCACAACAAATAATGACTAACATAATATTTCATTTTAAATAAGTACCTAACCCTTGTTTTATAATTTAAGAAGTTATAAAATAATATTATTAAAATTACACACTAAATTAAATTAAAATAATCAACCCTATCTTATTGGTATCTTAGGAGTCATAATTATTCTGTTCTAAAATATAATATAACAATTACATTGATAATTAAATAATTGAATCACAAGAAGGATTCTATTGGGATCCCAACTATTTAAATAAAAATCACACTTACCATAACAAAACATTAACTATCTTCCTATTCTAAAATTCACCTAACTAGAATTAATAATCACAATATATTTCCTACTTTCGCTTAAATAATTTAATTTATTTTCCTAACGTTTACTGTTATACTTATACAAATAATAATCAAAATAGAACAATCACTTTGTTGTAACTGAAAGCTTTATCATCTAACTTTATCTCCTAAATCTCACTCAATTAAATTATTTTTTTTAATTAATTAGCATTTATCCATTGTAATTGCATCTTTCAGAATTATACACATTATAACATACTTTATTAGTAACTTGTATTTTGAAATAAAATAATATTTTAAAATTTATTCTATAAAATAAATTACAAAACTAGATTTCCAAATCACAATGTGATACTTAAAACATAATATTAATTTATGATACATATTCTCCATTTGCTAATAATATTTAATTGCACGTTGCAAATAAATCTTTAAGATTCTTTTAATATTTAGCAAAATATAAACTGCTACAAATTCTCTTCAATATAATTATAATTTAAAAGTAATTGGTAATTAATGTATCAATTATATATTTTTGAATATAACTCTTTAGATCAATTTTGAACTAAATATATAGAGAGGTTTTGAACTTAGACTTTCAAGTCCTTTCACTATACACACTATCTCATACTACTGATACACATGAACACACACATGCAGAAAAGATAAATAATCACCAATATACATATTTCATGCTAAACCAGCACTCATCAGTTGGTCTAGATTGCCATCTCCCATACATATATATAATCAGTGCTCGGTCTATATTAAGATAGCAAATTCTTACACTTTAAGGGACAGGCTTCAATCTACCCCAACTTCAAACTCTTCAGCCATCCATACCATTGAAAATCTGATGATAGAATTTCCAAATCTCATGCTGATGCCGATATTGTTGTCAGGTCAACATGACCATGACAACAATATTGGCATCAATCTAGGATTTGGGAATTCTATCATTAAATTTTCAATGGTATGGATGGTTGAAGAGTTGGGGGTTGGAGTACATTGAAGCCTGTCCCTTAAAGTACAAGGATTTGCTATCTTAATATAGACTGAGCACTGATTATATATATGGGAGATGGTAATGTGGACCAACTGATGAATGCTGGTTTAGCACAAAATATGGATATTGGTGATTATTTATTTTTTCTGCATGTGTGTGGTCATGTGTATCAGTAGTATGAGATAGTGTGGATAGTGAAGGGGCTTGAAAGTCTGAGGTCAAATCCCTTATATTTACAATTAAGCTGCAGGTTTAAGAGTGCCTGGTACTTCAAATTTTACTAAATATACATGTAAGAACTCTAAGTGGATTATGTGCTTTATGGATATGACCTTGTGATGGAAATGACTCTCAAATGCAATAAAATTACTAAGACAAACCTTAAATTAAAATATTCATTTATTTAGAATAATAATAATTAATAACATGTAAACACGATAAACACTATATTAAATAATTGACTAACAAAATAATTATTTAAATATTCATAAATTTACAATAAAATTATTTATATTCATAATAGATAAAAATAATAACTATTCCATATATTTAACCTTCGTTTTATATTTATTATCTAGTTCATTAAAATAATAAGTTCATCCTTATTTTCATCATCTATGCTTTCTTAATATTATTACGCAGTTTTACTGTCCATGAATTATCTTGTGGTTATCTTCTTGCTCATCCTTCCATATTTACCTTGTATTTTATAACATCAAATATTTCAATAAAGCTGTAATATTTTATGATAATTCATACTTAAAATATGTACGAAAATATGATAATATAATTTTATTAACAAAATTAGTATTGTTGTGGAAATATTAAAAAAAAAAAAATTATAAATAATGTATTTAAAATAAATGATGAAATCAACTATTCTTTCTTTTTTTGCATTCACTACCATACATTTTATGCATTCTTTCTCTCTATCATATACATTTTCTGTCGTACTTTGATCTCAAGTATCAATATGTAAAGAGTAATTTATTCAGATTTTATTTTGAATACGAAGTATTTGTTTTGTGTATCGTCTTACGACTTTGATGCTAATCGACCTAACTTAGGAAGAAAAAGTATAAAATTCCTAAAAATATCTAATCAACTTTCGATTCCTACGATATTCTTATTTCACAGAAAAGTTCACAGATAAAAAACTGATTTTATTTAAGTACTATATCAAAAGTAGAGGAATTGAGGTCTCCTTTATTTATGAGGTGTCATACTTTGGCAGGTAGGCATTTTTCCTAATGATCTTACCCCAATTTTATCCTGGCTTATACATCGAGCATTTACAGTATATACAACACTGTGGAAAATCCTCTTATCCCCTTCCACAAGATTACAAATATATACATCGCTAAATTATTTATTTACATATATATTCATACACAGACTACATTGCGTTTTTTACTAAAAAATTTTATAACATTGTATGTTTCAGTCTAATTCAATTTTTTTTAGACATCCATTGTTTAATTAAGAGATATTTTAACTGTATTATTAGCATTTTTCTTAATCATATCACCTAGACCGGACTACTATTTGAAAAGCATAAAAATTAGATATTCTTATTTTACGATTTACTGAAAAGTGAATGACTTATTTGCTTCAATAATTCACACAGGTAGCATATATTTTTTTTATTTCCTATATAATATGGTCTGATTAAACTTGACTTATCCATCTATAAGATGAGTGAAAGATTCATTGTGTTCATAACAGCATGACAGATGAGTTAAGGTGATTTACATCTTTTATTTGATTTTAAGAAAAAAAATTAAATCTTTTCAGAAAACCAACTTTTTAAAATATGATCTAGATATGGAAATTATAAAAAGATTTTATATATACTGTACATATATTGAAAGCAATAATGCATAAAACACATTTAAAGGTATATGCTAAGAATAAATTCTTATGTATTTCAGCACAGTGTCACTGTGACGTGTTATTAGAACAGACAAGTAAACTCTAAAGATTCCTGAACGATTCTTGGCTGAATAATGTAAGATTCAAACTCTAAAGCTAAACAATTCTTGGTTAAATAATTAAAAAAAACACAGTTTGTTCACATGAATAAAAGTGTTTTGCTCATCACCTGCCATCTAAGTGGTGCATTCATCCTGCTACCTAAGTGTTGTGCTCAGCCTGCTACTTAAGGATTGTGCTCATCCTGCCACCTAAGTGTTGTGCTCTTTTTGCCACCTAAGGGTTGTGCTCATCCTGTCATCTAAGTATAGTACTCATCATGCCACCTAAGTGTTGTGCTGTTGTTCTCATCCTGCCACCTAAGTGTTGTTCTCATCCTGCCATCTAAGTGGTGCGTTCATCCTGCTACCTAAGTGTTGTGCTTACTCTGCCATCTAAGTGTTGTGCTTCTCCTGCCACCTAAGTGTTGTGTTCATCCTGCCACCTAAGTGTTGTGCTCTTCCTGCCACCTAAGGGTTGTGCTCATCCTGACACCTAAGTGTTGTGCTCATCCTGCCACCTAAGTGTTGTGCTCATCCTGCCATCCAAGTATTGTGTTTGTCCTGCCACCTAAGTCCTGTGCTCTCCCTGCCATCTAAGTGTTGTTTGTGCTCATCCTATCACCTAAATCTTGTGCTCATCCTGCCACTTAAGTGTTAGAGTGAACAAAAAATTAACCATAAAACATTTATTATATTTACAAATGATTGAGATATATTAGCAATTATAAATATTCTAAAGAGTATAGAATTTGACTGAAAATAAAATAGAAGACTAATGCAAAGAGAGAATAATTAGTACCCTAAAACAATTATTGACTGGCATCAGAAATTATAGAGCATCCTAAGGAAAGTTTTAATTTAAAATCAGATTATGAAATCAAAATCTTTGTGGATTTTTTGTGGAAAGGTATCACAGGGATCATTGCTTTACAGTGAGATACTAATGGTTATGATCTGTGTGTGTAATTTTTTTAATGTTTTCCAGGTGTGAGAATAGTTAAGAGTACATTCATTCAATTAAGATGGTGAATGGTCAGACTACTATATCCATGGTTATTCCTGATATCCAAAATTTACATTCATCGATATTTGGATAACCTCTCAGTTATTTATTTCAAGCTTGTAATAACTGGGTTTATAATGATAAAAAAAATTGATAAATTTCAATTATAACCAACCAGAAGAGAGATCACAAGCCAAATCCTAACATTTGAAATTATTCTATAATATTAAAATAAAATATGCATATTTTTATGTATTATTTAAATATAAATGCATGAAAGCAGTCCACGTTTAAATATTACCAATAACAGTCATCAATCTCATCTGTAGTTGAAGTAACCTTCTTTTTACAATAATGGTGGATACCATCTTTATCTACAGTCTAATATGTTTATGTAAACACTAAAGATTGCAACTTGAATAAAGAGAATGAAATTATTAATTCAAAGAAGTCTAAATAAACCTCATTAAACAGGCAAAAATAACCCTGGTCTGAAAGCAGACTTACAAATAGTCAATTATAACGTTTAAACTGCACTAAAACTATGCATTACTTAGATAAGAAAGCTAATAATGTTCAAGGCTAGATAGGTTTATAAATAAATGTAAATACATAAAATCATTCCACATCTAAACAATAGTCAATGCAACCTCCTTTTCATAATAAGGGTATCCTATCATCACAAATTTTCAACCATTATTAATCCACTGAAGAATGAATGTCTTTCCAAGTTCATTCCATCTTCTCTGATCTCTAACCTCTCTTCTCAACATCACCCCAGCACACTTCCTTATTTGATCCATATATTTTACATGTGCTCCATTTCTAGGTATTTTAAAATCTCTTGGAAATCAGATTAAGATTCCAACTATCCAGCTATTATCATTTCTTCTAGCAATATATCCAACCGAACTCCATTTTGGTCTCTTAATTCTTTCAGTGATGTCATTAACACATGTTTAGTCTCTTACCCATGTATTTTATTTTTGATCTGTTGTTGTTATTCCTAATATGCATCTCTTTATACTTTGTCAAATGGTCTGAAGTTTCTGTGTGCTCTTTAATTAAGTGTCCAAGTTTCAGATCCATAAGTAAAAACTAGTAACACATTTATTAAAAACTTTTCTTTTCCTCCTAATATTAAGTTATTTTATCAAAAGCAGCCCAACCAAGTTTAATTCTGTGATTAATTCTATCCATTATATTTCCATCTGCAGTAATAATCTGACTAAAATATTTGTAGTTGTTAACTTCTCCTAAGTCATCATTATCAATCTTTATTTTCTTCTAAGAAAATTCATTGAATTTAGTCTTTTTTAACATTTATCTTTAATCCTATTTTCTTATTTTCATCTTATAATCTTGCAATATTTCCTGAATTTTTAAAGCAGTATTTTCAAAAACAATTACATCAATCTTAGATACCTTAATTAATCTTCATTTAGTTTTACCCCTGAGCTTCCCATTTTAATCCACAAAATACTTCTTGCAAAACTGTTGTAAAAAGTTTTAGAGATATGGAGTCATTCTGTCATACACCTTTCACAATGTTAATATTTTTAGTATCGTTATGTAATATAATTATTGCTGTTACATTTTTATAAATACTCTTTAGAATATGGCAATATCATGGGTCTATACTTAATGATCCAATGTTTTAATCATTCAATAAATGCTTATAAAATCCAATGCCTTTTCATAACCTATAAATCTGAAGAATAATAACAACTCATATTTATTGGTTTTTTCCATAACTTCTCTCAGTAGCTGGATATGATTCTCTGTACTAAAAGCCTCTTTTAAACCCATCTTACTCTTTTAATTGATTAAAATCCAAAGTTCATTGTAGATGAGTTGTAATTATCTTAATAAAAATTTTGTACAAAACTCATAAAAGACTGATAGGTCTGTAATTTTTAATATCTTTTTTATCATTTTTTAAATATTAATATTAATGCTGCATTCTTCCAATCATCTGATATATCTTTATTCAGACATTTGTAACTTTGTAAACGTTTTTTTCTACTTCTTCACCTGCTTCTTTTAAAATATTGATTATAATTTCATTTTCCGTTCTTCATAAATTTAATTGCTTGTCTCACTTTTTCAATTAAAATCCTGGGCAATTCAGAAGATATAATAGTTGTAGGAGGTCCTTTCCTTATTTTTTTATTGCAATATAATTCTTAATAGAACTCTTCTTCACATTTCAGATGACTTTCCTCTTTTAATTTTGTTTCTTATTGTAGAAGTGTTTCCTATCAATATCAAGATGCTGTTTTATATACTCTTGAGACTTTTATTTTCTTCTTTAGTTGTTCTTCTTAATTCACATATATATTTCTGTATATTGTTATCAACTCTTTATCACATCATTTTACAAAATTTGAGATATTCAATCCTTCTTAATGCATCATTTATATATATATATATATTTATATTCCTTCTTTTCTTCATAAATTGTTTTATCTCAATATAAATTTTACAAGTCAATTTCTGCTCTTTTGTATCAGCTATTTTTGTTGGAGTTTTTTGAAGTGTATCAGTTATATTTCTGTTGATTTCACTTAAATCTGAATCATGTTTAATAAAAATCTGTTAATATTTGAAACCAATTTGCAAATTCTCCTTTAAATTTGTTGGAATGTTTATAAAGATTAGAAATGTTGACAGTAATTTTTGTTTTTCTTAATAATTTTTGTCTCTCTAGGTTTGCATTAACATGTATCTTATATCTCACTAATTGATGATTACTTCCTGGGTTTAATTTATTAAGAACATTACAATCTTGAAATACATATTTTCTGTTAGTCTAAATATAATACAATTCTGTTGTACCTTCATTTGGATGCTTCCACGTCCTTTTCTGTTTAATATTTTTCTCAAAAAAAAGAATTCATAATATAAAATTTTTCTTTTTATACAAACTTCCCAAGTCTATGTCCTCTTTCATTCCTATCACTATAACTAAATTTATCCAATACTTTCATCTTTTAACTGTTTACTAATTCTAGCATTAAAGCCTCATGTGACAATTTTAAAATGTTGTTTGTTCTGATCAGAAGTCTTTTCTACATCCATATAAAAATCTTCTATGTCTTCATTACTATGAGAACTTGTTGAAACATAAATCTAAATTATCTGCTATTAGATTGAATAACTAATCTTGCCACTCTGTCTGATATCTCATCAATCTTGACAATGTTGTTCTTTCTTTTTTCATTTACAATAAATCCTACTTCCAATATTTTTTTCTTTGTATTATAGTACACATATGCTTTGAAAATCAATTGTCTCTTCACCTTTTCTTCTAACTTCATGAGGTCCAACAATGTTCCATTTAATATTAGACAATTTTTCTTCCAGTTCTTGCAATCTTTCTTTACTTAAAAGTGATCTGCTGTTGTAAAATAACTAAATAAAAAGTTGGCATCAAATGGCAGCTTGGATCCACAATTAGAAAATTCTTAGCACTCTCCTCCTTCAGCCACCAATCATTATCTTTGCTGGCAACCTTACACTCTCCTGGAAACAAGAGCCATGATTTATATTTATCTGTCATGATGATAAATATTTTTTATTAGAAAAAAAATTTCTTTCACACACATCCATTCTGCCTTCAAGAAAACTCAACTGATATTTTAGTTAAGAGCTTTCAAGTAACTGAAAAGAAAGACCATGAAGTTTCTTGATATTATACTCAAAAGTAAAAAGACAATAAACTCCCCATGCTAGCTAATGCATGTTAGGAGTACCCATCCATGTTTATATACTAAATAAATAATTACATAGTAATAACAGCTGAAATGACAGGAATATATTGTATGGTCACATATAGAGTTATTTGATGTATGTGGATAGTCATCTTTATCTATGGTCTAATATGTTTATATAAACAAGCTAGTGAAGGTAAACCATTTTTTCCTAATAATGCTAAGCATTATTATAAATAAATAAATAGCATGAACTTGTTTTGCTATTTTTTTATATAGTTCTCCAATACGTGTTAGCTGTATATTTTTCTGTATATAGAGAGTTTTTAATATAAGTAGATATTTATAAAGTAGTTAAAAGGATATACCATACTCTGCCTTTGTAGCTTAAATTTAGACCATATTAAGTAATGTTTTAATTACATCTTGGTTAATATAAATTCACAGTTGCTTAAATAGATGTATCTTTATATAACCTTAACAAGCTAGTAACAACGAATCACTTTTTTCTAATTATTGTTAAGCAATTATAAACATCACATGATCACCATTTCTTATGCTTGCTCATAACTGTTATTAAAACAGGCAAAACTCTCCACTGTATGAAAAGTTTTTGCCTGTTTTAATAACAGTTACAAACAAATGGCATTCAACTTGTACTACATTGTGATATTATTAAATGTTTTACAATTCTTTATATAATTCTCTAGTTACTGTTAGCATAGACATTATATATATAAATGTTGAATTATTAGACATTATATATATATATATGTGTGTGTGTGTGTGTGTAAATCTGTTTTTTTTTTATATATAAATTCAAGCTTTATTTCTATTTTTCAAATACATTCAAATAAAAGTAAAACATATAAGTTACTATACGGCATGCCTCCAATGATATTATTTCCCTCTTTTTTTTTTCAGGCATTACTGGCCTAAATAGACAGATGAATGATACTACAACTTGAAACATAGATTTATGGATTAACCTATATATTATTAACAAAAATTGATTATATTTAAAAATACATAAAATAAAATTTTAGTTTTTATAAAAAAATTAATAATAAAAAGCAACAAATGTATGCATGCCATTTATTTAAATTTTTTTGAAATAAAAATTTTACTCTCTGTAGTTCACGTTGCAATCTTTAGTCTCGATATAAACTTATTTATCTTTATTGTTAAAAACATATTTTCTTGACAATAGATTGATATTATTGATTGTTATTGATATTGAGATTATTTAAGTATTGACTGATTTCATGTATTTACATATATTATTAAATTCACCACTTCCTTTATTTTGCTGTAATATGTAAATGCAATTTATCTACTCTACTTTGAACACTTTTTAGCAAAAACCTTTTATTGTACATATATTCATACACAATCTTATGTTTCAACTGTCCTGCAGTCTTCTTCAGAGCCACTTTTACTTTAATTAAATCTTTTATTGTACGTATATGCATATACAATCTCACATATTGACTGTCCTGCAGTCTTATTTAGAGTTACTTTTACTTTAAATAGAAGGTTTTTATTAAAAGGTGTTTAAAGTAGGTGGATAAATTGTATTTATTTATATATATGTAATACATTGAAATTAATACTCCAACACTGTTTTATTAAGTAAATGAAATGCTCTCAATCCAAAGCATGAATAAATCTTCTTTAAATAAAAGATTGGCTTCTATATATAAATTGAGATAAAGAGATGAGATGGTCTGATCTTTTCTCTAAAAAAGTTTTATTTTATGATTTGAATTGAGAATATTTTATATCTCAATGTCTATATTATTAACTGCTGAAAAATATATATTTATATGTATATGATATTAAACTTGATTTTTCATAAATCTAGATAGTTTACAGATGTAAATCAAATGATATCCCAAGTGTATTAACCCCTATAATCTTTATTTTAATGTCAAGGCAACATCTATGAATAAAACGTGGAAATCTTTCACCCTTCATCCTGTTCTAAGTTATTAATATTGACATAAAAGTTGATACTTTGACTGTAAGAGATTGAGAATTTTAAGTTCCAAGAAGTTTAAATAAATGCATTAAAGAGACAAATACAATCTTTTAAAAAGCAAACTAATAAATAATTGTTTATAATATTTTCTAACGCTTTTAAACATAATTATTCATATAATAAACTTGATTTTGACAGCAGATAAGCTCCTAGTGCTGATAAGCTTAGACTATTATTATGTGATTTATATTGTGAATCATCTAGTTTTATGCAAAATCCAAGTTTATTGTCTAAATAATAATTAAGTTTAATGAAGTTTGAAAACATTAAAAATGTCTATTTATTAGTCACCTTTCAAAATAAATTACATTTTCCTGTTATAATTTTATAAATTTCTTTTTGTTATAAATTTCTTACATTTGCCTTTTAATTTAAACTTCTTTGAATTTGAAAAATCTCAGTCTGTTATAGTAAATATATGTCACCTTTCTTGTATATATTAATATCTTAATTAAAACAGAGTGAAATGTGGCAAAATTTTGCTTCTTATTCCTAGAAATTGAATGTCCATAGATTGAAAACTCCTGGTATTGATAAACTTGACTATTATAATGTGATATATATATATAATTATTCAAAACAATACATATATATATATAATTATTCAAAACAATACGTATATATATATATACGTGTGTGTGTGTATGTATGTATCCATGTGTCTAAGTTTCTCATTGTCCTTCAAAGAAATAGTTAGCAAAGTGAGTTGTGATAAACAATATTTTACGACTTTGATAATATATATATATAATTTTAGTTTGGTGATTAAAAAAATCTTTTGCATATATGATTAAGTTTTTGTGAAATAGTCATCTAATGTTTATATATATTATTTTCACGGTTATATCATGTAATTAAAGTATTGTTTGTGCAAAACTGAATATTATCTTGTTTAAATTCCAGGACATTTTAACGAAATATCATTCATCATTGTCAAATTAGGATCTTAAAATAATAATTTAAACAAAATAATTAACACAAAAAAGACTCTATTTGTATATATTGCTTTCATATTAAAAAAGTAAAAAATTATTGTTCATTTTTAAATTGTAAGTGATTTGTAAAAAAAATTTCAATCTAACTTTGGCGAGGAAAGCGGAATGTTGACTTATATTCCAGTTGTTTATATATTTATTTTTATAAAACATTCAAATCACCAATCACGATGTTTATAGTTCAGCAGATTCCTCTGTGAACAAATATACATTCTGAACTTCAAACAAGTAAACTTTATTTTAAGTTTAGCTGTTTGAAGTTCAGAATTTATATTTGTTCTCACAAGATGTTGCTGAAATATCTTAACATGTGATTGGTGATTTAAATATTATCCATCTATTTTAGTTTGCCATGTGCATTATATTTTCTTATTTTTATAAAGTAAATGCAGTATTTATTTATTTATTTATTTTTCCTATGTGTCATAGCATCGGCCGGGACGCGAACCCACAACCGTCTGCAACCAACTACTTGCTTGCATGGCAGCTGCGATACCTCTCGGCTAACAACGCAAGACTAAATGCAGTATTTATGATGTAACATTTCTTAACAATATTCATACTAACAATGATTATAAATTTATCAAATTCTTTTTTTAAAAAAAAAAAAAAGATATAAGACTTCTAGTATTAAAACTGAAGGATATTATAAATAAGTTAGTATTATAAGTTTTTATTCTACGCGCGAATAAAACATGATAAACAGAACATAAAAACATTAATTATAAACAACAATTAGCCAAGCACTTTCGGTACTGTATACCAGAATCATGGCGACATACTGGAACTGAATGCTCAGTGGAATACTAGTGTTATGCTGATTAATAATGTTTTTAGACTTCGCAATAAACCACGCCTCTTTCAACTTCCTTTTCCGATCATTTGACTCATTGCTGTGTGCACTGGAATATTAACCGTTCAGTTCCAGTATGTTGCCATGATTCTGATATACAGTACCAAAAGCGCTTGGCTAATTGTTGTTTATAATTAATGTTTTTGTGCTCTGTTTATCATGCTTTATTAGTGTAGAATAATTTTCATTATCTGACAGAGTTTTTATATTATTTATTATAAATTTTATAAATTGAATTATATGATTCTTTGTTAGAAGTATTATTTTTATATATTCTCCTTTAATTTTTTTTGCATTCCTTCATATATTCATATATATATTTCTTTTTATAAATCTCCACATATACTCTAATTTTTTTTTTATATAATTTCTTCAATTTTAATTTTTAATTTTTTAAAAAAGATGCTACTAGAATAAAGAGTAAAAAAATGTATGAGTTAACAAAAGGGTTGTATAATAATAGAGTAATAGATAGAAGAACATTAGGAGAATTGGGAAATAAGGATTGTGAAGTAGCAAGAATATATGAAGCACCAAAAATATACAAAGAAGGAGTGTCATTAAGACCAGTTACAAATAGTAGGGGTTTATATTTTGATAAGACATCTAAATGGTTAGCAAATAATGTTTTTACAAAATACATTAATAAAAAAAAGCAGTGCGTATGTAAAGAATAATAAAGAATTAATTAAAGAGATTAAAAAAAAAAAATAATTATGATAAGTATAGGTTGACAATGGTTAAATAGATATAGTGTCAATGTAAAGGAATATGGATGTAGAGAAAGTAATAGAAATGGCAATTAGTAAATATAAAGGGAATAAAGAAAAAAAATAGAAATACCAATAATAAAGTTGAAACAAATTATGGAAATATGTTGTAAAGAGATAACATTTAAATTTAATGGAGAATATATTAAAAAAGGGTTATTGATAGGAGGGGTATTGAGTGGCATATTACGCAATATACATATATGGAAGAAATGAAAAAAGTAATGATGGATGAAGAGAATGTATCAATAATATTAAAAAGATATGTGGATGATTATTTATTAATTTTTAATAAAAGTAAAAAGCAAATAAATAGGTATTTAGAAAAAATTAATAAATTGGATGAAAATATAAAATTTACAGTAGAGAGGGAAAAGATAATAAGTTGTCATATTTAGATATATTATTAATGAAATCATATGGGAAGGGGAAATATAGAATAGAAACATCAGTATATAAGAAAATGAACAGGGGTAGTAGTATAATGAATTGAAATTCTAATGTGGATAATAAATATAAAATAAGTAATATTAGTTCAAGAGTACATAGAGCTATTAATTATTGTTCAAATAAAGAAGACTATAAGAAAGAGGTAGAATTAATAGTTAAAGAGTTTAAAGAGAATGAATATCCAGAGAAAATAATAGAGTAAAAGTGTAAAAATATCAGAAAAAAAGATATAAAAGGAGAAAATAAAGAAGAAGGGAATGGAAAATGTAAGAATGATAGCATAAAAAATGATGAATATAAGGTGTTAAAACGTATAGTAATAATATAGTTAAGAGCATTAATAAAATTATTAGAAAAATTAATAAAAAAAATATAATAATGTAATTAAATATAAGATAGTAAGTCTACATTACTAACATATTTTATTATATTAACATGTATGATTTTTTTTAAAAAAAAAAACATGTATGATTTTTAATATTATTTTTGTATATTTTTATAGTGGTTTTAAAATTTTCATAATTGCAAATCTACACTTGAGCATTCCTGACTTGTATAGTTAGAGTTTGTATGCTGGTTTAGAAACTCTCCTTCCTGTATATTATTTCCAAAAAAAAAAGATGCAGGGTATGATAATTATTCTTATTTTTAGAATCACTACTCATGGTTTCAGAAGCCACAGTAGAAATGAAGCATTTAACAAAATTATAAATTCATAATTGCGAATTCATTACTTTTACAAGCACATATACTTACTTATATGAATATTACTTTTTCATTTTGCATACTCACTCAGACATATGGTTGCTTTTACTTTTTCCTTTTAGATGTAATACTATATCGAATTTTATTCTTTTTTTTTTTTTTTTAGCATTTTTGCTGATGTATAAATGAATACATTTTAAAAATTAAAGGGTGCCAATTTAGTTTGTGCTCGCAAACATTTTGAAATCTAAAGGCCAAGCAAACCAGAGCTGAGACATCCAACCGATAATAAATGACATAAATATTGAATAAAAGTATTTTAAATTAATATTTTAGAAATCATAAGCTAGTAAAAATAATATTCTTTATTTCATATGGGCATATAGTATAATCTTTTAGTATTTGGAAATTATAAGCTTGGTTCGATCAGATTTTTGCTTTTTTGGTCCTTCGGATCGGCAAAACCATCCTTCCCCTTCCAACATATTCTGTCACTTTGCACACTGTCTTATTTCAAATATTTTATGAAGGTAAATTTAAAAAAAAAACTCTCTAATAAAATAAAGCATATTATTTTTACTGGATTATAATTTCTAAAATATGAATTTAAAGTATTTTTATTCAATATGTATGTCATTTATCAATTGGATGTATCAGAGATGGTTTTTAGTTTTCAAAATGACCGTGAACACAAACTAAATCAGGACCTATCTATGTTTGCAATGCCATTATTACCGTTTTTATCTTATTCCTTACTTAGTTGATAGCCAATGTGACCTAGCCAAATGCCAGTATATATTTTTAATACAATAAATTATAAACAGATGAACCCAAATAATATGTTATTTATATATATTGAATATGTCTATTAAGTGACATTCACTATTTTCTACTTTTTGGTATCTCTAGGAAAGCTTGGAGCAAGTGCTATGGTATTTATAAATAAAACAAAGTTGTCAATCTTATAATTTTATATCGTTAGGTTAAATTCTTCCCAAAGTTTTTAGTGGGCAAAAACTAGAAAGAGTATTAAGCATAAAACCACGTTCGATATTAATGATATTTGCTGTTAGAACAAAAAAAAAAAAAAAACTTTTTGTAAATGTAATCTTTATAAATACAACTTGTGTGTATTAAGACCTTCTTTAAAAAAGTTAGACTTGAGTACAAATTTATATCTGCTTGGCATATCTTTTATAATTTTAATCTTTGAATAACTTTCCCAATTTTATTAATATAAATAGTTTGTAGTTTTTATATATAAATGAGAAGGGATATGTACTGAAACATATTTATATATTTTTTCTGGCATAAAAACGGATGACAGTTTTTCCTGGTCCATATTGCAAATAGCATATATTTATATGTGAAATTAATGTCTCCACTTGGAAACTAGATTTTATCTTTTGATGAATTCTTTATCTATAGTTAATAAATATTATAGGTGCGTTTGCGCCCCCCCCCTCTCTCTCTTTCTCTTTCTTTTTCTCTGCTTTTGCAATTTAAATTTTTTATCACAGTGGTTATTCACTTTATATATTATTACAAATAAGTTTCAAAATTAGACAGAGAATAAAAATTCAGAATTCAACTTTTGTAAACATTAAAGAGTAGCGTTGATGTCATAGTAAACTTTTAGCCAGCTCTATAGGAAGTTATCATACATACATAAGTTATATATAAAATTATCTTTCTAACCTATTGCTTCATTAATGTAAGGGAGTGCGAATTACATCTAATGAGATTCATTTTTGTAATTAATTATTGATAAATTCAAAAAGAGAAAGTTGTGAGTGCGTGCGTGTGTGTTCAGATCTACATCATACAATCAAATTAAATAATAATAATAAACGTTTAAGAGGCAAAAGGGATAACAATATCAATGACATTTGTAAATATTATTATATTTTTCAAGATCTGATAACAAACCTATGTAAATAGACGATAGAAAATAAATAAGATGATCTGTAAGATCTAAGTCTCTATTCCGACAGCCTATGATTTGAAACTATAATATTTTCTAAGTAAATTATATCTCGAGCAGTCAAAGTTGATCTAAATTATTATTATTTACTTTGTTGGTGAGTCAGGTTGCTGAACGAAGAAGACGTGCCTCGAATAGAAGAATAAAGGTCGGTTTCTTTTCTTATAAAGTAGTTATTGTTCATTCTTATTATGTTTTATATTAAAAAGACATATTTATAACCACTTTTTAGAATAGAAAAGTAATTTTAACACCAAGGAAAAAAATATATTAAGTAGCCACAGGCTAAAAAATAACGGTAATGCAGGAATGATATTTTTTTGTTTTTATGTGACTTATTAAAATAATTATATATCCAAACACATATAATATTTATGGCCTATTATTTAATGTGTTTGTAATATAAGTACAGTATATAGTAGAGCCTATTTGTGAAATCATATATATATATTATGACTATGCAAAGTGAAACACATATATCTTTTTATACCATCATCAATCACTGACCAATGACGTCAGTCATCACAACTTTAAAGGATTAAAAAATGACAGAAAGATGTAATAACAATAACAGACCGCTAGAAGTGCATTTGAGACTATAAAAACTAATTAGTAAAACACAAATCATCATCATTTTCAACCGTTGTCGATCAGCTGTAGGACGAAGGTCTCTCCAAGTTCAATCCACTCTCTTATAAATTAAAAAGAGATAAATAAATGTTCTTTTATTACGCACATTGTCATCCAGGTGGAGTTAATTTATTAACTTTTAAAGAAATTCTTTTATTGTTATATTACATTGACATTCCTATTGGACTCAGAATGCTTCATTTTGGGTTGTCGGTAGCGTTTGTTTTACAATTTTGTGATTATTTGATGACAAAAACTGAAATATGTTTTGATTGATATTAGTACAATTCTCAAAAAATTGAATTTTTCGTTGAATGGCTGAATTGGATTAGCAAATAAATTATAGTCTTCTCTAATGGTAAATATTACAAATGGAAGGGGGTGGCCTATGGGTTTTTCCATGAAACGTCATAATGTCTAATAAACATCACATGATCACCATTTCTTATGCTTGCTCTTAACTGTTATTAAAACAGGCAAAACTCTCTATACGTATTGTCACTCAGTGCAAGCCGGAGTAATCAATGGATGCCAGATGGCTTATGTATAAAATCGCCATCTAGTGCCTACTCATCAAATATCCCCAGACTAGTTTCTGGCTTGTGGCCTTCGTCAAATCCCAGGCTCCTCACTGACAAAGGCCACAAACCAGAAACTAGTCTGGGGATATTGGATGAGTAGGCACTAGATGGGGATTTTTATGCACAAGTTTTTCTGGCATCCACTGATTACTCTGGCTTGCACTGAGTGGCAATACGTATAGAGAGTTTTGCCTGTTTTTATCATAATATCTAGTATCACATTAAAATTTTTAAAAAAGACGTTATTCCTAAATACTCAAATCAAACCCCATTCCTATTATACATGTAATACATAGATTATTTGTGCCACAGAGGCCCAAATTAATGAAATACGGCATCATCTTATACATAAGTCTTCATTAAAATGTACTATATCAAATGAAGATAATCTAAAAGGCATAATGTTTTTAGATATATATTCAGCATGAGGGTACTCAAATGTGAATCCAAATCTGGTAACAGCTTTGAACTTACATCCACCAATATTGTGTGCTCTGAGAGAAATAATGCCAATTGAAAAGTTAAGAAGGCCTGTGACATCACCAATAATAATCAACAAGAAAAAATCTTGCAACACCCTATCAAAAAAAGACTCATGGAAATAAATTCATTTACATCTTATAAACAAATTTTATGTAAATCGCCACTTTTGTAATTCTTCTATAAATCTCACAACCCTATTGGATAATAATAGCTATGATTATGACTTCTAATTAGTCAAAAGCATGCTCATATACTATTTGATATATTTAATATATTTATTTTAAATAATTAATTATAAATATGCGACTTTTTTTTTTTGCATTAAATAGTGAAGCTATAAATTTTACACTAATTTATAATAAGGTTTGCTTAGCACTTTTGAGATTTCATGTTCGAATCTCATACATATAAATAGAATGTCTATAATCAATTTACAATTCTGCTAACATTAAAATTTGGGAATCTTGGATATAACTCGATGGTGCTTACTTCCACTATATTTGGATTTAAATAACAGTTGAAGAAGATTGGGAGATTAACTGGAAGTATTTCCATGATTTGTATAGTTTTTATAAGTATCACTGTTTTATTTTATATATATATTACAATAACAAATTAATAACATATCTCTCTCACCTCTCAATATTATAATAAACAATTAAAAACCAAATGAATAAAAGAGGTACGACATGTATAATATGAAGTTGTATTGTTGATTATAATAAATTTATCTACTTAGAAATCTACAATAAGTATGTTTAATATCTATATAAAAAGAAAATTTGGGAATACCTGAAAAACTTTACAGTTCTTGAAAAAACGAAGTTTGCATTTCAGCTTAAGAATTCTTTTACATTACCTCCACCATTCCTTAACGATCCAACATTTCTTAAAATTACTTAAATCCATTGTATTGAATATATGTAATATAAATAAAGTGTCTGTTAATTAAAACAAAATTGTAATTATAATAAAAATAATAATATTAACGGTAACAAACTATTATAAACAATCCTTAAATCTGCCGAAGTACTTTTGGTTAATTTCTTAAACCTGCCTCAACTTCCATTAAATTTATATATATATTGTACTTGCCCAGGTTAGACCTGTATGTTACAGTATATTAAAAAAAAAGTTTACTGATTATTTAATTTTATTTGACTTGATTATGTATAATGAAGGTTTGAATTATAAATATTAACTAGATAACCATGGCAACCTAATATTTTAAAATAATATCTTTTATTAATAAATATCATCAAATCAAAATTGATTGTGATCAATTTTAAGAGGAAATATAAATAAGTGAATAAATAAATACTGGAAATAATTAAGTGAATCATAAAGTAGATCATTTGAATAAAATCATTTTTATTACTTATTATGTGTCCATTTTATTATTACATTCACAATAACCACTTATTACAAAATTAAATATTTCATATATGTTTCTTTATTAATTAGTTTATTGGAATATATTATTAAAGATATATGTCAAAAATATATATTCGTTAAAATGTATAGAAAATGTCATGTGAATTCTTTATTTTTGATTGAAAATGAAAAATAATATTGAAATTGTAAAACAGGATTTTTTTTTGTTGTATCAAATGTTTTCTAAAAATCTTCATTTTATCCACTGTAAAAAAAAAAACAATTTTCTTACAACAAAGAGTGTTCATTGAGTATAACTGAACAGTTGTCTTAGTAACATTAACATCAGCAAAGAGAGATTATAAATAGAACTGATATACTTTAACTCTAGTCTTATAACTTTTGTCATTGTCTAGAATAGATGCATATTACATTCATCTTTAAAAATTATTAATTTTACTTTAAAAATAATTTCTAAAATAATGGAAGAATAAAAAAATTAAACTGTCTGCCCATTCTCTTTAGGGCAGGTCATTGATAGGAGTTCAGGGGAAATGGCAAATGTATTATAAAAATCCAGCAAAATTTGTTGTATTGCATGTAAGCTAATAAATATGCCAATGTTAAAATCTGGAATTTCATATGTATATATGTGTGTGTGTGTGTGTGTGATGAAAACAAACCCATGATGTGTACACCTGGGTCTCGTTTTACGTGATAGATAGGTTCCTCAGAAAACATGTGCTAATGAAATCACGCAAAAATAGACATAACTTACATTGAAAAAGGGGGGATGCGGTCTGTGATTTTTCAAAATTCATGTAAAAGCTAAGCACCAACGTAAAATCGTGCAAAAAAAATAAGGAAATAAAATATGACTAATAAAAAATTTAAAATTTGAAAAAAATTGATACAAGACAAACTTTTTTTAACTATAATATTTAATTTTATTCAAAACAATATATTTTTATGCATAATTTACAGTAATTTACATTTTTTATACAAGTTGTAATTATTATTGCTATTTGCCATTAAACAGGTTCATTTGCAAACTGGTAAAAAACAGATTTTTCACAAGAGAAAATATAACTAGCGCCAATGTCACTCTCATGTTGTGTTAATGGTTTTCTGGTGACAACGTAATTAGTAATTAATCTAACAACTAAAAATTAAATTCTTAATTTTGTCTTTAATTTTCAATTTTAATTGTGCCCACTGCTATTACTCAGCTTTTAAAAATAAACTTGCAGACACTAAATGATTAATAATTGATTACATTCTTTTTTAAAAAGCAAAAACAGAATGTGATTTAAAATGCAAAATTAACACGCACAATGTTTGAACAAATTTACATTATAATCTTGTAAAATTTAATGTGTGTATATATAAAATGTGGAAATCATGATTTTAATTTCATTATTGCATAAAATCTTACTATTATAAAGCACTGAAAATATTGAAATTACTAAGATGAAAGTCGAATTCCAATAATGTGCTATTACTTTCAATATAACGTAAGTGCTCGAAATTTATTATTTAAAGTAATAGCGCATTATCGGAGTTCAACTTCCGGTGAAACACGAATCGCGTAACTTCGAAATCATGTTAAATTAGTCCGTGTAAAAAGAGACCCAGGTGTATATGGATATCATATTTTTTGGTCAATGAATTTTGCAAGATCAATTAATTTAATTTCTATACCATATTAAGCAATTGAACTTTCACCTTACTAACTTAGAAAAACACAAGCATTTATTCTCGTCTGGATTGTAACTGAATTTCATCAATAGAAGAATATCACATCATATATAATTGCAAATAAAAGTGGAATATAAATGGTATATTCATCCAACTAACCACTCTTTATAAAATAAATTGGACATGCATTCGATTATTATTATTATTATTATTATTATTATTATTATTATTATTATTATTATTATTATTATTATTATTATTATTATTATTATTATTATTATTATTATTCATGCTTGTCTCTTCCATACTTCAAAAAGAATTGGGTCTTTGCATTTAAATCAAAAACAAGGAAACTGGAAGCTATAATGAAACCGTGGGTAAAAGGAGGAATGAGACTTTTTACTTATATGGTATATCTGTGTGAGATTTATCATTTAAAAAAAATGTTTTGTTCATATTTCTATTTTAAAATATAGAACCAAATAATATGTATATGTTATTATATGTAATCTACACAATAAATGTTTGGAGAGATTGTTTTTTTTAAGTTTAAACTCGTATTGGATGATATAAATTAATTTGTGACTCAATATTTTTAAATAGTCTTTTTTTATATATAAATTTAAATTTTAACTTAAAGAGATTCATATAGTAGAGTTTAAATACAATCAATTTTATATTACTTTGATTATTTATAACTCATATCAATAGATGAATAAAATCAATTTTCTTTAGTCATATTTTTGATTATATATTTTATTTAAAGACTATGGAAGATATCTTGAAATTTCGCCAATAGTTTATATTATCTATTGTCCTATCACATATTTTGCGATATATATGAGTATATTATTGATTATTGATTTTTATAAAGCAATAGAGTAAATTATATATTAAAGAGAAATAGTATTTGTACTTTTCAATGTGATTTTAGTCAATTGCATACACTGTTTGTTTTGGGTTTTTTTATTAATATCATTATTAATTCTTATTATAAATTAATAAATTTAAAGTTAATTGAAATAAGACTTGCTAATTGTTTTATAAGTATATAAACCAGTTTATAATAATAAATTTATGAAGATAAGATGATCTGTCTATATAAGAAAAACTTCATTTTTCATTTGATCGTTAATCGTAATCTAAAAATCAATACCAATAAGTAAAGTATGGTTATATACATGTATATTTTATCATAAGATTATTGTTAAGTCTAATTAGATATAAATTTTATGTTTTTATTACATTGAAATAGCTGTTTGTATTATGGGAGTTAATATCAGTTATATAAATAATTTCATTAGTTCATGGTTAATTATTAAGAGCTTGCTTATATTGTTCAGTTATAAAGATCTTGATAGATTTTATTGACATTAGTCAAAAGGATTTGCCTTAATTATCTTTAAACTTTATTAACTATTATATCTCAATGTTTATCTTTGACTTAAAATAATT
The DNA here is from genome assembly GCA_028023455.1 of Epiperipatus broadwayi. Lineage (NCBI taxonomy): Eukaryota > Metazoa > Onychophora > Udeonychophora > Euonychophora > Peripatidae > Epiperipatus > Epiperipatus broadwayi. The sequence continues at coordinate 1,866,830 of JAQFVV010012527.1, forward strand.
ATTTTATATAGTTTGTCATAAAATCCATTTTAATAATTGATTGACTGGAAATTTAAAATAGATGTATAGGATTAGTTGATTATAATTTGATAAATATCCAATAGAAACCTACTGTATATTTGATATAATGATATGATTGGATATTAAAAATGCAAGATTATCTAATAGGTTTATTAATAATGTGTTTTTGTAGACTATTTCATTTTAGTATATAACTTAAGCAATAATTGTATTTTGATATAAGGTAAAGTATAGATAGATTATTAATAGTTTATAATATTTTATTAAACTTAATATGAAGCTGATTAATGGTTTTATTTTATTTAAACATTAGAGATATTGTAAGTTTATAAAACATCCTCAAATCATTGTTATAACTATTTAGGAACTAATTTATTTAGATAGGGAATACCATTAAATTTTAACATAAATTTATATTACTATATGTAATATTTGATATATCAGAAGTTAGTTATTTACTGATTTGAATTTCATTTCATTCAAATATAAATTAAGTAGATATCTTAAGCATATATATTGTTTAGAACAATGATATATGATTTCATTGCTTATTATAGTTTATTTTGGGTAATGAATAGATTTGGTGATATTTGAGATGATGATCTTGCTTGTTCTCTTTTGTTTTAAATGCTCTCTGGATAAATTAGGTTTTAATAAAGATTGCCATCAGTATTTTATTTTAGTATAGTGTACAATCTAAATAATTACTAATTGGAAACATTGTTATTGCATAGTGTAACTAATAATTGAGCTAGATAAGTTTTACAGGTTATAACAGAGTTATTATTTCCTGGTACATGTTTTGCTCTGTTATAGACAATATTTAAACCATAAGGCATTTCATTATCTTTTATTTAATTTTGTGTCAGTAATAAATAGTTGTGTAAAAATCTGGGAGGAGGGGGGATTTCTTTTGTTTATGACAAATGCTGACCAAACCAGTGGAGAGATAATGCGGTAGAAGATTAATTATGATCTTGTTACAAATTGGCTATCCAACTGAGGGCAATGATGATCATGTACAGGTGGACATCATTACAAAATGGCTCCTGAATCTATAGAGTTATTAATTAAGAGGGTAGCATCATTATTATATCATTACAAAGTGATGCTCAACATTTAGGCTACATCTATATTATTATAAATGGTATCTCAATTTTTGAGGCATACTAACGTTTTTCTATTTTTATCCCATATTCTAATTTTTATTCCATTACAATATTTATATTGCCCTTTTAACAAAATATTAAATGATAATAAATATTTAATAAGAATAATATATTTTCAAATTAAACTAGTCTAGAACTATAAATATCTAATGGGTGACTGCTTACAGGGTGAAAGTGATTACACAATTTTTATTTTTAATTGATTAATTTACAATAGTCACAGACAATAACTAAACTGGACACACGTAAAGGCAAGCCTTTATGCAGATCCAGCCATGTTTCCTGACCAGTATCCCCTTCACATTAATAATATTAAAAGATAAATTTATTTAAACGCACATTGATTACATAAGTAATATTTACTAAGGCTGTAACCTCAAGAAGGTGCACATAAAAATGCGATAGTAGGGACCTCTACAGGTCTTAACCACAAGCTTGTGGTTAAGACCTGTAGAGGTCCCTACTATTGCATTTTTATGCACACCTTCTTGAGGTTCCAGCCTTAGTAAAACATAAAGTAAAATAATATACTTAGAATTTGGATAAGAAATAAACAAGCAACACAATTACTAATAACAACAATAATTTTAATTTACAAACAGAATGAGAGTAATATAACAAATTGTATTTACATATTTACATATAAATATTTGTATGGATAGCACACATGGTAAGAAAATCTTTGTTTATTCATAACAATTCATAAAAAAATGTTTATAATAAGTTTATACAGTTATTTATTTGTTTCAGTAAGTTCACATTTTTTTGACTTTTGAATATCAATATATGGTCATAAGAATCCTCATATTTTAAACATCTGCAAGTAATTTTTAGTATTTTAATTTCCTGTGGTTTGTTTTAATTGTAATTTATTCCCATGAAGTTTTTCTATTATTGAGAGTATAGAAATTATGCAGATTTATAAATCCAGTTATAAAAGAATATTTCCATCAAACAACTAATTAGAGAATAAGTTTCATTATATCAAGTGTTGCATATTTTCAACATTCTAAAGCAATTAATAGACTAATAGAATCAAAGTTAATTTCTAAGGCATTTTTTTATTTACAGATTCATAATAACCAACACTACTTGAAATTTCAGGATAAAGCACTCTAGAGTTTTTACTCTTGATACTGCATTATATCTATCTAAATAATCACTAAAAAAAATTTGACTTCCATCTTGTACTAGCACAATGAAGAAAAACATTGATAGCTAGGACTAAGAGACTTTCTGATGACATTTATTTTCACCAAGATGTCTATGCCACTAACAAAATGTTTCTTCATAACGGTTTTGATCACAGAATTATTAATAGGGCTTTTTATATAAGAAAAAAAATTTGATACTTCAGAAATTAAGATTGTTTTGCCATATATAAAGGGAATATTTGATAAAATTGGTAGTGCTTAAATATATATATATATCCACACAATTTATACTTCTTTTAAAAAAATTAATGAAGTATTTCCATTCCCTAAAGATAAATTTCTTTTGGAGTGTCATGAAGTATATGAAATTCCATGTGGGATTTGTTTACATTCGTATATTGGATAGATCTATTGTAGAATATAAGAAAGAAAGAACACATTTTGGCAGTCGAAAAATCTAATTCATCAGCCATTTATTTACCAATGAAATCAATTTTAATAAAACACATATTTTGGAAAAAATTGAACAATATGACCAGAGACTGCTAAGGGAAGGTAAAGAGATTTTTAAAAGGTCTAAGAGCATAAATTAAAAGTAAGAAGTAAAGAAAATTAACAATATTTGGAAAAAGCTATTGGAGGATAAAATATTTTTTAAAACTTCTCAACCAATAGAATTTGAGAATGAGAAGAAAATAACAAAGGACAAAAAATTATTTTAAATCTCACCACACACATTCTTATGATTTGAGAAAAAAGAAGGTCTGAGGAAAGTACTTGTTATTGTACTGAAACATCAGCTATTTAGCTATTATATTTTTATTACATGGAAGCTCCCAGAAATAATGCTATGAATTCATGTATATATTTAAAAAATAAATATTAATTTTAACTAACATTTTATTTGCATGATAGATAGATAGATAGATAGATAGATAGATAGATAGATAGATAGATAGATAGATAGATAGATAGATAGATAGATAGATAGATAGATAGATAGATAGATAGATAGATAGATAGATAGATAGATAGATAGATAGATAGATAGATAGATAGATAGATAGATAGATAGATAGATAGATAGATAGATAGATAGATAGATAGATAGATAGATAGATAGATAGATAGATAGATAGATAGATAGATAGATAGATAGATAGATAGATAGATAGATAGATAGATAGATAGATAGATAGATAGATAGATAGATGTGGGAATTCAATCATATAAAAGCTGTTATGTGCAGAAAATCATGAATATGTCATAATATAGATGGTATTAAATTTTTTATTAGATTAATAATCAGTTTCAAATATATTAATCAACTTCAGAAATTCCCACCATTAATATATATATATATAAATTATTATATGTAATAAATGCAATAATCTTTCTAGGAAATAAGTTTAAGCTTTTAGCTTTAAGTTTATTGTATTTCCAAGTCTAATAGTTTAAAATTATAAACAAATTTTATGTTTCTTTTTTCTTCTTTTTCTCCTTCTTTTCTGCTTCATTTCTCTGTTTCTTTTCCCCTCTCTCCCTTTTCTTCTCTCTCCTGATGTCATCCTTAATCTTTCCCTTTCTCTCTATCTTTTCTCTCTAGCTCTGCTTCTTCTTCTCCTCTCTTTTTTCCTTTCCTCTCCTCTCTTTCTTTCTTCCCCTTCATTCTCTTTATCTCTCCCTTTCCATTTTTCTCTCTATCTCTCTCTTTCTTTTTATCTTTTCTCTATTTCTCGCCAATTTCTTTTCACTCACATTTCCTCTCTCTCTCTCTATCTCCGTCTTTTTTTCTGGTGATGCTTAAATCCTGAAATTGAATCATATATTTAAAAACAATTGACTTATACTTAATAAATGTATCATTATATTATAACATTTTTATGATCTTACTTTCATCACTGTTACACTAGTTCTTTAATATTTATATGTATCTGCATATGTATTTAAGCGTAAATAGCTTTAATCATTATACATCTTTAAAAAAATACACAATGCAAGTTAGATTTCAAAATTATTTTTCAACTTCGATTTTTTAAAATAAAATTTTAATGTAAATAAAAGTGAAAAAAACGTAAGTTATTAGAATGTTTTTAGGAAAACTCTTAACATTGGTTGTTCTAACAAGTTTTAATAACGTGATGCGTCACTTTCTCTATATGAAAGTAATGTTATCTTCTAATGTGACACTTATGTCGTTTTTGTTAGCTTTAAAAGATAGGAAGATAGTGAGTTGTCATTGTGTCACATTAAATGTGATAGTTTTAACTTTGTTTTTTAAATTCAAATGACAGCAATTAAATGAATTAAAAATAAAGATATCTTGTAATTACACATTCATTTAATTTGCCCTAAATTCAACTTGATACGAATTTATAAAAAATAACCGATATTTTTCTTCAAAATAATAATTTTTTTAAATCACTGTTTTGTTGTCAAAATAATTTTCAAAAAGATTAATAAATTATTAAAAAAATTTGAACGTATTTTGTTAACCTTACACACTATTTATTGGCTAAAATAACGTCTTTAATTTAATGCTCAGTGTAATTTAGAACACTAGTGAAGTAGCATACTCTCAAACTCAAGGTCCATGAATTGTGGCGCACTCTATTGCTTCTTTTGCTTGAACTTATGAACTCAGACCATAACTGTTTGATTAGTTATTAAAGCCTTTGCTATTTATAAAGCTTATCATTAAGAATTCCATTAAATTACATAAGTAAAAATAATCTAGTATTGTATGAACCTGTATGCTCAAACTTTCTTTAAATAATAAACTGATAAAAAGCTTAAAAATAAATGGACATGGAATTGTCTCAAAGAATGAGAGAACTTTGCCTAGCAAGTAAACAATGATTATGTAAATCGGTCTAATGCATTTTCAATAATGTTTACATGGTTTTATAATATGTGTAAGTTATAAACAATTACTGAATCACTACAAATCATTTTTAATTGAGTTATTTGTCATTTATTGTGAAGTGATCTAATTTAAATAGATTTAAAAAGATTACTTTCTCAATGATCTGAAATTCTCTATGCAGTTCTGAATTCTATGTCAGCTTCTACATTTTTTATTTTCAATACATCTTTACTTTACTCTAAATTAAATATTCCATCCTTTTTGCATATATAATAATGGTATTATTTATCAAGGTTTAATATTTTTACAAATCTTCTGACCTTATTATTTTGTCATGGTAAATTATAGTTAATGGAAATTATAGGAAAGTTAATGGTTATTTATAGCATTCTAAATATGTTTCTTTTTGATAACATTGAATTTTGCTAATGGCAGCACAGTTCCCCACTATTAAAGTTTTTAGATATTTCTTTTCTAAGACATCTAATTATAGTTACAAAACTTGTCCAGCTTGAAAGATACTATTACTAGACCATCAAAAATATAATTTTCATGCTTATTATAGCATGAAAGTTTCATCTCAAATACCCAAACTGTTTTCTCTACTCAGAAATGGTCTAGGAAGTTTGCTTACTATATAGTTACATTAACATCTGATATATAAGGGATTCAAACTCAGACTTTCACACAACTCTCAACTCTCCATACCATCTCATATTGCTGACCCATCTGATCACACCCATTTATTCTCTAGTACATGATGGGTCAAAATGACTAACATCAACATGGGTAGGATGACAACCTTGGCACTAATGTGGGCTTTAAACATTCCATCATCCGATTTTCAATGAAATTGATGGCTGAAGAGTTGTGGATTGCTGCAGTTTGAAGCCTGTCTATTAAAGTATAAAGATTGGCTATCTTAATATAAAGTTGAGTACTGATTGTATATATGTGTGGAGATAGTAATCTGGACCAATTGATGATTTCTGGTTTAGCATGAAATATATATATTGGTGATTATTTATCTTTTTAACATGTGTGTGATCAGGTGGGTCACAAAATGAGATGGCATGGAGAGTTGAGGTTTGTGTGAAAATCTGAGTTTGAATCCCTTATATATTACATTATATGTACACTTGAGTGTAAGCCTGTACAGTGTATTAAATTACATATTAACATCTGAGTAAGTCATCCAATGGCTTTTAGAATCTTTAAAAAAAACATTAGAGAATTAAATAAAATATACATAATTATTCTAAATCAATGAATGGTAATTTTTCATCCACTTGAAAATTTTTTAATTGTGTTATATAATTTTTGAATCATTGCAAATTGATCTAATAATGCTTTAACTTCAATCTTAGCTTTATAATTTTATTTGCACCTTTTTGTAATTGTTATTCAGGTTTACAATTTGTTTTTTGTTTTTTTCTGTGTCATAGCATTAGCCGGGAAGTGATCCCGCTAACTCAGGACAACTGCTTGTAAAGCAGCTGCTGACCTCTCGACCATTATTGCTGATATGAGACCTCATACAAATAACAAAAAGCTGTTTTAATAAATAAGTATAATAAAGATTTTTATCATTAAAACTTTTTTATATCTTGAATAGCTAGTTATATTTTCTTGTTATCAAGTTATAGAAAAAACATTTCAGCAATATATATATATATTGCAAAAATGACCAATAAATGGGTATCCAATCCATCATTTAACTTTCATTGGTCCTGGCAGTGGCATCATGAAAATATGCTACTTTTTTTATTATTTCTCAAATTATTTTTCTGCATCTATCATTGAAAAATTATGCTCCGAATGCAATATTTGTTGGCATTAATAACAATCATATTTTTTTTCATTTCATTTAGCATTAAACATAAATTATACTTATTTAATTTTTTTCAAAAATATATATTATAAATAAGGAGTAACTCCACTGAGCATGCGCTTTAGAAATCTCCATGCATTCTCCTGTGAACATCAATCTTAAAAGCATAAATGTACACTTATGCTTAGAGTTTATATCTATATAAACCAGTCTTTGCTCACTATGCTTAAATCAAGGCTTCAATCTACTGAGTTTCGGAGTTATAAATTATCAATTGAATTGTGCAAACCTATTTGATATATCACAGGAGAAGAATACAATCTCATTTTTAACCATCTGCAATGAAATACAATGTAAATTTTGAATTTACTAAAATAAATATTCAGTTATTTATAAAGGACACTTAAGCATGTAATATTATAAATAAGGAATAACTCCTCTAAGCAAGCACTTAAATAATCTCCAAGCATTCTCCTGTGAGCATTGACTTTAAAAGCATAAGTATACATTTATGTTTAGAGTTTATTTCTACATAAACCAGTCTTTTCTCACTGTTCTTAAACCAGAGCTTCAATCTATTGGGTGCTTGAATTATAAATTGTCAATGGAATAGGTTTGTACAATTCAATTGATAATTTATAACTCAGGTGCCCAATAAATTGAAGTCCTGATTTAAGCACGGTGAGCAAAGACTGGTTTATATAGGTAAACACTCTAAGCATAAGTGTACGCATATGCTTTTAAAGCTGATGTTGATGGGAAAGCGAATGGAGATTATTAAAGTGTATGCTTGGAGAAGTTAGTTCTTATTTATAATAGTACATATCTAGATACACTATATATAAATAATTGAATATTTATTTTAAAAAATATTTTAAAAAATAAGCAAATTGATTTAATAATTAGTTACTTCTTCCCAGTGTTTCATCTCTTTTAACTTTCCCAGAAAAGAAATGAAACATTTCATTGGGTTTTACCACATTGATTATAGTAGTTTCATCATGTCTATCTCAAGAGTTTCTTTGACAGCTTTGAGATCACATGACAGCAAAAATTTACACATGCATTGCTTGATTTTAATTTCAAGTAAAACATCTAGATATTAATATTGTTTAGTGAAGATTAAATCAAATAGATTTTTTTATATATTAGAAAATACTGATTGCACTTCTGTGCTCTCATAAAATTATTGAAATCAAAAATCACAGGTTTACAATTACTTTCTTCACTTTACTTTTGCACCTTAAAATCTCTAATAGTCAAGCAAAATTATTTTGCTGATAGAGGGACCTCACAAACCATGATACAAGATAGTGACTTTTATAAAGATAAGAGTGACCATCTTATCTTTAACCTAAATTTCTACTTATATAGTCCAATCTGAAGCATCCTGATTTGGAAGTGTGCTTCAGATTAACCTATATGAGTAGAAATTTAGGTTAAAGATAAGACAGCCACTCTTATCTTTATAAAAATCACTATCTTGTGTCATGTTTTATGAGGTTCCTCTATTGGCAAAATAACATTGCTAGACTATTAGAAATTTTAAGGCATATTCATTACAAGTTAAAGCCTGTTTAAGAATTTACATATACTTCCTGTGCACTCAATAAAATATAATCGTTTTATTTTTGTAAAATTAAACTAAATATTTTTTTCTTAATAAATGTATAATATTTACATTATATGTCATTTGAAAATGTTTGTTTTTGTAATAAAAAATAAGTCAAGTGGAAATGTATTAATGTAAACAGGAAGTGCATAATGGCAAATAAGAATTATCTAACATCAATATGATAGCTACTTATATTTTAAAACAGTTTGTGTGACTGACATTTTTATTATGAGTGGTTTCTATAAACTCTGAAGCAACTAGAAAGAATTTATTTCAATATGTATTTTCTACATGATGATTTAACCAGGTTTTTTTTCACCTGGATTAAATGTTTTATACATTGCAATTGGAGTTCTCATTTTAGATATGTGTATATAAATAAACATAAAATAGTGTCAATTGTATGTGTTATTGCTCATTGGTGAAATCATGTTCACATACCATGAATTAATGAAGTTATTTATACAACTAATATTAGCTTAGGTAAACAAACAAATATTTCACTATAATGACAATATAAAATTTATATCTAATTAGACTTAAATAATAATGGTGTAATAAAATATACATGTATCTAACCAAATTTCACTTACCAATATTAGTTTGATCTTAGATCAAGATTTAAGTATCAAAGATTACCTTGCACACTTAAAAAATAATTAGACTGATTTCATGGGTTTAAATCAACTCTAAATTTATTGATTTATAATAAAAATTAATAATGATGGTAATGAAAATTTAAAAAACAAATAATGTATGAAATTGACTAAAATCGTAGCCAGTTGAAAAGTACAAATACTATTTCTCTTTAACATATAAGTAATTGATAGTCTATTACTATAAAAAATCAGTAATGAATTTTATATGTGTGTGTGTGAAGCTCAAAAGTGTGTTGTACAGCAATAATACTCTATATAAACTGAAGGAAAGGTTCCAAATATCTCAATTAGACATTACATTGAATATACAATGATAAAAATTAAATGTGATGAAATAAAAATTGATCTTTATTTATTCACTAATATAATTTCTAAATAATTAAATCAGCATGAAAATCTATTGTATTTAAATCCTTCTATATGAATATCGTTAAGTTAAATTTTAAATTTAAAAAAAATGAATAGTTGAAAACATCCGGTCATAAATTAATCTATATCATCAGATAAGAGTTTAAAAAATAATAATAATAATAATAATAATAATAATAATAATAATAATAATAATAATAATAATAATAATAATAATAATAATAATAATAATAATAATAATAATAATAATAATAATAATAATAATAATAATAATAATAATAATAATAATAATAATAATAATAATAATAATAATAATAATAATAATAATAATAATAATAATAATAATAATAATAATAGTAATAATAATAATAATAATAATAATAAATAAAAAAAATGAAACTCTCCATTCATTTATTGTGTGAATGATATAATAACCTATATATACTATTTGATCCTATATTTTAAAATAGAAATATACACAAAACATACACATATTTTTAAATGAAAAAATTTACACAGAGATATATCATATAAGTGAATTCTCATTCTTCCTTTTTATCTATTGGTTTATCATAGCTCCTGTTTCCTATCACAAAAGTGAATTCTCATTCTTTCTTTTTATCCACTGGTTCATCATAGCTCCTGTTTCCTATAACATAAGTAAATTCTCATTCTTTCTTTTTATCCCCTGGTCCATCATATTCCCTGTGTCCTTGTTTCTGATTCAAATGCATAGAAACAATTCTTGAAGTAGAGAAGACAAGTATGAATAATAATAATCAATGATTTGAATTCAATTACTTTTGTTTTTAAATTCTGCTATTTTTCTTTCAAGTGCATAAATAAATCCCCCTTTTAAAATAACATATTTGATCAATACAAAATCTGCACATCACTGGCTTTATCATTTTTTTGTTGGTTAATAACATATGAAGAGAATTCTTTCATTGACAAAATTCAGTTACATCCAAATGAGTAATAAATGCTAGCATTTTTCCAAGTCAATAAGGTGAAATTTCAATTGCTTAGTATCACATAGAAGTTGAATTAATCATGAAATTCAATGATTAGAAATATGACATCCATATTATACATCATGGGGTTTGTATTCATCACAAATACATAGATGGACTCTCACATTTTAACAATAGAATCTTTTATAGCTTACTTGCAATAAGGACAAATTTTGATAGATTTTTTTTACATTTTGCTGTTTCCCCTGGAATTTCATCAATGAACTGCCCCAATTAGATGGGGAGAGAGTTAAATTTTTATTCTTCCATGGTTTTAAAAATTAATTACATTTAAAAAATAGAATTGATAATTTTTGACGAATGTGAAAGCATCTGTTCTAAGCAACAATAAAAGTTATAAGACTCGAGTTGAATCATTTCAGTTTTATTTATAACATATCTTTGCTGACATTAATGTTACTAAGATAAGCATTCAATTGAACTCAAAGATAGCTCTTTGGGTTTAATAAAATTTGCCTCCAATTAATAAATGAAATAAAGACCTTAAAAATATTGGGTACAGTAAAAAAAATTTGTTTCACAATTCCAATATGATTTGTTTTAAAAAACTAAAAATAAAGAATTTATATGATATTTCCAATACCATCTAATGAATATACATTTATAATACAAAATTTAACACATATCTTTAATAATCATCATCAACAACAACAACAATCATTATCAATCCACACAAGATGAAGGTCTCTCCAAGTTTAATCTATCTTCTCTGATCTTTAACTTCTCTTCTCCACATCACCTATTTCATGCATCCATCTCACATGTGGTCTCTTTCTGGGTCTTTTACAATCTCTTGGAATCCAGTTTAAGATTTCAATTGTCCATCTATTATCATCTCTTCTAGCAATATGTGCAGTCCAATTCCACTTTAGTCTTTTAATTTTTTCAATGAGGTCAGTAACACCTGTTTGTTCTCTTACCCATATATTGTGTTTTCAATCTCTTCTTGTTATTCCCAACATGCATCTCTCCATACTTCTTTGAGTGGTGGAGGGTCTCTGTATTTCTCTTCTATTAAGTGTCCAATTTCTCAGATCCATAAGTAAAAACTAGTAAAAGACATTTATTAAAAACCTTCCTTTTCAAACACATAGACATATTTTCTTTTAGTATCAAGTTATTTCTACCAAAAGCACTTCAACTAATTTTAATTCTATGATTTATTTCATCCATTATGTTTCCATTTGTATTAATAATCTGAACAAGATATTTGTAACTGTTAACTTCTTCTAACTCATCATAATCAATCTTTATTTTCATATTTTGAAAAAAATCCATTAAACATTACTTTAGTCTTTTTAACATTTATCTTTAGTCCTACTTTCCTACTTTCATCTGATAACTCCTGCAATATTTCCTGCAGCTCTAAAGCATTATTTGCAAAAACAACTACATCATCTGCAAAATCTAAATGACATAAATAAACTCCATTTACTTTCACTCATTTAGCTTCCCATTTTAATCCACAAAATACTTCTTGCAGCACTGCTGTAAAAAGTTTTGCAGATATGGAGTCATCCTGTCTTACACCCTTTTCAGTGTTGACAGTATCCTTATGTAATCTAATTGTTGCTGTTGCATTTTTATAAATATTCTTCAGAATATGACAATATATTGGGTCTATATCTTGATGATCCAATGATTTAATCACTGAAGAAATGTTTATAGAATTGAATGTCTTTTCGTAATCTACAAATCCAAAGCACAATGGCAACTCATATTCATTAGTTCTTTCTATAACTTCTGTCAATATTTGGATATGATCTTCTCTACTAAAACCAATTTTAAATCCAGCTTATTCTCTTGGTTGCTGGAAATCCAATGTTCTCTGTAGATGAGTTTGTAATTATCTTGGTAAAAATTTTGTATAAAATTGAGAAAAGGCTGATTTGACTGTAATTTTGAATATCTTTTTTATCACTTTTTTAAAATATTGATATTCATACTGCATTCTTCCAATCATTTGGTACATCTTTATCATTTAGACATTTGATTTATAACTTTGCCAAAAAATTTCTATTTCTTCACCTGCTTCTTTTAATATATCAATTATAATTCCATCATTACTTGGAGCTTTTCCTTTCATCATAAATTTAATTGCATGCCTTACTTCTTTATTTAAAATTCTGGGCAATACAGAAGATATAATAGATGTAGGAGGTACTTGTTCTTTATTACTGCATAATTCTTGATAGAATTCTTCTACTCATTTCATGATGTCATCTCTCTTTTTAATAATAGTTCCATCTTTTTTTCTTATTGCAGATATAAGTTTTCTACCAATACTAAAATATTGTTTTACACTCTTGAGACTTTTATTCTCTTCTAGCCTTTTTTGCTCATTCACAATTATATTTTCTTATATCATTATGAGCTCTTTTTCTTACTATTTTACAAAAATTGAGATATTCAATCCTTTTTAATGCATCATTTTTATATCTGTTCATATTCCTTCTTTTCTTCAATAATTCTCTAGTCTCATTAGAAATTTTATTGGTCAATTGTGACTTTCTTCTAACAGCTATCTTTGTTGCAGTTTTTAAACTGTATCAGTTATTTTCTTATTAATTTTTATTCAAATCTGAATCATATTCAAAATCTATTAAAACCTGAAACCGATTTGCAAGTTTAAATTTAAATTCATTAGAATGTTTCTGAAGATTATGAATATCAACTGTAAAGATTGTTTTTCTTAGTAATTTTTGTCTCTCTAGTTTCACATTAACATGTTACATCTTACTAATTGATGATCACTTCATGTGTTGAATTTATTAAGAACATATATTTCAAGATTTTCTGTTAGTCAAAATATAATCCAATTCTGTTGTACCTTCACTTGGATGTTTTCATGTCCATTTCATTTTAACATTTATCTCTAAAAAAAAATTCATAATATAAAGTTTTTCTTTTTCTGCAAACTCCACAATTCTATGTCCTGTTTCATTTCTATTACCATAACCAAATTTATCTACAACACTTTCATCTTTTATTTGTTTACCAATTTTAGCATTAAAATCTCCCATAACAATTTTAAAATGTTGTTTTGACTGATCAAAAATCTTTTGTACATCCATATAAAAACCTTCTACTACTTTGTCTCTATGAGAACTTGTTGGGGTATAAACCTGAATTATCTGCATTTGGTATCTGCTATTACATTGAATAACTAATCTTGCCACTCTGTCCAATAAACCATCAATCTCCACAATGTTGTTCTTCCATTTTTTATTTATAATAAATCCTATTCCACTTATACTTCCAATATTTGTATCTTTGTAATAGAGTATATGCACACTTTTTTAATCAATTATCTCTTCACGTTTCCTTCTAACTTCACAAAATCCAATAATGTCCCATTTAATATAAGATAGTTGTTGTTCCAATTCTTGCAATTTTCCTTCACTTGAAAGTGATCTGCACTTGTATGTATCTAAATAAAAAGTCATCATCAAATGGCAGCCTGGGTTCACAATCAGGATATTCTTAGCACCCTCCACCTTCAGCCACTGCTGCCTTGGCTGGTGACTTTACATCCTCCTGAAAATGGGGCCATGAATTATTTTTGTCTGTCATGATTGCATATATTTATTAGAAAAAAGTTTTTATTCACACATACATTTATTTTGCTTTATCAGGCAATTGAAAAGAAAGACTGTGGGGTTTCTTGATCTTAAACACAGAGTTAAAAACCCAATAAATTCACTATGCTGGCTAATGTGTGTTAGTGAGCAACCCATCCATGTTTGTATACTATATGAATAATTACATAGTAATAATAACTACAATGACAAAAATATATGGAGTGGATATTAGGAATTTGCACTGCTTGGTTCCTTTAGGCCCCCCAAGATGAATCAAAGGGTCTCCTTTTAGTTAATAGCAAACTCCTTTCTGCAGGCGATTATATATATATATATAACAATAAAAATAATAAATATAGTGGTAATTAACTGTTATATACAGACTTTCAATCCACAGAAGTACTTCTAATTAATTCCTTGACCCTCCTCAACTTCTGTTAAATTCAAAAAATATAAGCAAATGTCATCTATTCAAATCCCATAATACCAAAATTTAATGTTAGCAACTTGTCTATTAATTATATTCATTTTATTTCTATTTATTAAAATTGCCTCCTTAATTTGTTTTATTATAGTTTCTCTCTTTTTATGAAGAATCTTAATACTTTCAAGATCAAACTTAAATTTCTATTTATGTGCCCTTTCATGATTCAAGAAAACTGAAGTACTCTTTAAATCGTTATTATTTTTATTTTTCACACACTTTCATAACAATTTATACTCCTTTATTCTTCTCTCAATACTGCATCTTGATTCACCTATATATGATAACATACATCCATAAAAAAATTGATACACAGCAGTATTTTCTTGCTTGATATGTATGACTCTTAGAATTATTCACTAAATTATTAACATTATTTGTAACATAAAATGAAACATTAAACACATCCTTATAAATACAGTTAAAAAATTTCATTTGAGCTTTTGAATTATATGGAATAAATATCCACTTTCATTATCAATTGTCAACTCCTTTGCTCAAGTGAAATTTTTTAAGAAAGGTTGTGTTCTATGATTGTCATATCTTTCAAGCAAAAAAAAGTAATTGTTGTGTATTAAATTGTTTGTGGATGTATGTTATCATACATAGGTGAATTGAGGTGCAATATAGAGAAAAAAATTAAAGGAGCACGAATTGTTATACAAACCTGTGAAAAGTAAAAATAATGATTGCTTCAATTTTCTTGATCAAGAAAGGATATGTAAATATAACTTTAAGTCTGACCTTGAAAGTGTTAAGATTCTTCATGAAAAGAGAGAAACAATAATAAAAGAAAAATTAAGGAGGCAATTTAAATAAATGGAAATAAAATGAATATAATTAATAGACAAGCTATTAATGTTAAAATTCAGGATTCATGGGAGTTGAGTTGGTGATATTTGCTTCCATTACATTTTTTTAATTTAACAGCAGTTAAGAAGATTAAGAAAGTAATATTTACTAAGATAATAAACCTAAAGCATGTGTGGTTGAAAATGCTAAAGTAGGGACCTCTACAGGTCTTAACCACAAGCTTATGCATTGTAAAAAAAGGGGGAAATAACCAAAAGGACTTCTGTGGATTAAAAGACTGTATATAATAGTTAATTATCATTATATTTATTATTTTTATTGTTATTACAATAGTTTTTAATTAACAGACATTTAATTTTATATGTATATATAATATTTAAATATATGTATATTGTCTATATTAAACTTAATTTAATTATAAGGGACTTGAACTCGAACATTCAAGTTTCCTACATCTATCCAATCTATCTTGCACAACTTATACACATGATCACATACATGTGAAAAAGATTAATAATCTCTAATATATGTATTTTATGCTGAACCATCACTCATCAGTTCAGCATTGATTGTATATGTGTGGGAAATGGTGATCTGGATCAACAGATGAGTGCTGTTTCAGCACAAAATATGTATGTTGGAGCTCATTTATCTTTTTCACATGTATTTAGTCACATGTATAAATTGTGTAAGGCTAGATTGGATAGACGTAGAGAGCTTGAAAGTTCGAGTTAGGTTTTTTTAGTATATATATATATATATATATATATCATCATCATCAACCATTATCAATTCACTGCAGGATGAAGGTCTCTCCAAGTTTAATCCATCTTCTCCGATCTTTAGCTTCTCTTCTCCACAACACCCCTGCACATTTTCTTATTTCATCCATCCATCTCACATGTGGTCTCTTTCTGGGTCTTTTACAATCTCTTGGAATCCAGTTTAAAATTTCAATTGTCCATCTATTATCATCTCTTCTAGCAATATGTCCAGCCCAACTCCATTTCAATCTTTTAATTTTTTCAATAAGGTCAGTAACACCTGTTTGTTGTCTTACCCATACATTGCGTTTTCAATCTCTTCTTGTTACTCCCAACATACATCTCTCCATACTCCTTTGAATGGTCTGAAGTCTCTGTATTGCTCTTCTATTAAGTGTCCAAGTTTCAGATCCATAAGTAAGAACTGGTAAAACACATTTGTTAAAAACCATCCTTTTCAAACACATAGGCATATTTCCTTTTAGTATCAAGTTATTTCTACCAAAAGCACTCCAACCAAGTTTAATTCTATGATTAATTTCCTCCATTATGTTTCCAACTGTATTAATAATCTGACCAAGGTATTTGTAACTGTTAACTTTTTCTAATTCTTCATAATCAATCTTTATTTTCATATTTTGAGCAAATCGATTAAACATTACTTTAGTCTTTTTAACATTTATCTTTAGTCCTACTTTTCTACTTTCATCTGCTAACTCCTGCAACATTTCCTGCAGCTCTGAAGCATTATTTGCACAAACAACTACATCATCTGCGAAATCTAAATGACTTAAATACTCTCCATTTACTTTCACTCCTTTAGTTTCCCATTTTAATCCACAAAATACTTCTTGCAGCACTGCTGTAAAGAGTTTTGGAGATATGGAGTCACCTTGTCTTACACCTTTCTCAATGTTGATTTTTCCAGTATCATTATGTAATCTAATTGTTGCTGTTGCATTTTTATAAATATTCTTTAAAATATGACAATATCCTGGATCTATACCTTGATGATCCAATGCTTTAATCACTGAAGAAATGTGTATAGAATCAAATGCCTTTTCATAATCTACAAATCCAAAACATAATGACAACTCATATTCGTTTGTCCTTTCTATGAATTCTCTCAATACCTGGATATGATCTATTGTACTAAAACCACTTTTAAATCCAGCTTGTTCTCTTGGTTGGTGGAAATCCAAAGTTCTCTGTAGACGAGTTGTAATTATCTTGGTAAAAATTTTATATAAAACTAATAAAAGGCTGATAGGTCTGTAATTTCTAATATCTTCTTTATCACCTTTTTAAAATATTAATATTATTACTGCATTCTTCCAATCTTCCGGTACATCTTTATCATTTAGACATTTGGTATATAACTTTGCTAAAATTGTTTCTATTTCTTCACCTGCTTCTTTTAATATATCAATTATAATTCCATCATTTCCTGGAGCCTTTCCTTTCTTCATACACTTAATTGGATGTCTCACTTCTTCATTTAAAATTCTGGGCAATTCAGAAGATGTAATAGATATAGGAGGTACTTGTTCTTTATTACTATATAATTCTTGATAAAAATCTTCTACCAATTTCATGATGTCATCTCTCTTTTTAGTAATAATTCCATCTTTTTTTCTTATTGCAGATATAAATTTCCTACCAATACCAAAATGTTGTTTAACATTTTTGAGACTTTTATTTTCTTCTACAGCTTTCCTTGCTATTTCACAGTTATACTTTCTTATATCATTTTCAACTTTTTTCCATACCATTTTACAAAATTTGAGATATTCAATTCTTTTTAATACATCATTTTTGTATATCTTCATATTCCTTCATTCTTCATAAATTCTCTAGTCTCAGTAGAAATTTTATTAGTCAATTGCTGCTTTTTTCTACCAGCTATGTTTGTTGCAGTTTTTAAAAGTGTATCAGTTATTTTCATATTAATTTCATTCAAATCTGTATCATGTTCAAAATCTCCTAACACTTGAAACCTATTTGTAAGTTCTAATTTAAATTCATTAGAATGTTTCTGAAGATTAGGAACATCAACTGTAAATATTGTTTTTCTTAATAATTTTTGTCTCTCTAGTTTTACATTAACACGTAACTTACACCTTACTAATCGATGATCACTTCCTGTGTTAAATTTATTAAGAACATTACAATCTTGAAATATGTATTTTCTGTTAGTCAAAATATAATCCAATTCTGCTGTACCTTCATTTGGATGCTTCCATGTCCATTTCCTTTTAACATTTTTCTCAAAAAATGAATTCATAATATAAAGCTTTTCTTTTTCTGCAAACTCCACAAGTCTATGTCCTCTCTCATTTCTATTACCATAACCAAAATTACCTACAGCAATTTCATCTTTCATTTGTCTACCAATTCTAGCATTAAAGTCTCCCATAACAATTTTAAAATGTTGTTTATTTTGATCAAAAGCCTTTTGTACATCCATATAAAAATCTTCTACTACTTCATCACTATGAGAACTTGTTGGAGCATAAACCTGAATTATCTGCATTTGGTATCTGCTATCTTGCCACTCTGTCCGATACACCATCAATCTCCACAATATTGTTCTTCCACTTTTTATTTATAATGAATCCTACTCCACTTGTATTTCCAATATGTGTGCCTTTATAATAGAGTATATGTCCACTTTTTAAATCAATTGTTTCTTCTCCTTTTCTTCTAACTTCACAAAGTCCAATAATGTCCCATTTAATATAAGACAGTTCTTCTTCTAATTCTTGCAATCTTCCTTCACTTGAAAGTGATCTGCAGTTGTAAGTACCTAAATAAAAAGTCGTCATCAAATGGCAGCCTGGGTCCACAATCAGGAGATTCTTAGCACCCTCCACCTTCGGCCACCAACCACTGCCTTGGTTGGTGACTTTACAGCCTCCTGGGAATAAGGGCCATACTACTGGCTTCCTCAGTGAGGATATTTTAGCACCTCACTGAGGAATCCTGTAGCAGAAACTGGTCTGGGGTTGGGGATGTTATGCATAACTAGTTAAGAGCTTCTGCTTGAATATCCTAGCATCTCAATGAGGAAGTCAGTAGCAGAAACTAGTCTTGGGTTGGGGATATTCTGCACAGCTTGTTAAAAGCTGATTTTCAAGCTCTATATATAACATTTGTAATACAAGCTTGTTAAATTAGGTCATGTGACATATGACTTGATTTATTTGTAATATATATAATTACATATTGGTTTGAATATAGATTGTATCATAGTATAAGTCTAGCCCATTCTGATCCTATTAATGTAAATTGATAGGTAATGGCCTGATAGTAAGAGGGACTAAATTGATGTAATGTCTAGATAGATGTGATTACAATATCAAATTCCCAGGGGCTTTGAGCATTCCATTGTTTTGCAATGAAATGGATGGTTATATAAATCCTTTTTTCTTTGACTATGCAGATAAATAGCTGATATATATAAATGAAGTGAATAAATCATCTTCCACCAGACTATAATTAAAAGCACTCTAAATGTTGAACAAAGGATCAAGAATATAATGAATTCACCTACTCTTGGAGTCAACATTGTTTATAATTCAGATCCAGCTTTGTATAATTGATTTATTAACTATTAAATGCCATATTCCATTTGGTCGATATATTAATTTCATTCTTAATTACCAACAATGTTGACAAAAATATGCTTATAAACATCAGAGCTCCAAGAATAGGTGGATTTATTCTACTTTTGATCCTTTATTTAACATCATAGCCTGAGGAAGATGATTTATTCCTTTTGTTTACATATATACATTTCAATATGTGGAAATATCTGTTATATTTTTACATTAGAAAAATTACCATCAGATGTTAATAGACAGCAATCAATGAAAATAGTAAACTGTAAAAACTACCAGCATTCAGAAAGGTAAATACTGAGAGCATATATAGTATAGTATTTTCATTGATTTGTGTCAATTAATATCTTATAGTATTTTTTTCTAATATAAAAATATAACAGATATTTGCACGTATTTAAATAATTAAACAATTAAAACTGTTTAAAATTATTACTTTATATATATATATAAATCAATAAAGCAAGTCATATATAGCATAACATTGCTTTTATAAGCTTGTATTTACAAATATGTAATATAGGTAGCATACCAATAGCTTAAACAAGCTCTTAATTGATAAGCACAGTAAGAGAAAATATTCAGAATCTGTATCTAGAACATTCTTATCCCCAGACCAATTGGTTTCGAGCTTAATGAGAAGCTAGAACATTCAGACACTAGATCTAAAATATCAAGTCAAAAACCAGCACTTATTTAATACATAATATTTAAGTAGAACCCCTTTAATTTTTGGATATAAAAATGTCTTTAACTTCAGCTATCTAATTTAAATAGCTATATGGGATTGAACTAAATTCAGATCTACCATACATTAATAGCCTTATCATTGCTAAGGTCTTAAAGGTAAAATTATAGTAATCAATAAGTCATATATGGCATGACATTGCTTTTATAAGCTTATATTGCTGGTTTTTGAGTTGATGTTGTAGATCTAGTATCTGAATGTTCTAGCTCCTCACCGAGGAGAGCCATAAGCTCAAAACCAATTGGTCTGGGAA
Organism: Epiperipatus broadwayi; assembly: GCA_028023455.1. NCBI lineage: Eukaryota > Metazoa > Onychophora > Udeonychophora > Euonychophora > Peripatidae > Epiperipatus > Epiperipatus broadwayi. The sequence goes on from JAQFVV010012527.1 coordinate 1,887,811, forward strand.
TAGTAATGTTCTAGATAGAGATTTTAAATATCTTCTCTTACTGCACTTAACAATTAACAGCTTGTTTGAATTAATTATATGCTCCCTATATTATATACTTGTAAATACAAGCTTTTAAAACCAATGTCATGCTATATATGACTTGCTTTGTTGATTATTATAATTTTAAGTTTAATTTTAACCAATAGATGTAAGTAGTAAGTAGAAAAAAATCAACATATATAGTTGAAAAAACATTTCTATGAAGATTTTCTCAATTGAACTTTGTTTTCTTTTTGCTGATATTGAATATAAAAGAGTAATTTTAATCAGAAGGGAATTATTTCTTATACACATGCACTGTAATATTATTTAAATACTTCAATGATGTTTTGTTTAATTAAATAATATTTTAATTATTATTTTTTGTAAGTTCAGATAAATTGCAATTTGAAAAGAAATGTAATTCAAATATGCATTACATTTTTATACATCAATAGCATTAATCTTTGTCCCAGTGACACCTTGTAAGTTGCATTGTTCTGCCATTATGCACAAAGTGATTAAATTATGGCTATCTTTTGCATTCATTTGATGACTTTCATGCATTTTATGGCAAAATCTTGAACATAATGGGTTTTGATTGATTTTAATTCTAAGTAAAATACATAGATGTTAGAATCTAAAAATGGAAAGTCATTTCAAAGTAATTAATAGTTCTTTCTTTATTTCTATAAGAAAGTACTCAATGTGCTTTCACAAGTTTAACCTATTGTTGAAATCATAAAAATGGATCTCTATGCACAATTTCTTTCTCTGTTTTTTTTTTATTTTTGTAAAAAATTAAATATTTTTTTCTTAATAAGTATATGACATTTTCATTCAGCTTTTATTTGAATATATTTGTTTTTTAATACAAAATTAGACAACTGAAAATGTACTAACAATAAATAAAAAATATTTATTGTGAAATAAGAAATGCACACTGTCAAAAATTTACTATTAGGTTTTTTAATATTTGAAGTACAAGTATATTTTATATACCTGGATCTAGATGTCATATAGAAGATTTGAGCTCATATTTTCAAATTTCATTTAGTCATTCATTCTATCTAATACAACCAATACACATGAACATACATGAAAAAAAGATGATAGATCTTCAATATACATCTTTCATATTTTTATTACATGAACATATTTTTCTTATTAATAAAAATTTGATGACAACAATTTTTTATTAAAATATATTTTTTAGCCTGAAAGCTAAAATTAACTCTTTTCTTTTGATTATTTAGTCTCTTTATTACTTTTTTGTTTATTTTCAAAATTGATGTATTATTTTTAAAATTATGTTTTTTGAAATTATATGTTTAACAAAATTTCTCAAAAATTTAAAAATTCTATGACGATTTTTTTTTGTTAAAAATAACAAATATTTAAAAATAGTTAAAAATTAGCCACATTGGGTTAATCAAAAATATACAACTGCAAGGTTAACAATCATTTTTAAAAAATATTATTTTTCATTCAGAATATATTTTTTTTAAAATCAAATGCACTAATAAATTAGATCTGAATGTCCACATGCATTTATATTAAAAATATTCTTAATTTGAAGAGACTGTTGTTCACAAATAATTACTCAGTGAAAAGTTAATATTGGGTATTCACTTATCTATTCTATTTTATATTCTTTTTTTATGTTAAACACTGGCTACTTATTCACCCATTTTCTTTTCTATACTTATTACATATAATTTCATGTTCCACTGTTTTTCAAAGAATATCTGGTAGACTATACAGATTTCTTACACTTAATTTTCACATAATAGTACAATTTTCAAATAAAGACATTATATACAATTTCATTCAACATGCATCATTCATCATCTAAGATATAACGCCATTCATTACTTGTAATCAAAAGAGCACATTCAAACAACAACTTAAATTTAAACATATAAATAAATGCTTAAAATTAACAAATATATATTTTAGTTCAATATATTATTAGGTTTATTCTTGGTATTTTCAAATAGTATGTATAGTCAATTATCTGCTTTAAAGGTGTATAGAGGAATTATGCATGAGAATACTCCAAGAAAGTCATAATAATTAACCATTAGTGATGATAAATCTTCCATTTAAGAAATGTTATTCTAAAATTAAGATTCTGACCAGCGATAGCAAACTATCATTGATAATGATAATGTCTGATTATAGTACTTTATTGCTATCTTTAATGTGCAGAACTTAGCATACATACATTCCTTTATCTGATTTCTCATTATTTTTTAGTTACCAGATTAAATTCTAACCAATTTATAAGTGAAGTTATATGTAACTTGCTTTATTACTTTTGATATAATTTGGGCTTTGACTTTATTTAATACATTATGCAATATAAAGTAAAATTAGTAATTTTGTACTTATTACCATGATGTAATTAGAAGAGATTTGAACTTAGACTTTCAACCTCCCTACATCTATCCACATCATCTTATACAATTGATATATATGATCACATACATGTGAAAAAGATAAATGATCTCAAATATATATATTTCATGCAGAATCAGCACTCATCAGTTGGTCCAGATCATCATCTCCCACACATGATTGCAGAAGATTGAAGTCTGTCCATTCAAGTTTGAAGATTTTCTACCTTAATATAAACTGAGCATTGATTATATATATATATATATATATATGTCAACAGATGGCGTTCTACCAAAAACACCGTCAAGCATATGTTTACATAAACGTCAGAGCATGCATTCACTATCTCTAACTTTACTTCCACTTTCAGATCATGATTTCAAGCTATTTGCTATCATCAGTGAAAGACAGGGATTTTAGAAACTAGATCTAAACACAAACTCTGAGTGTTTATGAAATCATGATCTGAAAGTGGAATTAAAGTTAGGGATAGTGAATACATACTCTGACGTTTATGTAAACATACGCTTGACAGTGTTTTTGGTAGAATGCCATCTGTTGATATAAATACAAGCTTTAGCAAGTTTTTAACTTGTTTTTTGTTTTTTTATAAATGTACCTTTGAGGTCTTTCTAGCAATGATATATATTGCAGAGGCTTCTACTATGTGGTGATGCTGAACTGAGATCAGACCCATATAGCTATCTGGCTTGCTATGCTGAGTTTGAAGACATTACATGTCTAAAAGATTCACGCTTGCAAGCTGAATAGAAACTGTTTCATAAACGCTCAGAGTTTGTGTTTAGATCTAGTTTCTAAAATTCCTGTCTTTCACTGATGACAGCAAATAGCTTGAAATCATGATCTGAAAGTGAAATTAAAGTTAGAGATAGTGAATGCATGCTCTGACGTTTATGTAAACATACGCTTGATGGTGTTTTTGGTAGAATGCCATCTGTTGACATAAATACAAGCGTTAGCAAGTTTTTAACTTGTTTTTTGTTTTTCATATATATATGTGGGAGGGGAGATGATGATCTAGACCAACTAATGAGTGCTGGTTCAGCATGAAATATATATATATGAGATCATTTATCTTTTTCACATATATGTGGTCATGTGTATCAGTTGGATAAAATGGAGTAGATAGGTGTAGAGAGCCTTAAAGTCTGAGTTCAAGATCCTTCTAAATCAATTATGTTCACTACAGACAATATACTTGTATTTAAATATTACTTATTACCATAGTAAATTTCAAGACAAGTTATATCAATTTTATTTTGTTTGTTTTTTTAATTCTAATAAAATTTAATTTTGAATTGACAAAGGAAGTATTTACTAAAAGAAAGAAAATATTTTGTGGATCTTGTAAGAGAGAATTAAGAAAAATATTAATTAAATGTTATGTGTTCAGTGTACTACTGTATGGTTGTGAAATGTGGGCAATGAGTAAAAAATAGAAACAGATTAGAAAGCCTTTGAGATGTTGTCATGGAAAAAAATGGAAAAATATTAATTGGATGAACAAAAGGACAAATGAAGTTTGATACAGGTAAATGATAAAAAAATTGATTGAGGAAATTAGAGATAGAAAGAGAAATTGCAGTGGACCTATAATAAAAAGAAATAATAGTTTAATGAAAAATGTTTTGGAAATAATGGTGGGTGAAAACAAAAAGAAGGGATGAAAAAAGATTAACCTTGCTGGGTCATATAAGAGATGAGAAGAAATATGTGGAAGTGAAGATCTTGGAAATGAAGAGAGAAGAGTAAAGAAATAGTTAAATTTGTGATGTGACTGCTCTCTGGACTTGTCCATAGGGCAGAATACTATTAATTGATATTCACTTACCTATAAACATACATTAAATAATATGTCACTAACTTTATGTAATAAATTGAATGAGAAACTTTCCCTTCAGTATAAATCCTCTTTGCAAATAAAAAATGAAATATTTTCATTTGTGCCTCTAAGAACTTAAATGGCAGGTAAATTAGACAATGATATTTATTATCAAATCTGGTAGAAATATGACATAGCTTTGTTCAAATCAGCTTATTGTATAAACTCACAAAGTAAAGCCAATCAGTGACAGCTTAATTTAGTATCCTCATTACATATTATTAGTACTGGGTTTGCTTATTTATAAGGATGTTATATTAAGTGGAGATATTAGCTCTACCTTGTAAATTGTTTATATAAGCCAATAACATTTTTGCTAGATTTCACATATGCTTTGATAAATATTACGCTCTGATCTGCTCAATGAAAGAAGACATTTCTTTGAAAAGTGGATTTGAAACAGAGACAAGATATTATATTGCCATAACTAACTTAAAAAGGTTGTTGCTTTAGTTATTAGATATGTGTGAGTGTGTGGCATATTATCTATATTTGTTCATATATGATTTGTAATACTAACGTACCAATATTTCACCTGGGTCACACAAATCATCAACTGGATAATGAAAGCCAGAAACAAAATGTCAATCTGATAGTACAGTGAATTATATATGGATGAATGTGGAAAATATGTCTTCTATATCTATAATTCATGGAAACTAGTATTTTAACATATTCAGATACTAGATGAAGGTTGGACAAAATAATGCATATAACTGTGATACCATTATTGTTATGATTTAAGGTCACATTAGTTCCTGCTTGCAGTTTTCATAGTAAAAAAACTTCATAATTCCAAAAGATGCTCATTGAAAAATATTTATTATTCCTTGCTCAAAAATAAACCTAATGAGGGTCCAATATTCTTATTTTTAAAAAATCAATTCGAAATAGCAGGATGCCAAAAAAAAAAACAATTATTGCTCCATGATATAAGCTTGGACTCTTTCATTATCACTCTGAGTAATAGATAAATAAATGGTCATTTTGGATATTTAAATCAGAACAATTCTTTGCCATGTTGTACAATTGAAAGAAGACTATCTGTTCTATAGAGTTTTTTGGCATTATTAAGCAACAATTCTTACAATGGTCAGAAAAAAGTACTTTATGACTTGAATAACTATCTAACTTATTTCCAGTCAATCCTTATGCTCCTTGTATCACCACTTTTATCAAACCAGTACCTATGAAATATTATAAAAATCATAAATGTTCTAATGTTTAGCTATATACTGTCCTCTGCTCAGACTTTGTTTTATTTCTGACTGCAATCTTCTGTAACATTCACCTGCCTATCACTACAAGAAATGATTTCAGATTGCAGTTTGTTCTATAAAATTTTATTTTTCTGAACTTTAATGAACATGCCATCATTTTTAAGACTAAATGTGTAGTGTCTGAGACTGTAATATAGGTAAAAATTACAAACAATGTAATAAGAACAAAGCTTTATTAGTGCAGACAATTATAAAGTGCTGAGCCTGCTTTCAACTGGATTCAGTCATAGACATGGTAATGAATGTAACAGAAGTGGGAGAGTATATTAAGTAGTCCAAAAACAAATGAAATAATTTGCATATTGTTTGCATTGTAAATTAAATTGTCAGAGTGTGCCATTTCTTGGAGAAAACACAGGGTTATCTACACTAATAAAGCTTTGCTCTTAGTATGTTGTTTGTATCTTTTAACTACCTTTTTTAAGATTGTAGATTTTGAAATATGAAACTGTTTAACAGTTTTGACCTCCAATGCTCCACTAATTCAGTACTAACAATTTGAACTCTTTAAACTTAGATAAATCACACAATTCTTTCACAGAGTTATAAAATTGGTCTCAATTTCCTGTCAGATACTTTTTTGTCACCTTTAAAGTATTATTCGTAAATTTATATTGGACTATTTCCATAATCTAATATGAGTATTGAATATCTTTAGAAAAATTTAATTTTATTTAAATATTCCAAATACATTCAACTGGTAATAAATAGCACTTCAAACAGGCTAGTATATACACAATATTTCAAAATTTATTATTCTCCCCTCTTCTTCAGGTGTTGCTTGCCTGACCAGTGACAGGACTAGCATGGGATTCGAACCTGGACCCTTAGATTCTTGAGTATTGCATTTTAAAGTAACGCTCTAACCAACTGAGCTATGCTGGCAAAGGCAACAATCAGTAGAAATTTTATATACTTATTTATAAGGTTCCTCCTGATTTTTCCACTCTTTTAAGAGCAATGTTGATTAATGATTTTCATACATTATGTATAGTCACACTAGTTTGGCTTATGAGGTTGTTTGCCATTGTCATGTGAGCAACTTCTTTAAAAAAAATTTTTGTACCTTTTCTTGTCCATCCAATATTTTTGTATTTTCCCCAATTGAGCATATGTTCATTGTCACATACATGGTCTGCTACCATAGACACATCTGTTTTCTCTCTGCTAATCATCATTTTGTGTTCTTGCAAGTGCTTTTCAATGGGACGATTGGTCTGACCAATTCACATAGTATTTCATAGATGCAGTTTTTTTCAGCATTTCAAGTTTAGGCTTTGTATATGTTAGAATTCCTCGTAGTGTGGTATAGCTCTGAAAAGCTGTTCTGATGTTATACTAATATTTATATAAAAAAGTGTTAAAATGTTCAATGTTTGAAACATTTATTTTGTTCAAATTCTGTTTCTGTAACAAATTATCATTTACCAGTTAATAATTATAGCCATAATAACTCAAAATGAATAAGAATATCAAACTCTCCATACAGTAGTGCCACCAAGTGCAAACATTCATAGTCAATAGACGCAGGAAAGTTTGTGCATAAAATCCCTATCTAGTGCCTACTCATCCATTGATTATAAAGGCTTGCGCTTAGTGGCACTACTGTATAGAGAGTTTAGTATTCTTATTAAGAGCATGTGTAAGCATGTAAAATAGTGATCATGTGATATTCAAAAAGAATAAGTGAGTATTTAAAGAAAACCAAAGAGTATTGATTGAATGCTGTCTTAATGCTATACTAACAATTATAAATAAAATAGAAATCCATACAACATTACAATACTAACCAAAAAAACAAAATTTACTAAAATTCTTTCACAACCATGGTTTCATCTATTAAAAAATAGACCTTTTCAAGTGAAATTCAACTAACCATATTATATATATAACGAAATATAACCTTCCCATCATTCACTTCAAAAACCAACTTCCTTTAACATCAAAGAATATTTTCATGAGATTAATGGCTTCCGATTCAAAATATTTTATGATCAAAGAAGAGTAAACAAAACTTTGTTGATAAAAATATTTTCAATCTGAAGCCATTAATCTCATGAAAACATCCTTTGATGTTAAAAGTGAATGATGGAAAGACTATTTTGTTTTGTGTATGTGGTATGTTTAGATGAATTTCACTTGAAAAAGTCTGTTTGTTAATTGTTGTTTTTGTTTGTTTTTTTGGCTAATATTGTAATACTATATTGATTTTTATTTTATTTTTAAAGAGTATTGATGTACAACATAAAAAAATAGTTGTAGATTATAATATCAGTATTAAACAGTGTTCATATTATTAGTTTCTTAACAAGTCATGTGACATTAGTCATGTGACATTGGAGCACCATTCATATTTTTAAAAATAATGTTAGTTCTATGTTAATGAAAGTTATTGTAAAATCTATTTTTAGCTTCTTATTAATATTAATGTTGAAATTATCCTATTTACAAAATAAGTAAAAAAATTAAAAGACATTAAACAATTATTTCTTCTAAATAATTTTTTGCATCTTTATGTAATATAATAAAACTATTTGAATTCTTCTAGGCTAGTTTTTTTATTTTATTTGCATTACTAAAAACTTCAAAATTATCTTTACATATCAGTAAGCCATTTCTATTTACTCTACTTCAGAGACATCTGTTGGAAGAATTCGTAATTAACTACAATAGTTTAATGACATTTTTTAAGAATTTATCTATTTTTTAAATATTCAATGTATTCCTAAGACAACCATATCACATATGAATTAAATATCTGTAGTCATTTCTATCATCTAATCAAATGTTTATAGCACCATGTCATCTTATTATTGAATTAATTTTATTCTTGATTAATGACAAATTTTTGGCTGTACTAAATACTCTACATATAATTAGAGGGATTTGAACTTGGGATTTTAGTCTATTCATCTGCCATTCTATCTTAAGCAACCAATACATGTGACCACACACATGCAAAAAAGATATGTGATCCCCAATATGCAGATTTGTGCAAAACCAGCACTCTACAATTGGTCCAGATCATAATCTCCACACATATATACAATCAGTGCTCGATTTGTATTAGATAGCAATTCCTCAAACATTAATTCTCAACCTTTTAACTATTCATCTATCCAACTGATGATGAGTGCTAGTTCTGCACGAAATACATATATTAGAGATCATGTTTCTTTTTTGCATGTGTATGGTCATATGTATCAGTTGCTAGAAAAATCCCTCTAATTATTTAAACAAGAACCATTCAGTATAACTAAATTACATATTGCCTTAAAATTACAAATATTCTATAATATATAGGGTATCAACATGGGTGTGATAAGAATCTCAGCCTCAGGGTGGCCTTTGAGCATTCCATCATCAGATTTTCAATTGGATGGAGTGGATTGAAGTCTGTCTTTTAAAATATGAGGTTTGCCTATCTTAATATATATTTGAGCACTTATAGCATATATGTGTAGAGATGGTAATCTGGCCCAACTGATGATTGCTGATTTAGGATGAAATACGTATATTGGTGATTATTTATCTTTTCGACATATATGTGTTCAAGTGTATCAGTGTTATGAGATAGTGTGGAGAGTGGTGAGTCGTGTGAAAGTCTGTGCTCATATATCTTATATATTACATATATAGACACAGGTATATAATAAGCCTGTGTGTTTGAGTTATTAAATATTCTATAATAATTTAATATTTTTCTGAAAAACTGTTGCCTTATGCATTCTACTGTTTTAATATCCAGATGTTTATTGATTATCATTTGATGAGTGAACCAACCAGCTGAATGAATGAATATCTTTGAACATACTCTTCTTAATCATTAAGCACTTTAGTTTTTAGATATGTAATGACTCTCAAATTTTAGTTGTGCTATTTAGGTTGACTTAAATCATAGTCTGCTAATAATAACTTTTACACATTTATGTGATTGGATATCTATTTATTCGTTTTCTGTTATCTCTCCCGTTTAAGTTGGATTATTTTTATATTAAATAACATACACATATGTGTGTGCATTATTAAGTGTGTGGGGGTGTGATAATAAATTGTGTGAGTGTACTTGTTATATAAGTAAAATAAATAGGTGTATGATTGTGACAGAACGTGTGTATATTTGTTTTCGCTATGTGTAGAGCTCAGATTTCATGACTTTGATAATTATTAAGTAAATAACTAACTATTGTTTAAATCTGATGATTATATGTAACATTTGTGGAGGCGAAAAATATATATGGATTTCATCTAATTATATACTTCCTAGTTCTATTATTAAGGGGCGCCTCCACTTTTTATGTCAACGTCAAATTATATATATATAATTTAAAACTATAGTTTTTGAATATTAAAAAATTTATTTTTTCTAATAGTATCACTGACGTACTTTTGATCAAATGAGTACTAATAATAACATATTGTAAATATTTGTTTTTGTCCTGTTAAGATAAGATAAAGCAAATCTTGCTATTATTCTATCAGTGTTCAAACAAATTGGTTTAAATTAGTTTTTTTTTTCTTTGTTAATTTTTTATGAGATATTTTGATCTAGATTAAATCTTGAGGTAACCTCCTAAAGCACGTGATTGTCTTGATGAATTAGAAATTAAGGATAATTCGCCCACTTTAGAAATTTACTAATACTATAGTAACTATAATTATGTAAAAATTATATGAAATGAAGGGCAAATCATTTAAAAACAAAGACTTATTAAAGTTCTTTAACAAAATTAAATTTTATATCATTAAATCTGTATCTATTAAATAATTAGTGGAATTTTTTTATTTTATTTTATCTTTCGTATCTCTTTTTCATTTCTCTTTTTCTTTCTCTCTTTATTTATATGGCACACATACATATATATATATATAAATGCTAATTCAATCATTTATAATAAATAAATTTATGATGTAGCTGTAAACAATGATACATACTATATATATATAATTACTGACATGATCGATTTTCCGAGCACTGTTAATATAAATGTACCAACTTCATTATCAAATTATCACCATATGTAAACATCCCTACACATTCTGTGGCAGAATATATCAATTGATTATTCTATATGGGCTGGCATTTAATAAAAAAAGCTGGTGCGCTTGTGATTATCAGCCCTGAAAAGTTATTTATATATGCTTTGAAATGTGGAGGTTGGAGTGGATTAAAGCCTCTCCATTAAAGTATGAAGATTTGCTATCTTAATATAAAACTGAGTACTGATTATATATGTGTGTGTGGGAGATGACAATCTGGACGAACTGATGAGTGCTGGATTAGCACGAAATACGTATATTGATAATTATTTATCTTTTCTATATGTATGTGGTCATGTGTATCGGTGGTATAATATAGTAATGGGTAGTTGAAGGGTGCTTGAAAGTTTGAGTTCAAATTCCCTACATTTACAATTAAGCTCCAGGTATATGAAGATTGCCTATATTTCAAATATTTATATATATATATATTAAGCAGATATCCTTTATATATACCTATATATATCATATCACTCAAACCACTCAGACCACTCAAAGAAGCATGGAGAGATGCATGTTGGGAGTAACAAGAAGAGATCGAAAACGCAATATATGGGTAAGAGAACAAACAGGTGTTACTGACTTCATTGAAAAAATTAAAAGACTGAAGTGGAGTTGGGCTGGACATATTTCTAAAAGAGATGATAATATATGGACAACTGAAATCTTAAACTGGATTCCAAGAGATTGCAAAAGACCCAGAAAGAGACCACATGTGAGATGGATGGATGAAATAAGAAAATGTGCAGGGGTGATGTGGAGAAGAGAAGCTAAAGATCGGAGGAGATGGATTGAACTTGGAGAGACCTTCATTTTGCAGTGGATTGATAATGGTTGATGATGATGATGATGATCATATCACAGAACAGTCTCATTCTAATATGTTATTCAGAATTATTTTGCAGGCAGACTCATTCACATTGAATCATTTTTTACTAAACTTTCAAATACAATTTTATTTTCATTTATCAATGTCAGTATGATAAAAGAAGAATTTCTCTTTCGTCTGACTTGAATGTTCTATGATATGATTATAAATCTGCATGTTATATATTCAAGCAATAGTAAAAGTTATCTACATGCTGTTCAAATTAGTAAAACATATATATAATTTTATATTGGGCTTCCAAATATGTAATGACAATAAAGTTTTATATTGTACTTGAAAATAAAATAAGAATTTGAACATAATTGATCTAGATTAAAAATAAAAATGGTAATGATTGTATACGAAACAATCTCTTTTGTACACCAACTACTTTTAATAAAAAACAAAGTGATTTTTAATTGTCTTTGCATATATATATAAAATAATGTGTGTGCTAATAGCTCTAACCAAACCTTATTGATAAACGTCGCAAAAGAACGCATTTAAAATCTCTTATCTAGAAACAGCCCCGTCCCAAAACCGGTTTCAAGCATTCCCAAACCGGTTTCAAGTATCCCCAACCTGGTTTCAAGTTATTGGCTATCTACATTTCTATAACAGAGGGCACATAATGGGTCTATATTTGTGGAGTGTCACTTGTAAATGAGAAAATAATTAGTAAAAAGGGCTTTGTCATTTATTTTTATTAAGAAGACCACATATTTGGATTCCAGATGCCAATATCTGAACTTTTTTATAATGTATTTGGTACTACATAACAAGAAAGATTGACTATTATTTGATATACTATTGTTATTTTAAATTTCATATGTTTGCCAATGGTTAATTTTATTTAGAAATAGATTATGTGAGAGAATAGGATCTTTACTTATGAGAATTATTAAGGTTTTGATAAAATTATTGTTAATGGGTAGCAGAGTGGCAGTAGGTTTAACAGGAATTACACTATTAACACTTGGAAAGAAACTAATTAGTTTAATCATTTCATTAATGACTTTCTGAAGATAAAATGCAGAAATGCTATGTAATGAGGGAGCATTGAATTTAATATATTTTTGCATATTTCTTTTGCTTAGAGTTACTGCTTTTTTTATTCCAGATTAGTTTGGTGACAAGGGTGTATGTTTTTTAAATGAAGAAGTAAACTTAATAATGGATAAGAAGTAATTAATTTTAAGAAATATTAAAATGTTGATTAGTGATACCTTAGCATATATTGAAAGTTATGCTTTAGATAATGCATTGATAGTGCATTCTATTGAAATAATAAGCTGATTTTGAATAACAATTTATGAGGAGTAGAGAAAAAATTGAAAGAAGTGGCCTTACCTGGATTAGGAGATTTGTTTTTATTAAGTGGATTGAAAAAGTGTTAGCATAATTATTAAGTAAAGTGTCAAGTAAGGGAATGAGTTTTTTTATAGAAAAAAAAAAAACTAAGTCATTCATATAGCTGTGATTAATGGTTTTGTTAATTTTGGAAATATGTATTCCTGGAATTTTGCTTTCTATTCCCAAAAGAAAGGGGTTGATATAAGTTGTGAAGAGAAGAGAGCTAAGAGGACAGTCTTGAGGAATAGAATTATGTGGATGAAATCCAGGACACATTTTTTCATTGAGAGTTATACAAACTTTTCTATTTACAAATAGATTTGCCAGTGTATAAAGGTATGATATTGGTATATTATATTTCTAAGTGGTTGTAATAGTTTAGGTATAGGAATTGAATCAAATGCAGACCTCATATCCAATGGTGCAGCAATAGGTCCTCTTTTTCTCCAATACCTAATGTGATCTATTATTACTTTAAACAGAATAGATGTTGATAAAATAGCCAAATCTTTTTTTTTTTCAAACTGAAATTTTGACAATGAAGGTAGAATGAGTAATTGGATTTTATCTTTAATAAGAGATTAAACTATTTTAATAAGGAATGGAGTCATGGATATGGGTCTAAGTTTGTCCAAGGGGGAAGGAATAATATTTTTTTAAGGAAGGGAACCATAGAGATAGAATAAAGTTCAGGAATTATGTGGATTTGGTTGGATAAATTATTAATTTAATTATGATTTTTTTCAAAAATATGAAGTAATCAAGATGGTTAAGCAGAAATTTGGGTATTGAATGAGATCCTGGATGAGTATCATCAGTAATGTTGTTTGAGGGCAATATCATATTTAGGAATTCCATGATGTTTAACATAATTTCCAAATAAAAAAGGGCAAGTTTGGGATAAGAATAAGTTTGAAATTTGAATTTAAAGTGATAGTATATAAGGGAAACATGTTTTCTCCAGTTATCACATTTGAATCTTTCAGAATGGACAATATTGTTCTTTTGGTTTACAACTAAGGGCCCATTGCATATATATCCTTTTGACCAATTATAGGGATTTTCCATATATATTTTTGATTTTTTAATAGATAGATAATTAGCCAAGATTTGTTGTAATTTTATTTGAGAGTTATGGTTGAAGGAATAGATGTTGTTAAAAGGGAAATATTTTTGGTTAAAAGTGTATTGCCTCCAATTCATTTACCAATCTAGTTGGGGGTTTATTTTTTTTAGTATAAAAATTTATGATAGATTTGATGATGTTTATAAATATGAACCATGATTGTACAGGGTTTAATTCCATAATGTTTATTTTTTTTAAAAAATTTAAATTTCCGAAAAGAGAGCTCAGGTTTTAGGGATTTTAAAAGTAATCTAATAGTGTTAAGTCTGAATACTGGTTCACTTTGCAAATGTAGCTCAGTTTTAATTGCCAGAGCTGGATGATCTGAAAAGCTTACAGGTATTAATGTTGAATTGATCAAAAATGAAAGTTGAGAGTAGAAAAGATCTGTCTGTGTGGAATGTTTTTGTTTGTAGAAAGAAAAGGAATTTGTAGAAAAGAATCCTTCTGCACTCATGAATCTGGCATTAATCCAAAGGAGTATTTCTTTACCAAATTTGAATATGGAATGTTCAAAGCATCAGTTAAAATTATAGGATGGGGATTAGTAGAAATAAGCAAATTTATCTGCTTTATTAATCTCAATGTTAATTCCATTTTGTTGTAAAGGTATACTGTGAATATGTTTATTGCCAAGGAAGTGTGATAGGGTGTTACTGTGCTTATATTGATATCAAGATATAAAATGTGAAATTGCTTAAATGGAAATGGGGGGGTCATGTGAAAGTCTGTGCTCATATACCCTATACATTACATATATTGATACAGGTATATAATAAGCCTGTATTTCAGTTATTAAATGGAGAATTGTGGTGTATAATCATTCCTACTCCAGCTGCAGATACATCAGACTCTGATAACTTGAGGAATCCAAATTTATTAAGATGTCTATATGGGTTAATTTTTTATGTAATGAATATTTTGTTTCAGTCAAGAGAGACTGTAGTGAGCCAGTTGTTGAAGGCAAATAAGCATAGAAGTGAGTTAATACTCTTTACATTATTAATCAGTGTTATATTTAAATTCATTGAGAATAGGACTGATTGTTACCTATATTTAAATATTAAAACAATAATTAAATTTCTATTTTTTAATTTCATTTTTTTAATTGATAGTAAGAATAAACTACAGTCGCTTAACTATTTTTGCTTGCAATACAGAATAAAAATGTTTTGGGTTTTTTCCAATCAATTGTGTTTTCATATTGTTTTTAAAAGACAATTTTGATGTTTGGAGTGATTCATTTTGTTACTTGGAAAATGGAATAAGAAGTGAATGTGTTTTTGTGTTTGACAGACACACGGGGTTCTAAAAGTAAATATCTGATTGTTTCTTTCTTAATATTTTTCTTTTTGTATCATTTGCAATGGAAGAGGATTGTTCTTGAGATGTAATGATTTTGCCGATATCTAGTTTTTATTGAATTTCTATTTCTACTATAGGAAATGTAAGGTTTTCTATTGTTAAATGGTCTCTTTCTGGGTCTTTTACAATCTCTTGGAATCCAGTTTAAGAATTCAATTGTCCATCTATTATCATGTCTTCTAGCAATATGTCCAGCCCAATTCCACTTCAGTCTTTTAATTTTTCAATGAGGTCAGTAACACCTATTTGTTCTCTTACCCATATATTGTGTTTTCAATCTCTTCTTGTTACTCCCAACATGCATCTCTCTATACTTCTTTGAGTGGTCTGAAGTCTCTGTATTGCTCTTCTATTAAGTGTCCGAGTCTCAGATCCATAAGTGAGAATTGGTAAAACACATCTATTAAAAACCTTCCTTTTCAAACACATAGGCATATTTCCTTTTAGTATCAAGTTATTTCTACCAAAAGCATTTCAACCAAGTTTAATTCTATGATTAATTTCATCCATTATCTTTCCATCTGTACTGATAATCTGACCAAGGTATTTGTAACTGTTAACTTCTTCTAACTCATCATAATCAATCTTTACTTTCATACTTTGAGAAAATCCATTAAACATTACTTTAGTCTTTTTAACATTTATCTTTAGTCCTACTTTCCTACTTTCATCTGATAACTTCTGGAACATTTCCTGCAATTCTAAAGCATTATTTGCAAAAACAACTACATCATCTGCAAAATCTAAATGATTTAAGTAATCTGTGTTTAATTTCACTCCTTTAGATTCCCATTTTAATCCACAAAATACTTCTTGCAGCACTGCTGTAAAAAGTTTTGGAGATATAGAATCACCCTGTCTTACACCCATCTCAATGTTGACTTTCCCAGTAGCATTATGTAATCTAATTATTGCTGTTGCATTTTTATAAATATTCTTTAAAATATGACAATATCCTGGATATACCTTGATGATCCAATGCTTTAATCACTGAAGAAATATTTATAGAATCAAATACCTTTTCTTAATCTACAAATCCAAAGCATGATGGCAACTCATATTCATTTGTCTTTTCTATAACTTCTTTCAATACCTGGATATGATCTACTGTACTAAAACCACTTTTAGATCCATATGGCTATTTAAATTAGATAGCTGGATTTGAAAACATGTACGTGTCTTAAAATTTCAGATTTTCTATGTAATAATTACATATTAAATAAGTGCTGGCTTTGAGTTGGTATTTTAGATCTAGCGTTGAATGTTCTAGCAACCTTATTGAGGTAAACCAAAAGCTCAAAACTGGTCTGAGAATAGGGATAATTCTAGATAAAAAAAAATTTAAATGCTTTCTCTTGCCACACTTATTGATGAAAGCTTGTTAGAGCTAGTGGTAGCCTGCCTATATTACACACATATATAACGCTGGTTAATTTGTCAACTTGTTATAAATTTTTCCTTAAAGTTTTATGAAAAAATTACAAAGAAAATAGATTAAGCATTCTTGTGAATAATCACAATTTAAAAGTGGAGTTTAAATCATATACAATTTGCTCAAATTAATCCACTATTACATGTATACATATTTGTGTTTAGGTTTAACGATAATGAAAATGTTTGTGTGCAAAATACTGTATATTAATAAAAGTCTAATAATCAAAAAAGCAAGTCATATATAACTTGACATTACTTTTATAAGCTTGTATTTATAAAAATGTAATACAGAGAGCATACCAATAGCTCAAACAAGCTCTTAATTGATAAGTGCGGTATGAGAAAATATTTAAAATCTTTATCCAGAACCTTCCCATCTCCAGACCAACTGGTTTTGAGCTTATGCCTCATGTCAGTGGAGAGCTAGAATATTCGGACACTAGATCTAAAATATCAGCTCAAAACCCAGCACTCATTTCGGACATGAAAATCTCTTTAAATCCAGCCATCTAACTTAAATAGCTATGTGGGACGGAACTAAATTCAGATCTGCCATATTTTAATAGCCTCAACATAGCCAAAGTCTTAAAGTTAAAATTATAATAATAAAAAAGCAAGTCATATATGTACCGGTCAGATGATGTATGTCAGTTTAATGCAGTTCGAATACTAGGTGAAAGTACCTTGAGGCCACCCATACGCGAGATATTAAATCAAGAATACTATGACCTCTGCCCTCTTTGCCTATTATCGAGTCTAATTATGAACCAACAACATTATCTGAGACATGCATAAATTACTTTCTTACCTGGCCCAAGCTTAGCATCAGGGAGAGACATGGACGAGAACACTTACGAAACTAACTAAGTTAAATGTGCATAATATAAATATAATACGAAATATGTGTTTGTGCATGCCTGGGTCATTGTATAAGTGAAATAAAGGTTAAGCTAATGGAAATTGAAATAAAATTAGAAAACTTAAGCCTTTAGATTAAATAACAGATTTTAATAAACGTAATGCTAAATATTTGAAAGATTTTAATTATCTCCGCTATTCCCTGGTTGATTATATAATAAATAATTTGATAATTAGGCATAGGGCAATTACAGAACATTTTGCAATCTAAATCTATATCTTCCCAACTTAAATGAAATTATTAACTCGAATCCCCTCGATAAAGCACAAGTAAAATAAATCTTTCACAAATCATTTTCTAGTTGCTTTGTGCTTAAAACAATTTTAAAATATTTAAGACATTCATACTAATTAAGATATAAGTATGGGGCTAAAGCAGACAAAAGAAGCATTATCGAGGAGATCAAGTTGGCAAACAAAGAAATCTTACTAGTATTTAGAAGACTGATATTATTTTAAATTGGAAAGTTTTAAATGAAAAAAATTATTTAAACCGCAAATAAAAACAAAAAAACATTTATATACATTTTAAAATGAGGAATAGTGAAGGGGAAAAATTTTAGTATAAGTAAATGATTAAATGATAAAATAAGATTAATCTAATATTAGTATAATAGAAAACAGTTACATTATATATATAATTAAATGAAACAATTCAGAAAGATATTTATCAAAAAGGTAAAGTAATAAATAGTTCATGAGGAGATTTTTATACAGTTACCGGTCCTTGTTCTTTGGATCCAGTTCCCTCGATGTGGTGGCTTGATTGAAGACATTGGGATTTGTCTGGACAAGGAAATGGAAATATGCAGCATTTTTAATGAAAGGTCATACAGACACGGTACACAGTTCAGGTTTCTATTTTGGGCATGTTACGGCATTTTGATGGTTTTTAGGACCCCAGCGGCAGGCAAAACTGTTTACCTAACCACCAATCATGGTCATGTCCATCAAATTAATATACTTTTTAACTTGTCACATGTTGGAACTTATAACAGGGATTTCGAGAAAAAAAGTTGAATAAATTCAGGAGCAAAATCTGCACGAGTCGAACGGCAAAATCTGCCTAATTCAGGAACAATATTTCCTGCGTTTAAAAACAAAATCTCCAAGAATCATAGCACAGGATCTGCATGAATAAGCATAAGAGACCAGAGAGATTTTTAAAAGTAAAATCTCACTAATCTAGACACAGGATCTACACGAATCAGCAAAAGAACCAGAGAGAGCCTAGTCTTTTGTTCTCTTCTCATTTTTATACCTTTCTCTCAGCTACCCTTCTATTGTTTTGCGTATGATTTTAGATCTTGATAAGCCCCCCATGCTCCTTTGTTTCAAGATAACTTTTTCTAAAAATAACTTTTAATTTCTTATTCTAGATTTCTGTATTTAACTTTTGAATTTCTGTTAATTAAAAAAAAGACCATCTTTAATATGCCTTGAAAGGGCTAACTAATTAAAACATACATTCCTTTAGAAATGTTGGCAGGCTTATCTTAAAATAAAATCATACGCCATGTTTTAACAAAATTTAAAAAGAAAAATATATTATTATTTCTTTTAACAAAATAACATTTTATTTCAACAGAATTTTGCATTAACACATAAATATACACTTGACGTCTATATATGTTTGATTAATAAGTTTTAAAAAGTAAATTTTAATAGCAATTTAATTTTAACAGAATTTATTTTAAAAGAAATATTTTAACACAAATACAAACATAAATACCGTTAAGTAAACAAAATAAATGTATTAATTTTAGCTTTAGTGCAAAACCCTGCTGATACTGGACTATAAACTTAAATCAGGTCTACAATATTAGTTAAGTTTATATAGGGCTGTGAAGCAGGGATCGGACTTCCGGATCCATTGCTTCATATATAATGTGACATTACTTTTATAAGCTTGTATTTACAAAAATGTAATACAGAGAGCGTACCAATAGCTCAAACAAACTCTTAATTGACAAGTGCGGTATGAGAAAATATTTAAAATCTCTATCCAGAACCATCCCATCTCCAGACCAGCTATTGTTTGAGCTATTGGTATGCTCTCTGTATTACATTAATAAAAGTCATATGTTGGACTATTTTCATTATCAAATATTAATTGTTAAATGTTTTTAGAAAATTTAAACTTTATTTAAAGTTAATCCAACATATAATTACTACCAAAACAGAATCATCACGAATTTTCAGTCAAACATACTGTTCATTAGTTTCATATGAAATCTTTCAAATCAAATGATTTTTAACCCAAATTATACTATTACTGCAAAACCACATGAAGTTATCCACACAAACTATTTTGTTGGTACTTTAGAAAAAGTTTTTTCGAGAATAAACGAAGAATTGAATCCTTAATAATTTTTAATGGCAACTAATTGCTGATTTATCAAGAATCATTAAAAAGCAATCCAAAAAGTTATTAATTTTTTTAGCCAGCTAAAATACGATTTTGTATAAGAACTAGAATTAGTATTTAACAGATTTTAAATGCCTGGGGGTGTAATGAAAATAGTCTTTCAAAATTGGTCAAATAAAACTAGAATAAAAAATTTCTTAGATAGCATGTTCAGACCTTATCAGATTTAATGAAGGAGTGTATAATTTTTTTTAATGTTTTATTTTAGATTAATGTTGCAAAATAAGAAGTTTTTATTTTAAATAGGGAAAACGCCAAAATTTCAAATAACTGAACCGAATATGCAAGAAAGTATGTTATTTATTCACTACAAGGAAGATAGAAAAAAAGAAATATTATAGTTAAATATCAAATTATCAATAGTAAGATAATTAGTTTTAAAAAATTAAGAAAAATAAATAAATGGAAATAGTATCCATGTCTAGTGAATAATAATAATAATAATAATAATAATTATTATTATTATTATTATTATTATTATTATTATTATTATTATTATTATTATTTTAATGCGCAAATACGCGCACAACAACCGAGCTTCATCAGGATTAAATAACAATATATTATAAACTCAAAATAATTATAATATCTAAAGAATAATGCCCGAGCGCTTTCAAGAGAACTTAGCTCTCATAATCATGGGCAACAAAGAATAAGCATAAAGTGTTGGTATATGCTAAAATATGCTGATATATGTAAATTAGTTGAAAATAAATGCGTCAGCTCTAAATGATCCAGATAGAGCTGACGCATTTATTTTCAACTAATTTACATATATCAGCATATTTTAGCATATACCAACATGCTATGCTTATTCTTTGTTGCCCATGATTATGAGAGCTAAGTTCTCTTGAAAGCGCTCGGGCATTATTCTTTAGATATTATAATTATTTTGAGTTTATAATATATTGTTATTTAATCCTGATGAAGCTCGGTTGTTGTGCGCGTATTTGCGCATTAAAATTATATATATGTATAGTAAGCACCTGAGTTTAATAATTTTTTTTTATTATTATTATTATTATTATGGTTGTTGTTGTTACTAAACTACTACTACTACTACTCTTACTCCCACTCCTACTACTAGTACTACTACTACTACTATTGCTGCTGCTGCTACTACTACTATCACCACTACTACTACTACTACTACTACTACTACTACCACTACCACCACCACCACTACCACTACTACTACCACTACTACTATGACTACTGCTGCTGCTACTACTACTGCTACTACTACTGCTACTACTACTGCTACTACTACTACTATTACTACTACTACTACTACTACTACTACTACTACTACTACTACTACTACTACTACTACTACTACTACTACTACTACTACTACGTGTATGCTGTAATTGACAATTGTTTTTTGTTTTGCACTTTAAATAAAATTGAATTGAATAATTTATTTGTAATATATATATTATTTATTTGGAATTAAATAATATTCAGTGTTTATTACAAATACAAGATTATAATGTTTCCTGTGTAAAATAAAATAATTTATATTCCATCTATAATGTTTATAAATATTTCTTATCACCCTTTTGTTTAGATATAAAATAAACATCTGAACTAAAATAGCAGTCAGGTTCATTCATTAAAAACACATTGATCCATGAAGGAATACTGTTGACTGTTTACCAATTTTTATATTTTAGTATTAAATTATTTATTGTATAGTTATAATTGATATATTCTACTCATATTTTTTATCCTATATTTTTTTTCAACTATGACTTTCATTCTGTATGGAGCTATGTGACATATTTATCTGTCTACCATAGCAAAATCTATTTATGCAAAGTAAACATTACATTTTTTTCAGATCACAACAGACATCTTTTTAGATATATAGTCAATAGTCAATCCAAGTATTTATAAATGATAATCTGTAATTAGGTATCTACTTATTTTTAGAAGATCTCATGTTAATCAGTTTTGGTTAGAAAAGAGATAATATGCTGACTGTAAAAATAAAATACAACTCTAATATGATATTGCCTTTATTGCTGATGAAGGAGATACCATACCTTTTAGAATGCTATGATCATAGTTATTTTTACTTTTATTTTGTACTCAGACCTTCAAACTCCCCACAGGTATCCAATTCATCTTATACAACTGATACATATGACCACATACAAGTGAGAAAGATGAATGATCTCTAATATACATATTTCGTGCTGAACCAGCATTCATCAGTTGGTCCAGATCACCATCTCCAACACATATATATAATCACTGCTCAATTTATATTAAGATAGCAAATCTTCAAACTTTAATGGACAAGCTTTATTTTCTTTACTCTCCAACTCTTCAGCCATCCATATCAGTGAAAATCTGAGGATGAAAGGTTGCTGCCAATATTATTGTCATACCCTTGTTGACTTTAAGTCAATCTGACCCCTTATACATAGGTTCTTAATATGACCATT
Source organism: Epiperipatus broadwayi (assembly GCA_028023455.1). NCBI lineage: Eukaryota > Metazoa > Onychophora > Udeonychophora > Euonychophora > Peripatidae > Epiperipatus > Epiperipatus broadwayi. The sequence continues at coordinate 1,910,400 of JAQFVV010012527.1, forward strand.
TAATTATACAGAAGAGTCAGATTGACTTAAGGTCAATATGGATATGATAGCATTAAGAATTTCATTCTCAAATTTTCAATAATATGGATGGCTGAAGAATTAGAAAATGGAGATTGAAGCTTGTCCATTAAAGTTTGAAGATTTGCTATTAATATAAACAACAATGATTATATATATATATATATATATATATATATATATATATATATATATATATATATATATATATATATATATATATATATATATATATATATATATATATTTAAAAAACCAAACCTGCCTAACACTATACTAGCAAAAATAAAAATGAAAAACCATATAACAATACAATACTAGAATAAATTCAAAAATTTACCAAAATCCTTTCACAACCATGGTTTCAGCTACTACAAATAGACCTTCTTTTGATATTAAGACTTCTTTTGATATTAAGGGAAGATGGAGTTTTGAAATGAATTATGGGAAGGTTTGATTGTGTGTATATATTTTGTTATTTCTTATAGTTTGATTTTCACTTGAGAAGGTCTATTTGTAGTAGATGAAACCATGGTTGTGAAAGGATTTTGGTAAATTTTTGGATTTATTCTAGTATTGTATTGTTATATGGTTTTTCATTTTTATTTTTGCTAGTTTAGTGTTAGGCAGGTTTGATTTTCTATTTAGGTATACTATTTAATATTTTTTAGATAGTGCTATATCGTTTTGTGAATTTCATATTTTATTTGCTTTGTTTTGTGTATTTGTATTATTTATTTGTATTATTTGTTTATTATTAATTATTTGTTTGTATTTGCATAGGTTTTTTTTTTATTATTAATTTTCTTTCAGTATGTGGCAGATTTTATATGATAATTTTTCTTGTGTAGAAATTTTAGAAATAAAAAAGTTAATTAACATGTCTAATAGAATAGAGTCTTTAAAGGCTCAGGTAAATTTTCTTAAGACTTATAGGTTTTGCAATGTGTTTCCTAATTCATGTAATATTAAGTTGGATAGAAAATTGGTTTTATTTTCTAATTGTGATTTTATTCTAAATTTTAAAAGATTCATTCTTAAACAATTTATTATGCAGATTATGAGTAGTTTATCTAATTTAATTAATCGATATAAAATGATTAGAAGAGGGTTGGATTTTAGGAGGAATTTTAATTATTCAGTTTTGAATTCTTTTTTAAAGTGGTTTAGGAGTAAGGGTGAAATTACTTATAGTAATAAGTATTTTAAGAAGTTTAAGTGGTTGATTGGAAAGGCTGGAAATAAAGGTTTTGTGAAAGAAAAAGAGTTTAGATTTGGGTGTTATAAAAATAGGCCTGATGCTTCATCTGTTTTAAATTTGTCAAATTATGTTTTGAGTATGTCTGATGTGGTTATTTTAGCTAAGGGTCCTGGCTTTGTTCCTTTTGCTAATAAGAATTTAGTTTTTGATTTTGTTTCTGCCATTGAAAGTAGTAGTAATATTTCTGATGAAAATAAAGTTTCTTTACAGATTATTTTGAATAGTCAATTACTTAAAAGAGAAAAATTTGTTTTTGCCCCTAAGGAAATTAGTTTTGTTAAGAAAAGATTAATAGCCAATGATGTTGTTTTGTTAAAAGAAGATAAAGGTGGCCATTTTGTATTGTTAAATAATATTGATTTTAAAAGTAAAGTTTCTTTAGAATTGAATAATGGAAAATATGCTATTTTAGATTTTGATCCTGGTAAAAAAATAAAATGTAAATTAATTAAGATTATGAAAGTTATGGAAAATAAAAAGATTTTTGATATAACTACTTATTTAAATTGTTACCCTAGTGATTAGGTGACTCCAAAGGTTTTCTTTAATTTGAAATCTCATAAAGATAATTTTCCTTTGAGATGTATTTTTGATTTTACAGGAGGAATTGTTGATAAAATATCAAAATTTATTATAAGATATTTTAAGGATTATATAAAATTAGGTCAATTTTGTGTTTCTTATTTTTTTGAATCTTTTAAGAAAATAAATGGTTTTGTTTTGGATGATGATTGTGTTTTTGGTAGTTTAGACATTGAAAATATGTACCAATCGGTTAATAGATTAAAAAGTATTGATGTTTTTGTGTCAATTTTAAAAAAAATTGGAATGTTTTTCTGCATATGATTAAGGTTTTTCATGATTTGCTTTTGCTGTTAGAGGATTCAATGTATTTTATGTCTAATGATATATTTTATAAGATTAGAGAGGGTTAGGTTATTGGTTATGTTATTTCTCCATTGATGTGTGCTGTCTATATTGATTATTTGGAGTGTAGTGTTACTAATCTGTTTTCATGTTCTATAAAATTATTTGTTAGGTATGTTGATGATTGTTTGTTTGTTATTCAGAAAGAGAAATTAGAAGAGTTTTTATGTGGATTGAATGCTTTTGATTCTAGTATTAAGTTTACAATTGAGGGGGGGGTAGTTTTGATTTTGTAAAATTAAAGTTTTTAGATTTAAATGTTGAGAAGGTTAATGATGTTTTATTTTGTAGTCATTTTATAAAACCTAAAAATTTGAGGAATATGATTAGGCCTGATAGTTATCAGCCTTTTATACATAAAAAAATGTCTTTGTTGAATTTTTGTTGTAGGAATAGAAGGCTTAATAATTTTAATAATAATGATGATATTCAAAGAAGTCAATTTGCTGCTGAATATGTAGAATTGGGTTATAGTCATGATTTTATTAAAAAAGTTGTATTTAATAATAATGTTTATAGTCATGATTGTGATGGTAAGAATGTTGTTGGTAAGGATGATGATTATATGTCGTTACCATTTAAGGCTTCAATTTATAATTTGGTTTATAAAAATAGTCATTTGTTGGGTGGAAGGAAGGTTGCATGGAAGAAGGGTTCTGATTTGAATTCATTACTTAATGGTTCTAAACAGTCTATTGATAGTAGGTCTATTCCTGGTATTGTTTATAAGATTCCATGTAGTTGTGGTAAGTTTTACGTAGGCCAGAGTAAGTTTAGTCTTAATGAAAGGATTAAGGTTCATATAAGTAGAGTTAAACATAGGTATCTTAACTCAGCTTTATATATTCATGAATTGAATACAGGTCGTACAATATTATTTGACAATGCTTTGGTTATTTTTTATGAAAAGAATGAGTTAAAAAGAAGAATAAAGGAGACTTTGATGATAAATCTTCTTGATTCTGAGGCTATCAATCTTATGAAGACTTCTTTTGATATTAAGGGAAGATGGAGTTTGAAATTAATTATGGGAAGGTTTGATTGTGTGTATATATTTGTTATTTCTTATAGTTTGATTTTCACTTGAGAAGGTCTATTTGTAGTAAATGAAACCATGGTTGTGAAAGGATTTTGGTAAATTTTTGAATTTATTCGAGTATTGTATTGTTATATAGTTTTTCATATATATATATATATTGGAAGTGATGATAGTGTATCATATATATATATATATTGGAAGTGATGATCTGTATCAACTGATGAGTGCTGTTTCACACAAAATATGTATTTTGGAGATTATTTATCTTTTTCACATCATCATCATCATCATCAACCATTATCAAACCACTGCAGGATGAAGGTCTTTCCAAGTTCAATCCATCTTCTCCAATCATTAGCTTCTCTTCTCCACATCACCCCTGCACACCTTTTCATCTCATCCATCTATCTCACATGTGGTCTCTTTTTGGGTCTTTTACAATCTCTTGGAATCCAGTTTAAGATTTCAGTTGTCCATCTATTATCATCTCTTCTAGCAATATGTCCAGCCCAACTCCACTTCAATCTTTTAATCTTTTCAATGAGGTCAGTAACACTTGTTTGTGCTCTTACCCATACATTGCATTTTTCGATCTCTTCTTGTTACTCCCAGCATGCATTTCTTCATACTTCTTTGAGTGGTCTGAAGTCTCTGTATTGTTATTCTATTAAGTGTCCAAGTCATATGTATCAGTTGTATAAAAAGAATTGGATGGCTGTGGTGAGTTTGAACATTTGAGTTCAAGTCCCTTATAATTCCATTAGGTTTTGTATAGAAAATACACATATATTTAAACTTTGCTTTTATCTTAAGCTGGCTGGATACTTTTATATCACAAACTTCTCAATATATATGTGTATATAAAAAAATCTTCCATAAGAACAGTATGGTAAAGTTTCATAAACGTTAATACCCAAATCATTATCTTTTAATCAAGATCGTTTCTGATAGCCATTAGATAATAACAAATTCAAACATAGTAACTTGCAAGAATAAATTTAATTATATTTTAAATATTCGCAATATTAACATAATTTTGGCATTATTTTATTTCGCAAGTCGGAGCCATTGTTTATCCATTTTAAGTAGCAAGATATGCATTAGATGCAGATGTGTGGACAGAAAAGGATGCACTTCAAGGAGAAATGGGATGGTCAAGTTTTTATATGAAAGATGCAAAAAGTAAAATAAAAATGTTAGGTAGGTTGCAGTTTATAGATAATAAGAGACTAGCCAAAATTGTATTTAATTGCGTTATGAATAAAGAGCAAACAACAGGATAGGTGAGAAAGGTAGTTCGGTATGCAGAAGATTTTATGTCAGTATACTTATACAAAAGTGTTAGGAGAATTGTTGAGTGTTATAGTGGTAAGGAATGGGATAGAAGAATAGATGCATTAATAAAGAAATAGGGAGTTGGGGAAATGGAAACTAGTATGGAGAACAAAAAGAGTTTATATATATATATAAAACCAATGTTCCGTTTACTTATATATATATATATAAAACCAATGTTCCGTTTACTTATATATATATATATATATAAGTAAACGGAACATTGGTTGCTAGTTAATTTATGACAATAGCAAGGAAAGTAGTTTACTGTTTAAGACTAGAACAGGATCTTTAGCAACAAAGAAATATACAGTATACATAAATGGAAAAATATGTAAGTTGTGTAAGGAAGGCATAGAAAATATTAGGCATCTGTAAATTTAATGTAAATGGCTGTCAGCAGAAAGAGTACAAATAATGAAGTTGTGGAAGAATAAATATAAAACAAAGTAATTGTACAGAAAGTGGGATATTGTTTTTTATGCTGGATTTGGGAAAAGATAAGGGTGATTTAGATATAAAGGCTATGGATTATGATGTGGAAATGGCATGCAGCAGGATAGAGAAGAATATGGGAAAACTTAGGGCGAGGAATGGAAAGGGAAGGTAAAGTGGGTAGCAGGTTTCTCTGTACATAGTGGCTGAGAGATTTCTAACTCCGTATAAGAAGAAATCTCAGTGTATCACATTACATCAAATAACTTTTGAAAAAAGTCAAATCGTTAATTAAATGTAAATAAATAATAACTAATAGTTTAATATAATTGAAAATAACAACCAGATCATAAGTAAAAATATACGAATAGTCTTGCATTGGTGGTCGAGAGGTCAGCGCTACTGCCTTGCACTTGCAGGCAATTGCCCGGATTGCGGGTTAAAACCGCGTCCCGGCCGATGCTATGACACTTTAAAAAATATATATATACGAATAGCACGAGAAAGTCTCATAAATTATTACATTAGATCGTTAAGTTTTAGTTGTTTGTATATATGTATGTGTAAATTTTCTTTTTAAATTTTTAAAAGAATACTGTAAAACCAGACGGATATACTAGGACACAGAATAACAAATTACTATATTATGAATAAGTGTTTAATTTAGCCTGAAGACAAATAGGATTTGTTTTGAATCATAAAAATAGAGCAATAGATTTGATTTGATTTGAAAGTATAGTTTTTACAATAATTCTGTTTATTTTTGCTTTTTATTTATCGAGCTATTTGCTATTAATAATGTTATTAAAACAGACGAGGCTGAAAAATTATTTCTCATTAAAATGGATGTAGTGTGTTTTATGGTCTGCACATATAAATAGGAAACGCACTTTAATAATTGACCCACCTCACTTGAACACCTGTTTAAAGAATCACACAAAAATTAAGCTTATAGTCACTTAGAAAAAAAATAAGATTTCGTTTTCCTAAGTGTTTCAATGATGATAGCTTTACATTATTAAAAAAGAAGGTTAACTAATGAACTGGAAACGATAATAGCGGAACTGTAACCAATAATATGTCAGTTTATTAAAGGCTTTTTAACTTGGGAATTTACAACAGAATTAAGTCATTTACTCTTCGTAGAATTAAAGAATAATGAGAAAAAAAAAGAATATTTTATATATATAAAAGGGTAGGTAATCCTTTTATAAAAAATAATAATAATAACTAATGCTTGTATTTTAATAGTATCAAAATAAATTTGATAATATTAAAATAAAAAATACATTTCCTTGAGATTTAAAGTAACCAATTTAACTATTTATTTTATCTACTGTACATACTATCAATAGAATTCAGCCTCTTTTTCGCTACTTTTTGTTTGTGTTGGTGCGTGCGTTAGATATCGTAGTATTAAAATTAGCGCAATCATTTAATGTCTATGGTCTAGGTTCAAATCCTGTTTATGTAAAATTTGGAAGTTTTTTTCTTTTTTTCGTACTACAAACGGGGAAAAAAGCAATCCATATAACTAAACAGTTATTGATCAATAAATGAATATCTAGGTAGTTTTAACTAGAGAGAACAAAGAAAATAAACTTCAAAATTTTGCCCGATGATATGTGGACTATAAAACAAAATCTATAATTGTAATATCATTCAATTTTCACTTTTGGTGGAAGAACCAACAACATTATTTGGCTGCCTCTGCTTACCATCCAGTGCTTATTGATAATTCTAATTAATAATGGATGACTCTGAAGTAAAATAAAGAAACTTTATTCTATAATTTATAGGTACTGTAGCTTTATTTTCAATTTTTTTTTTTTTTTTTTTGCTGTTCCATGAGAACTTTTATCTTAAAAAGTGGCATCTGTTGAGTAATAATTGACTTTAAAAAGGTTTCAACCGGGAATAACCAAAATTTAATATGTTGGTATCATGTTCATAATCATCTGTTTGAGCTAATTTAATATGTTTCTTCAGCTAGTTGGTGGAGGAGGGAGGGTGCTTAGTCAAAAATAATTTCGCTATGTATAACTATTTGAGTGCAATGTCTTTATTTCTAAAGTAAACTACCTATAATCTATGAGAGCAAAGCAAAACTATATATATATATATAAGCAATCATATTTAATTATCTACCTCTCTGAAAATGTGTATCACCTTTTTTCCAATTTGAAGGATTTGTACTCTAGTTATTAAAAGTTTGTTAAACATTGGTTGGGTTAGATCTATTTTATAAATCACATCACTGCTTTATGTTTAAACTTGAAAACAGAACAAAATGTAAGTGGAAGGTACTTTTAAAAATAAAAGTATATTAAAAATGTATCCTAGATTAGAGAAATAATTATCCATTTCACTAATACGATCAGATCAATTGTGTTAAACCTATGATAAGTGGCATTTGTTTTTTGTCCACATAAGTTTAGTTGTTAATGTATGTATGTGTGTGTATGTGTGTATGTATGTATGCATGTATGCATGTATGTATGTATGTATGTATGTATGTATGTATGTATGTACGTATGTACACATTTTATGATTATTATAACGTAAAATTTTTAATGTGAAAAAGTACTTGTACATGAGTTTAAATATAAAACTTTAATAATATTTATTTACCGAGTATATTTTGTTACATTTTCATTTATCATTGTCAAACTCCCTCCACTCACAACTTTGACGCCATCTATTTCAGATAAATACACTAATGATTATTACTAATCATTTTCTAAACTAGAGATTATCTCTAGCACAGATAGAAACTTTAAATGTCAGTTAAAGATTAATACATCTGATTTTTAAAATTTACACACACAGAGTTATTCACCTTACTCTGTCCCTAATATCTTTATAGATATAATAAACACCTCCACACTTTCCCAATTCTTTTCAAATTCATATAAATAAAGATATAATAAAAGACAAATGACCCCCAAGCTGCATTTCATGCTGAACCAGCACTCATCAGTTGGGCCAGGTCACTATCTCTCATATATATCTCTATTATATGCAAAGTATTTATCTAGAGTAAATTGTTACATTTTCATTTACCATTGTCAAACTCCCTCCACTCACAACTTTGACGCCATTCATTTTCAGTGCTTTTAAGGCCTTAATCATGGTCAGGCTGTTAAGAACATTAATTTTCTGCTAATTTGAATACTATATTTTTTTGGTTCATTATCATTTTGTATAATGACCCACACCTTTTTATTTTACATTTACGATCATGTCTCTCTTTTCACATAACTTTAACAGCACACGGATCACAGCTATGGCCATGTTCTCTTTTATGATTATGAAAGGTATGTGAATTAAATGCTTCAGGCTTAATCTTAGATTTTCTACACATTAAGGAGTGTTGAGTCATTCTAGTTCTAAGATTTGCCCTGATTTTACTATAATATACATATAGATAGTGATGTGATGTGATGTGATGTATTTGGCTTCTCCTTAAACGAAGTCAAGAATATCTCAGCAATTATTCCCAGATAAACCTGTTAACCACTTTATTTTCCATTCCCCACTCTTAAGTCTTCCCATATTCTGCCCCATCCCATTTCCACAATATAATCTTTGTCAACTCTATGGCCTTTATATCTAAATCCCCCTTATCTCTTCACAAACCCAACATAAAAACTAATAACTCACTTTCTGTATAGTCACTTTGTTCATGTCTATTCTCCCATAACTTCATTATCTGTACCCTTTCTGCTTTCAACCATTTACATTCAATCAACAGATGCCTAATATTTTCTAAACCTTCCTTACACAATTTGCACACTAAATCATCCATAGTTTTCCATTTACATGTATATTCTCTTGTTGCTAAGGATCCTGTTTGAGCCTTAAATAATAAACTACTTTCCTTACTATTATCATAAATTAACTTGCATCCAATATTCTGTTTAATTCTATATATATTTAAACTCTTCTTACCCTCTATACTAGTTCTCCATCTCTCCAACTCCCTATTTTTTATTAATGCTTCTATTCTTTTATCTCATTCCTTACCACTATAACACTCAACAATCCTCCTAACACAATCATCCCACCTTTTATACAAGTATACTGATATAAATTCCTTATTCAAATCTTTTGCATACCGCATTACCTTTCTCACCCATCTTGTTACCTGCCCTTGACTCATAACCCAATTGAACACTATTTTTGCTATTCTTTTACTATCCATAAACTGCAACCTACCAAACATTTTCATTTTACTTTTTGCAACTCTCATATAAAAACTTGACCATCCCATTTCTCCTTGAATTGCCTCCTTTGCTGTCCACATCTCTGCATCTAATGCATGTCTTCCTACTTCCCTTTGTACTTTCTCTAAATAATCTAAAATCCTTTTACTAACACATAATGCATCATTACCATATGTTAACCCTGCTACTGCAACTCCCTTCCATACTATTCTAGCTACATCATATTTATTATATGAAAATACTGTTAGTTTCTTTACCAAACCCTTTCTTTTCTTTGCTTCATTTATCAATTTTTTCTCCCATTCATCCAAGCAATTTTCCTGATTACATAAGATGATTCCCAAATACCTATATCTATCCACCACACTTAACTTTATATCCCTCAATAAAAATTGTACACCTTCTCTTTCCCCAGTATTAACCATCATTATATTTGATTTTTCTTCACTAAATTTAATCCCCATCTCTTTACCCACCCTTGCACATTTACTCAACATAATTTCCATATCTTCTCTTCTTTCTGCACACAAAAATATATCATCTGCAAAAAAAAGACCCGACAAAATATATACTCCCTTGCCACCTATTAATGGTATCTCTATCCCTCTTCCTAGTCTTTCTATTGCTTTCTCCATTTCACACAAAAACAACAAAAACAAAATAGGTGACATGGGGCATCCTTGCCTTAATCCCACTCCATTTTTAACTTTAAAACTGATTCTATATCCCCTAACTGGTAAGTATAATAATTATTTTCATATAATTTTTTAATAATATTTACTAAAGCTTCATCCATTCCCAAATTGGCTAACCTTACTCATAATCTATTTCTATTTACTCTATCATATGCTTTCTCTATATCTATAAAATTCATATATAATGATCTACCTGAATTCCTACTCATCTCCATAAGTTGTGTAACTACAAACAAACTATCTCCTATACACCTATCTGACCTAAAACCTCCTTGCATTTCCCCCACTACATTATTCTCTTCCATCCATTTTACAACTCTTCCAGCTACCATATATGAGAAAACTTTATATAAAACTGATGTTACCACTATCGGTCTATAATTATTTAACTTTCTATGATCCTTACCCTTTCCTTTAAATAATAATCTTATTCTTGTATTACTCGAACTAACTGGAAAAACTGTCTTCTGTGCCATCTTATTAAAACATGATAATAACTTTGCTTTTGCTCTATGCCCCAAATTCATTACCATCTCTGATGCCCATCCATCTAAACCTCTCGTCTTTCCACTTTTTAATCTCTTCCCTGCCTCATTCAATTCATTTTTTGTGAACCTAATATTCCCATTACTAACTTCTTTCATTTTTTCTATCACTACTTCCTTCACATCTAACATCTTTTCTATATCCATTACATATCTATTTAAGATTCTCTCTACCTCTTCTCTAGAGCTACACTCTATTCCCTCATCATCTAATAATACTATCTCTCTTTCCCCTACATTTCTCCTTTTAATGTAATTCCAACATTTTTTACTCCCATCTCTTCCACTTTTATTAATAGCCCACAGCATACACCACATTGCGTCATCCAGTGTTAAAATTTTGTCCATAGTACTGTTAATGAACTTGTTTAAATTTATGGCAGTTCTGAATCCGACACTAAATTTGTTCGAGCATATTTATGCTATTTTATCATTATTTCTTCAATCGGCCATTTTATTAAACTATTGTATATACATATAAATGTAAAATTATATTCTACATAGCTATATGAATTATGCTTATTTTATTTTAACACATATATATATATATTATTCTAACTTTCTGAGATATATATTTTACATATTGAATAGAATTGAAAACAAAAAGTAATAGTTATAAAATAGGAAACGGATGCAAAAACGAAAGGATTTTTTTTAATTATTCTCAAAAAAGATTTTAAAGTGTTTAGACACTTTTGAGATAATATAGTTTAAACATACTTTCCTAAGATAATTTGTTTTATAATTTATATATGCAGACACAAATTAAATTTGATTTTCTTTTTTATAAATATACTGTCTTAAATACATATATGGTTTCAGATTATTGAGGAATATTAGATTCAAAAGTTTAAAATTCCGGATTTGTAATTTTGACATCTTTGTCCGTTTTTTTTCTTTTATGTTTTTCCCATAGGCAAATATTTGGTTTAAAAACATTTATTTTAAAATTCAAAATGCTTTTCAAAATATTTTATTAGTTTACTGAAAATTCACACTCGATCAATTAATCATCAAATTTGGAATAATTTCGTTTTACCATGTCAAAGAATGTCTTCTTTTTTCCTATTTATCGCACTACCATAACTTTTCTAGTTTTGTTTTAGCATGATTTTAATCCTGAGGCAAAAACCATATTCTCTACATGTGGTATTTAAATTAGGACATTATCAATTTTAAACCTAGAATTCAAGCATTACTTAACATAATAATGGCAAACTGTTAAAATTTCCAAACATAGAATTAGCAAACTTGTTTTATAAATTAGAAATTTATTACAGTTTTTTTTTTTTTTTCGTGAATATTGCTCACCTTATTTTTAAAAAAAATAAAACATCTAGATTTGTTTTGTTTGTTTTTTAAAAAAAAAAAAGAATTAAATTTGCTTTTAAAAAAAAACACGTAAATCCTACACATTGTATACTATATGAATTTATATGATAAACTTTATATGGATTACATCACCAATTATATCTCAAAGATAATCTTCATTATATATATTATTATTTTTGTTAATTTCTTTTCTATAAAATAATGTGCTAAAATTTGCTATATATATATATTATAAAATACAAAACATAAATAGGCTGCCCAAATCTTGCAGACAATCAAATACATTTCTAAAACACATACTTAGATATATCTAATATGTAAATAATTATATGGAATAAATGTGATTGATTTTATCGCATATAAATGAGCACTGATTATATATGTGTGTGAGAGATGATAATCTAGACCTACTGATGAGTGCTGATTCAGCACGAAATATGACTATTGGTGATTATTTATCTTTTCTACATGGGTGTAGTCATGTGTATCAATAGTATGAAATATTGTGAATAGTTGAAGGTTGCTTGAAAGTCTGAGTTCAAATCCTCTATATTCGCATATAAATAAGTAAATAAATAATCACTCATATCAGTGCAAAGAAAGATATGACTAGTAGCCTAACATTATACATACTGTGAATATATTAATTAGACTAATTTAAGAACTTCCTGGATTAAATTTTTAATCCTACTCAGTGCGTAGATATGATGATGTGCCATATGTAAAATGCTTGATTCTATTCAAGAGGAGATGTTATATAAATTACAGATAATATAATAATTATATATCCCTATATATAAAATCCCTATTTTGTCTGTTGTTTGAATATATGTTTGATGTAATATGATGTGATGCACTACGGCTTCTCCTTTCTTAGAGTCGGAATCTCTCAGCCACTATCCCTAGAGAAACCTGTTAGCTACCTTACATTCCCTTTTCATTCCCCACCTTGAGTTTTTTCCATATTCTTCACTATCCTGCTCCATCCCATTTCCACAACATTGTCTTTGTCCACTCTATGATTTTTATATCTAAATCCCTTTATCTTTGTTCAAACCCAGCATAAAAACCAATACACACTTTCTGTATAATCACTTTGTATATATTTATTTTTAACAACGTCATTATTTATACCCTTTCTGCTTGTAAGCATTTACATTCAATTTTCAGATGCCTCATATATTCCATGCCTTTCTTATATAATTAGCAAACTAAATCACTCACATTTCTTTATTTATGTCTATATTCTCTTGTTACTAACGATCCTGTTTGACCATAACACTTTATTGGAGCACTCTCTGAATTTTTTTATGAGCCTAGTAAATAATATTCTTATTACTTTGTCTGTTGTCTATAATGCTATAAAATTCATAACAAAGCATGGATTTTATTTAGAGAGAAAACTATACCTAACTATATATAACTTATTTATCAACTATAAAGGTATATTTAAAATTTTTAATTTTAATTTAGTTTTATTAATAAAATAAAGCTAAATTTATTAATACTTTAATTTATTGTGTACATTTCAGAAATGTGCCTTGTGAGGTACATTTCCAAAGTATACCTAGAGGCAACTGTGAATTTCTTACATTTATTTATGTAATATTAAAATCTTTTGTTTAATTTTTATTAAATCTTTAAAAAAACTTGTTAAATCAACCAATTAATAAAAACTATGGCCTTTCCATAATCAGGATATAAATTTGTAGAGTAATATATTTTATGAGATTAGAATCCAGGCATTCTAGTTATACTAATACATGTTTTTCAATTTTTGATTTTATTTTTTGTTATTCATGAGTTTAATCATTCCTTTATTCCTAATTTAAATATTATGCATCACTCTATTTATGTTTGGATCTGTCATTTAGTTCTAAGGGTACTTAAATAAGCGTCCATTTGCAATAGCAAGCTAATAGTCAGAATTTTTTTTGCATCTATTTGAATAACTATCTATTCACCCAGACATTATATTTAATAAATAATTTATTACATATTATATAACTTACACTATTAAATTAATTTCACCATCTTTGTTTACATTCACAGCTTCAGATATATATAGAGGTAGCCAAAATAGCAAACAGTTTTTTATATGGTTTTAATATTATGATCACTTAGAAAAGTTCATTTCTACTCATTTTAAAACCATATATATATATATATGATCACTAGATGGAGCCTTACCGATAGCCCACTATCAAGCTTTGTTTACATAAATGCTGAGAGAGATAGAATTCAATATCTCTTTCAAATTGTCTCCAACCTTTAAACCATGTTTTCGAGCTAGTTGGCTCACATAAGTAAAGGTAGGAAGACTAGTTTCTAGTCTTCCTACCCTTTACTGACATGAGCCAACTAGCTTGAAACCATGGTTTAAAGGTTGGAGACAATTTGAAAGAGATATTGAATTCTATCTTTCTCAGCATTTATGTAAACAAAGCTTTATAGTGGGCTATTGGTAAAGCTCCATCTAGTGATCATAAAATGCAAGCTATGAGCAAGTTATGAAATTTATAACTTGTTTTGTTTATCATATATATATATAATGTTTTCACAGTTGTATGATCTAGATAAATTGTTATTTTTGAGAATAAACCGTGTATTATTTTGCAGTACAATCCGATATTTCCACTGACTAGCAACCGCCATTATCAATGTTAACTTTTGAAAGAAAAATCATTAGATCTCAAACAATAATGTGACTCAGTGCAAGATGAAAAATGAGATTAAATTGAAGTAGTTCAGCATTCACAATATGAGGTTTATCAAAATGTTAATTTCCCTCAGTTTTTTCACCTATTCATTTTAAGTTAATATTAGATAAAATGAGAGGTTTCCATATAGCTGGAATACTTTGTGCTTCGTCAGCTCTATTTAAACCAGTAGGTCTCTTTAATATTTCAATTGACTCTCTCATGGTTCTTAAATCATATCTTTCCAAATTAGCAAGTATTTTTGTATTGTCAAAATCCGGTTTGTGAACAATTTCTAAAAAATGGGAAGTAAAAACTGATGTGCTAATTTTTTGATTAAAAGCATTTCTATGTTCCTTAATTCTGACATTTATTCATTTATTAGACTGACTCACATAGCTTCTTGAGCACTGCAAACATGGAATTTCATAAACTCCTTGGTGTGCCAAAAATATTCTGTCTTTAGGTTTATATAAAAAATCACCAATTTTTTTTTTTTTGCCAGTAGAAAAAGTAGTCTTTATATTAAAACAAGATAGCAAAAAATCTTTTGACTAGAGCTTATAATTTCTCTGATAAAGAACATCTTACTCAAGAAATAGAACTTACAAAAAATATTCTACTTTCTAATAATTATAATAAAAACATCATATGTAAGACTTTACATAACATTAATACTAAAAAGAAAAAAGAGGATAGAATTGACAATTCCTCTTTTAATAGAGTAATTTTATCTTATATTAAAGGGGTTACTGATAAAATCAGTAGAAGACTATCTTGTTTTAATATATATATATACACGTGTGTGTGTGTTGATTCAAAGCTTTTCACGGTTGCAAATATAAAAGACATATTTTGCGGGTTCATCCATGTTAAAAAATTTAAATATTGATATACCGATGTTTCGACTTGATCACACAAGTCATCCACTGTGTGATAAAAGGTACATTAAAAAATTTAAATATCGATATACCAATGTTTTGACTTGTGTGGTCAAGTCAAAACATCAGTATATCAATATTTAAATTTTTTAACACAGATGAACCCGCAAAATATGTTTTATATATATATATAATTCTTTGAAAAACAATACAATAATTAAAACACTAAACAATATTTTAAAACAAATATCTACTACAATTTAATAGAAATACTTTCGACTATTGAATTTGAATATAGTTGATAATGACTACTTAGATAGTTGAAAGCACTTTTATTAAATTATAGTAGATATTTGTTTTTAAAATATTGTTTACTGTATTAATCATTGTATTGTTTTTTGAAGAATTATATATATTTGATTATAATTGGAATACAGACATTGATTACTAATTTATATATATATATACAGACATTGATTACTAATTTATATATATATATATATCAAATCACCTCATACATTAAGAAATTTTCAGCTATGTTCTCTGTGAATAAACATTTAGGTCCTGCATCTCAAAACAGCTGATGCAGATTCTAAATGTTTATTCATAGTTAGTTGGTGTAGCTGAAAATTTCTTTACATTTGAGCTGATTTGATATTTGATCTTTTTTTCAGATGGTGTGTACACACTGGAAATATTTTCATATATATTATAATAAAGATTTTCACAGTTATATGATAAAATTAAAATATTTTTTGGATCATACCATGTATTCATTTTTTATTTAAACTGCTGACATTTTGATAAAATCACATCATCCTTTCAAGGCTAAAGCCATAATGAAGAAGGATCTGTTTCAAGTAATAATGAGATTAAAGAATATTCATTATTTTATTTTATCTCTTTCTTCTTCTAAAATCGATTTTAATAAATCATCTGATTATAAAATGGAATAAAGAAATTTGGCTAATCCATTTTCTATTATGAATGGACAATCATATATATATATATAAGTGAACGTTCTTTAAATCCCATGCAATGACTGTCTCATTATTACTTGGGACATACAGCTCTTCATTGTAGCCTTAGCATTGACAGAGATAATGTGATTTCATAGAAACATCAGCAGTTCAAACAAAAAAACTAATACATAGTATGATTCAAAAAAGATTTCAATATATATATTTCATAGAACAAATAAGCTTGGATACATTACTAAGACAATTTGCAAACCAGGTCCACAAAAATCATTATTAATTAAATTTATAAATAACACTCACTTTTTGTTACATCAATGTCTGTGTAGTTGGTCACATAAATATCAGTCATCTTTTATCTGACAAAATATATTTGCATTGATACAATAAAATGAGACCATTATTTACAGATTTATTTGTATATTAAAAAATTTTATATATAGCATAATAATAAAAAAAAAAAAAATAAAATAATAATAAAAAATAATAAAAAATAAAAAAAAAAAAAAAAATAATAATAATAATAATAATAATAATAATAATAATAATAATAATAATAATAATAATAATAATAATAATAATAATAATAATAATAATAATAATAATAATAATAATAATAATAATAATAATAATAATAATAATAATAATAATAATAATAATAATAATAATAATAATAATAATAATAATAATAATAATAAAAAAGTAAATTAAATTCCATTTAAAAAGTTCTTTACTATAGATTAGTCCATTTATAAATAGGGGTAAACCCAATTACTTTTAGTTTTATAAAGTTTGTATAGAGAATAAAATTTGTCTAGACTTTGAATTTATCATATATTTTTTTATTTATCTAGATTTTATTATAGCCTTTCTTTCTGGAGTTAACTCTCACCCTCTTGAAGATTTATGAAGTTCATTAACTGGCATTTCCAACTTCTTTTAATATCTAGTCACTCCTCCTTTGTGGGGCAACATTTATCTTGGACCTTATTCAACAATAATGATAGGTAGGTATCTGAGCAATAGAAGTCTATGATATGCAGTCTAGGATATTTATTACATTTCCAATGGTCAAATGTGAAAGACCTGGGTGGTTAACATCGAATGAACATCCCTCTGACAGTTTAACAGTGCATAGTGATGTTAAGATATATATATATATATATATATATATATATATTGTAACAGTGTATAATATGTCATTACATTAATTTAAAAGTAGAATAAAAAAAATTTTGAAGTTCGTAAATAAAAAACTAAAAGCTAAAATTAGAAGGAGTTGTTCAATGTATGTATATATATTCGCACAGATGCAAAACTTTAAAAGTATTTTTTTTAAAATAAAAAATAAAAAAAGTAGTTGAATGTACTTTTTTGTAAAAAAATATATAGATCTAAATATAAAATATTTTAGTAAAGAGTAATTAACATAAGTAAAAATTGAAACAGGTATTAATTAATTCCTGAAATCTCAAAATGGAAATGATTGTGTTATTAATTATCGAAAAGCAAACTATCTCTTGAGGATCTTATATAATTAAAAAGTCATATGAAAGATATAGATAAAAATTAAAGATTGTTTCCCGCTCTGAAGCAGAATGTCCAATAGAAGCAGAAACAAACACTCGGACCCTAATGAAAATGATTGATTGTTCAGTGAATCCGGACGATGAGTATAAAAGGAAAAATCTTAAAATTAAAAACAGTTCCAGCTTGATTTTGTAAGAAGGGCGGTAAGATGCACTTGTCGTCCTCTCTCACTTATTTTAAATGAAATGACTGTTGAATTATGAATGGTACTGTTGCAGACCCAAATAAAATAATACCAGGATTGAACCAGCTAAGGCCACCTTCAGATAGACCAGTCTTCAAATAAAGACTTCATGGGAATTGACACCAGGAACCGGGACTCTTCTACTGTAAGAGATATAATTGAAAAATTTTTAAAAAATAATAATTAAGAACTTTCAAGATTTGACAAGCTAAACCTAAATCTTTTAAAATGAACTTTAATCTGACTTTTCAAATCAATTATTAATGTTTAATTTTTATACTTTTGAGTTTGTTGACTTAATCATTTCCATTTTTTTTTTTAAATATTTATTGACTAAATTATTTAAATGCATTAAATTTAAATTGGGTATAGATGGTTGCATGGATTCATTAATGTTTAATTATGTTTTTGTTTTCATATTTGATTAGAATATATAGATATTCGGTAAATTTGATACCTCACATTGAGTATCTAAAAATGTATTTATTTGAATGTCTTTTAAGTTATTGGTGTCAATGTGGCATCTTATGATGAATGCCATTGGGTTTCTTGTAAATTTCCCTCGGCAATTACATCAATGACTGTATTGTGATCGTTTATGTTTATTTTGAAATGTTTTTGACTGAGTAATCTATGTAGCCTATCTATCTATACTCAACATTCTAAAGTAAAATTTATTAAAATGTCCATCTGTGTGAATAGTTTAAAATAATAATTTAAATTCAAAAATTAATATTAAAATCTAAAGAAATTTTATTCCTCAATTTTATTTATATGTGCATTAATAAATGTTTTGTGTGTTAATTACTGGTAGTGGTTTATTTTATTTTTTTTAAATATTAATATATTTTGAGAATATAAATCTTTATTAAAACTTATAAAAATGTTTTAGATCTCTGTGTCTCACTGAGCTAGTGACTTGGACTGACAGTCGGAATAAAACACATATGTAAAAGTTAGATCTTAACAGCGCATATCTGCCTACTCTATAAATTTTCTAGGTTTAAATGGCCTAGTGGTGCCCTGTATGGCAGATATGGTAAGACTGCTAGCTTCAAATTCATCTGACCATTATAATATATATATTGTAATGGGATGAGGTTCAAATTCATCTGACCATTATAATATATATATTGTAATGGGATGAGGTGGGTAATATGGGGGTGACAAAGTGGAAGGAAATGGGTGAACCTGGGGTGATGGAAAATCATCATCACTCCCTAGTCAACAATATTTCAAATATCAATAATTTGAAAAATTATCTATAAGTAATATTTAAAGATATAAGAGCACGAGATTAGAGAATCTCTGAGAGCATTGAGAGATCAGCCAGCTAACTCAGAAGAGCAACTAAAATAACTATACATCAACCATATGTCAACCAGCATTATAAAGTAAAAGTATAAGTAAATATTAAGAGAACCATCCACCATCATCATTGATGGGAATAAACAAATCAGTATAAAATCAATACAATAAATCAACAGTCCATCTTGTGACTCGATTGGAAATGGGTCTTCTATAGACCAGGCTAACTATTGAGCCTTTGCCACCTTGGGCAATTATTTAAACATAACTTGGATGTGCCAGCTTAGTACCCATCCATTAATATACCCAATAATCAGAAATTGAAACAATAATGCTGGGACATTTAAAACATGCTGATCATCATCAATGCTCTGTCCACTTAGTACTATTAATGTACTGGCCAACTATAAACTTAAATTTTTAACAAGACTGAACTAAAATAAAATATAGTGCATGGGCTTCATCTCTGGATGCCCCAAAGCACTAAATACACACCCTCATTCATATAATCATCCCATGCATGAATCTAGCTCAGAGAACACAAGCTCTATTACTGTATGTGACCAAGAGATGATGGAAACAATTTTTAACAATTAAATAAGTTTATTAATAACAATAAAAAAATGATATTTAAGGTCTTATAGATTAAGGGTTCTGATTTTGCATGATACACAATAATAAAGTCATCACTGTGTGATTTACAAGATTACTACAAAATTCAAGTTATTACATTAATTGCATTACTTCTTAATAAGTATCTATAAACGCATTTATATATCCGTACACAGACATGCGTTTAATAATATGCAATAAAACATTTTCAATCAACATAAAATAACTATTAAAAATGATAAAATGTTACATATGTGTTATACTTAAAAAGCATTGATATTTGCAATATAATTGCCAGATATATGCACACATACGTGTGTGTGCATAAAATTTCTGAATATATTTAACTTGTTATATATAAATATTTGTAATTGTCACTTTTAAATGATATAAAATACATGTTTACATATATGTTCCAATAGTTTCACTCAAAATGCGTATATATATCATCACAGACGTGCATTATATTAATTTATTAACACAAATTCAATTTTCTCAAAATAATAAATGACATCAATTTTTACCCAAATGGGTCTATCCGACACACATTGACACATAAATATGCACACAGAGTGCAGTACACTTAATAAATGGACATATTTGAATGGCTATACAATAAATGATTTAAAATAATCATTATAGATTATATATCTCACTTTAAAATGTTATTTCAAAGGAATATAAAAATTATTTCTTTACAAAATATATATATACCAAATCATCTTTCTTTTAGAGATTTGATTCAAGCAAATTATTTACTTCTTCACAAAATATTTGAGCCAACTTTACAGCTAGCTCTTATGCTAACTCTTAAAAAACTGCAAGCCAAACTTTGCAGTTGGCCTAGTTGGCCTTTGCTTAAAATACTACAACCAGACTCCTATGGTCATTTCTTACAAAACTGCAAGCAAAAACTAACTGATATTTTTTTATCAGTCTTTTATAACCTTGGTTAGGTCAGGTGACAAAAACACAGTGGCTGTTTTCAATCTATCTAATCCGTTTGAAAACAAGCTAGAAATTTCTGTCAAAGTGTGATATTCATGTTTTTACTTTAATCTTTGGAATTTGACCAAAGGTGTGATAATCCTTTAGAATTTTTAATATACAAAGATTTTTAACTAGGTAGTAGAAATGCAAATAAGCATTAATTAAAAAATATTTTATAGAAGTATTAATTAAAAGATTTTAAAAAATAAATTATGCTTTTTTTTTGTTAATTTCAAAATCAGAATTACAAATATTATTTATTAGACCTTTTTAAAATACTTATTTCACAATGAAATTTTACTTTAAGCCCAGAGTTATTTAACCCTTTACTCATTATATTTTATTTTAGGAAATATAGAAAAATATCTACAAAAATTTATATCAGTGTTTATTTCTACTCTTCCTTTATTTTACATACATATATATATATATATATATATATATATTAGACTACTACTATATGGTATGGCTAAAGATCTATCAGCTCCATATAGCTATTTGAGTTGGATAGCTGGGTTTGAAGACATGTAGATGTCTGAAAATTTCAGATTTTCCACTCAATAGATAACTTTTAGTTAAATGCTGGCTTTGGGTTGGTATTTTTAGATCTAGTGTCTGAACCTACCCTGACACCTCTCTGAGTAGTGCCAAAGCACAAAACCATGGTCAGGGGTTTGGGGAGGGTTCCTGACAGAGATATTTTAAGTGCTGTCTCTGGCTAAGCATTTATCAAAAAGCTTGTAGAGGAACTGGCAATCCTCATTGTTTTATAACTTACAAGCTTAAGAGATAGGGTCATGTGATCTATGACTCTTACTTTGACTATTTAGTCTTTGCCATAAGTCTTATGCAATTTTTATATTGATAAGACTACTACCATATGGTATGGCTGAAGATCTATCAACCCCATATAGCTATTTGAGTTGGATAGCTGGATTTGAAGACATGTAGATGTCTGAAAATTTCAGATTTTTCACTCAATAGATAACTTTTAGTTAAATGCTGGCTTTGGGTTGGTATTTTTAGATCTAGTGTCTGAACCTACCCTGACACCTCTCTGAGGAGGGCCAAAGCACGAAACCATGGTCAGGGGTTTGGGGAGGGTTCCTGACAGAGATATTTTAAGTGCTGGCTCTGGTTAAGCATTTATCAAAAAGCTTGTAGAGGAACTGGCAATCCTCATTGTTATATATATATATATATATGCACATACACTATATTAGTATGTGCTATGTAACCCAACTTTCTGATGGATAAACTGGACACTTTGTATAGCAAAGCAGCAACAAAATGAATAATAGTGACATCAAACTAAAGGACAGACTTTTAACAGCAAAACTCAATAAAACTCTGCAGTCTCTACACTGCAAAATTCATCAGACTGAATATAACAGAAAATTTGTATCTTTTATAGCTTTGCCACTCATTGTCTAAGACTACCCATGTTATTAAATAGTTTTCAAATTTCTTCTTTTTTATTTAATTAATCTTCTCTTTTTCTTAATTACAACATTGATTAAACTTATTATCTAATCAGTTGGAAATACTAAATTTTAATAAAACACAATTCCTCCTGATCAGATAATTTACAAAATATTTTGATTTTTAATTAATCTCTAATTAAATAGTTTCAATAATTATTTGTAAAACCAAATTCTTTTCACTAAGTAACTTTATAGTTATTTTTACATATTTAATGCTACAATCTAATTTCTTTGTTTTCATAATCCATGGGAAATTTCTTTTAGTTAAAAGACTAAATAAGTGGTTTATTTAAATAGTGTCTCTAAAAATTCCTACATTACAATAGGCTTTAATCAGACATGATTTATTAAAAAAATATATCTTTTATTTTTTATCTATTAACAGTTTTTTTTATTTATAAATATATTGTAATGGATATATATATCCGTATATATATATATATATATATATGCGTTACATTTAAATTTTAATACTTAACTTTTTTGTAAATATCTAATACTCAATTAAAAACACAAACTTTCCAAATGCACAAATAATGAATTATTAATTTATTAATGTTTGATTTAAATATCGAAATAAAATAAGCTTTAAAAAAATTGTAGAATCGAAGCAAAGATTCTAATCTTTAAAATAAAATATAATAAAAAAACCTTTTAATTTTAAAAATAACGAAGAGAGTTTTTAATCTTAAAAATAAAAATTACAAACAGATCCTTGGGGCAAAATGACCATTGAAAAGAAATTACGAAAGAGATAAGAGTCGAGAAATAAAAACAAAAGACTTGCTTTTTCCACCCAGAGATAGAGACACAGACCTCAGTGAAAAACCCAAAATCTACCTAGCCACAAACCCAAAATCTACTTGGATAAACCTAATGAACCAATGAAAAATAGATATGAAATATGAGAGATCGATCCGTGCATTCGAGAGATAAGGTGCCTGAGGACTATAAAAAGAAAATCCAAAGGAAATAATTAATTAGAGAGAATCAGAAAATTAAAGTTTTGAATTCATTCGTATTTGCTGAAAGTCAAAATAAAAATTTTAAAAGTCATCGCCATCACCAAAATGTAATCAGCTTCATCTTGCTTCCTTTGGTGCAGCCGGCCGAAGGCAGCTTTCATCATTCAGGGATCCCAGGATCGAACCACTGGTTCCATATGCAGAAATTCTTGTCAAGCTTCAGAAATCATCATCGTCTGCAAGGAAAGGGCCCTTGCATAACTTAGATCTTCGTCGCGAAGGAACGAGCATGGACAAAAGGAGGTATAAATTTTTAAATGATCAAATTAAATATAAACTCTCTTAAACTTAAAACTTCAAACTGTATTTGTCTTAAAAATGAACTATAGACTTTCTCTCTGGAACAAACCTGAACTTTATTTTTTTTTTTTTTTTAAATCTGGCAATGTTAAAAATTTATAGCTAAAGTTTAAATGTAATCTCTTAAAATATGTATTGTATTTTTTTTTTTTATTTATCCATGCTAAAAAGATCTGTTTGTAATAGTGTAGGGATTTGCGATTGCAAATTTAAAGATAAAAACACTTGTCGTTATTTGTGCATTATCGAATTTAAAGAAGGGAAAATTACGTCAAATAATATTCGTAGTAAAAATAAGTTAAATATAATGTGCTATCTTAAAATGATTTTAAAACCTTAAACTAAAGATTTTTTTTTTGAATTAAATTAATAAAAATGATTTAAATGTTAGTTGAGTGTAGATGGCTTCTAGACTTGTTTAAATATAACAGTTTTAAAGGGGTTTTGTTTTTGGACTATTTGTTTCGTAGTTGTGTCAATGCTGATGGAGAGATATATGGACATTTATATCAATGTAATGTGAAGAATGTTAGCACCTAGGGTGATGAGTCCAACTGAATGCATAACTCCAAAGAGGTAGTCATACCGTTGAAATGGATGCAGACATATTTCATGCACCATTAACCTATTCCAGCTCTATGGATAGGGAGGATAAGCATGGCAAGATAGACCACTCTCCCATCCATACAAAGTGTTATTTTTATTATATTACATGCATGATTCCTTCACCAGACAGATGTCCATTTTCTGTACTGGATGATGAACATGTTTTTTTCCAAATATCATACTGTTCCGATGCACATTCCTGTTGGTGTGATTCTCTGCTAACATGTTCACATTGCATTGGTTGCTGATATATATCTGGAAGCGAGCATTGGTGTGGCTGCGAACTTTTAGCCTGGAATCAAATGTTTGAAAGTCTTTCAAGTGCGTCGTCTGGGTAGCTCATCTATACTCAAAATTTATAAGATTAAAAATAAAAGTTAAAACAAATAAAATAATAGTAAATGATAATGAAACAAACATAATTTTTTTATATATAATCATTTTTCAAGTTTGTGTGTCGTCAATTATATATATATGTGAATAAAATCTTTTTGTTTTATTAATACTGACAGTGATTGCTTTTATTATTATTTATTAAAAGAAATATATTTAATAAATGTTTTAAACCTCTGCTACTTCATGAGCTAGTGACTAGGGCTGGTGGTTGTGATCTTAACAGCACATATCTGTCTACTCTATAAATTTTCTAGGTTCAAATGCCTAGTGGCACTCTGTATGGCAGATACGGTAAGACTGGATATTTCACTTCCTTTCCTGACCATTATATGATATACATTATTATTATTTTTTTGAATAAGCATTCTAAATGTTTGATGCAACACATATATATGTAAGTATCACAGTAGAGAATACTAATTTATTCTATTTGCTTTACTCTGTATCTCTCAATTGAATGATAGTACATTTTAATGAAGAATGAACATACAAGTTACAATTGTATCCAAATCCCCAGACATTTTCTGGTAACTGATCTCCTTCAGTAAAGAGCATCCAATTTATTTAGAGTGATAATTGATTATAGTCACTTTACTTGAGAGTCATATGTTGTATGCTTTAACAATCAGTGAACACTTGAAGGTAGGATTTTATAAAAATCTTCAGACTATTTTCTGATTACTGGCCTTCCTCAGTCAAGATCATCAACAATCCACCAACTACCATGTAATTATAGATTTATATAAGAAAATTAGTTGAAGTTCAAAAGTTAGAGTGTTTATAAATCTCAGGTTACAAATAAAAAATAATACTTGAATGGCTTTATTTCTTGGGAAATCATAAGATGTTCCAGTGATGGTTGGTCCAGAACAGGAAACAATCTGAAAATCTTTATACTTAAGAGTATGATGCTTCAGCAATGCACTAAAACTATACATGACAATCTTGATATTATTAGTTGGGACAAAAAAATATATAATTCTTATATCCATTTTTGCAAATACTAAAAATTCCAGTGACTTTCATCTCTTAAACCATCAAACATCACATGATCACCATTGTTTATGCTTACATAAGCTGTTTTCACACAGGAAAAATTTTCCATACAATAGTCCCACTTCCTGCACCCATTGATTACTCTGGCTTGCACTGTGTGGTATTAGTGTATCAAGAGTTTTGTCTCTGTATACATCACATTCTTATTAAAACAATATGAACTTAATGATCTTTTTGCAACTGAATACAAAAGTGTGACTGTATATAAATTTTTAATATTTTATTAATCTTTAGATTTTATGTATCTAACTACTTAAAAATGGTGAAATGATTGAAGTGAATGATTAATCATTAAATATTCCAGCTAATTCCTTTGGTGCCTTATTTTTAATCAGAACTTTTCATCTTTTTCTGAGTTACTTATGTACCCTCTATGAGAACATTTGTAAATATTTTAACCATTTTTGAGGCTTCTATGACTTTTCTATTATTAACAATATGTAAAAAAAAATTTGAATAATTCTTTTATGTAAATAGCCAATTAAAAAATAGAAAAATAACAAAATAACCCACCTCTTGATAATTTTTTTCTTGGACAATATCAGAGATCTTAAGAATCTACACTTGTTATAAAACAATTGGAAATTGCAGGAATATTGTCATTTCATAAAAACATTTGAGACCTTTTTGATTTTTGTGATTTATTTGAATCTCAAATGCTTTTATGAAATAACAATAAAACTGCAATTTCCAATTGTTTTATGACAAGTCTTCCATGAATGGCAAATTAACTGAATATCTTGTTATTTTTCTATTTTTTTAGTCAGCTACTTACCTAAAAGCATTATTTTTAAAAAACAATTTTATTTTTTTATTTTTTAGTTATATTTACAAATATTTAAAAAAATGATTAAAACTACAAAAAAATATGACAAAATGTATAATTTAATAATAAAATGTGAAGATAAAAAATATGCCCTCTATCAACAAATTCTAAATTTAAATATCATGTGATCATCTACTATATAAAAATATTTAAGTATTGACTTTTTAATTAATCTAATTAATTAAATATGAGTTAAATAAATATTAACAAAATTTTATTTCATAAATATAATATTTTCATTGGCACAGTTGTTAAAAAATTTTATTGGGATAATTTCTAAATGGGAATTGATTGGTTTCATTGTTAAAAATGTGGGCATGTGGACATACAGACAGAAACATGCCCAGACAGGCAAGTTAATATAAAAACACTTAAAAATACATACATTCTGGAGAAAAGATCTTTTTTTAACAATAATAAAAAAAATTAAACATCTCTATTTTTTTATAACTATTTTAAATATAAATTTGTTTTACACATGTTATTTTCTTTGTGGTTTAATACTGAGTCATTCATGTCTCTATGAAGTGCCGTTGAAGAAGCTTTGGTCCTGAAGTATACTATTTTGAAGGTTGCTTTACTTTTTCATTTATAATCAAGCAAATGACATATCATGACTGGATTCTTATTTTAGTTATAAAAACTTCAATTAGTAAATTGTTTGATTAATAAAGCCTTCTCTTTCTTATTAACATATATCATTTTGGAATAATTATGTTCTTAAGAATCATGTAATAATCAAAAGGAGTACATTATAGTTAGTTGTCTAAAAAATATGAATTCCATTTATTATTATACAGTATATATGCACCCTGACACAAAATTACTTCCATTTCTTGTCCGATATAATATTTCTTAAGTTAAAATTTTACTTAATAATCACAGTCTTTTCATTTTTTTTTCAATGTTCATAACTGATCATTTCACTATTAAAAGAGGAATTATTTATTAATTACCCCAACCTTTTTTTAAGTTTACGTGCCTTTTATAACTTAAAAATGGCTAGCAGCTATCTTTAATGTTTTTCTTTAATGAAATACGATCAACAGTTTTAGAGCAATAAACCAATTGTTATCCATTAATTATTCAAGCTTAGAATAGATTGTGCAAAGTTATAGTGAAAAGGTGTGCTCCTTTTTAAGTATTTATTAATAGTTCTTATTATATAATTGGAAATTTTATATGTGCGTGTGTCTGATATGGTCGAACATTTTCTCTAACAAAGTCTTAATAGCTGATTAAGCCAAATTTAATAAGTGATATAAAACAATCAAATCACTTTATTGCTTAGAAGTTTATTAGAGGTTTAAACCTGGGAGTGTCAGAACCTGAATCGATCCAAGGACCCTATAATCTAGAATCAGACATTCTACCACTGCACTAAACCATTCAGCCACTTTAACTGAATATTAACTTTGATCCAAAAAACAAGGCAAAACTCTCCATACAGTAGTGCCACCCTGTGCCAACTAGAGTAATCAATGGATGCCAGAAGGCTTATGCATAAAATCCCTATCTAATGCCTATTCATCCAATAACCCCAGACTAGTTTCTGGCTTGTGGCCTTCATCAGGGAGGAGCTTTGGATCTGAGAGCACTGCACCTAGATCTTAGGATCCAAAGCTCCTCACTGACAAAGGCAACAAGCCAGAAACTAGTCTGAGGTTATTGGATGAGTAAGCATTAGCTAGGGATTTTATGCACAAGCCTTCTGGCATCCATTGATTACTCTGGTTGGCACAGGGTGGTACTACTGTATGGAGAGTTTTGCCTTGTTTATAAATAATTATGTGCTAGTATAAGAGGTGGTGATCATGTAAAACTTTGATCCAAGTTGATAATAATTCACAATTGTTTCTGCATAGTCAATATCGATTACCTGAAGGTTTGGCATTTTACTTGTAGATATTATAATTTGAACTATTTTCATTATCAGGTTGAAATGTTAGAGAAAATTTTGAACTTTATATTTTTCAATATACATTTAACTACTTGTAATAATGTGAGTCACTAGTATTCATACTAACATGTCTGTTATAGCTAATTATTAAATGTGCTTTAAAAAGTATAAATAAAGTTTGAATTTTTCTAACAACATTTCACAATTTAAATAAAAGATGAGAAATATATAACTACATATAGTCAATGCTGTTTCAAACCTTATTCTGCATCAATTCATAATCTAAACTCTAATTCGATTACCTGATCTTTTCATATGCAATTTCCAATAAACATCACATGATCGCCATTTCTTATGCTTGCTTATAACTGTTATTAAAACAGGCAAAACTCTATATATATATATATTGTCACTCAGTGCAATCCAGAATAATCAATGGATGCATGAAAGGCTTGTGCATAAAATCCCCATCTAGTGCCTACTCATCCAATATCCCCAGACTAGTTTCTGGTTTGTGGCTTTCATCAGTGGGGAGCCTTGGATCTGAGAGCAATGCACCTAGGTCTTAGGATCTAATGCAATCCTCCAGCAGCCACCTTTTATCTCTACTTAACTAAAATTGAAACACTGTAATATTTTCAATCCAAGCTCATTAGCTTATATAGTCATATAGGTCGGAACACAGGTCAGTACCTATGCAATTTGGCGTCTTTGGTCTTTAATAACCATAGCCACCACATTCCTATTAGGCAGTATTGGTTTTAAACTAATAAACATCATCACATGATCACCATTTCTTATGCTTGCTCATCTCTTGATTACCCTGGCTTGCCCTGAGTAACAATACATATAGAGAGTTTTGCCTGTTTTAATAACAGTTATGAGCAAGCATAAGAAATGGTGATCATGTGATGTTTATTGGCTTAAAACCAATCCTGCCTAATAGGATAGTGATGGCTATGGTTATTAAAGAACCAAAGATACCAAAATGTACAGGTACTGAACTGTGTTCAGAACTATATGATTATATAAGCTAATGAACTTGGATTGAAATTATTGTTTTGTAGTTAAGTAGAGATAAAAGGTGACTGCTGGAGGATTATATTAGATCCTAAGATCTAGGTGCAGTGCTCTCAAATCCAAGGCTCCTCACTGATGAAGGCCACAAGCAAGAAACTAGTCTGGGGATATTGGATAAGTAGGCACTAGATGGGGATTTTATGCACAAGACTTCTGTCATCCATTGATTACTCTAGCTTGCACTGAGTGGCAATACGTACAAAGAGTTTTGCCTGTTTTTAACATATGCAATTTCATTATGATCATTTTTTTAAATAAAATCTTAACAAACTTTTCTCATTTAATCTATCATTATCCACATTTTTCTTCTTTGTTATTATATTGTATTTTTAATCTCATAAAATCAATATATAATTATTCTTGTTGGTGTTTTTTTTTTCCAATTACTTGTCCATTTTTATCATAGTTGAGTATTAGAAGTCAAGTCTAATATTTGTATATAAACTTATACAAAATCAAACAGGAAATTCTTCAATAATTGTCAATAATCTATCATATTTTGTCTTGTATAGTTTAAAACAGTGATAGAGTAACAAATTTAAGAGCTAAAGGTGTTTGAATTAAAACTCAATCTTCTATTTCTTTTGCTGGATGTCACATGACTTTCTGAGTGACTGATTATTATTCTTGTTTTATTTATTTAAATTCATGCTGATATGCTTTTTTGTTGTTTTTGATCCCACATTGGTGGGTAATCTATTATATCTATTGCTATATACCCTTTTTATTCTTTATTTGTGACATTTGTCATGATTGTGGAATGGCAGATTCAAAATCTGAAGTTTTTTAGATTAATTTTTAGATAAAAATTAAAAAACCTCAGTTTGAATAAGTGAATATAATTGTTGTCTCAACCTATCATTTGAATGAGTAAATGTCACATGACTTTTATACACTAACATGTATATAATCTATAATTTGTTAAATAGGTCTATTCCTTTCATACTTGCTGCAAAAATAAATATATATAATTGTTGTCTCTCACTTGGATAATTAAATGTCAAATGATTTTGACACACATGCCTATATATAAATGTATAATCTATAATTTGTGAAATATTTCTATTTCTTTCATATTGGCGGCAAATTATTGGTTGTCTGTGGTACAATTGTAATGTAACGTTACTTCTGTATCTGTTATCAAAAAACTAAAAAAAATTAGTTCTTTCAGTTTTCTTTTATTAAATTTCCAAAATTTTGACCTCTTTATATCTAGATCATTTTCAGGTTTTTATATACATGTAGTTCAAGTTGATTATATTTATAATATTATTTTTGAGAGCTTCTGTGTTATAAAAATATAATAGCTAAATAGTTGATATTTCAGTACAACAACAAGTACTTTCCTCAGAGCTTCTTCTTTTTCAAATCATAAGAATGTGAGTGATGAAATGTTAACTCATATTTTCCTGTTATTTTCTTCTTATTCTCAAATTCTATTGGTTAAGAATTTTAAAAAATATTTTCTCTTCCAATAGCTTTTTCCAAATATTGTTTGTTTTCTTTAATTCACACTTTTTATTTATTAGGCCTTTTAAAAATCTCTATAGCTTTCCTTTTTAGCTATTATATTTTTATTACATGAAAGCTTCTGCAAATAATACAATAAATTTATTTATTTGTGAGAATATTAGAATTAACATAGTTACAGAAAAGAGTTTGCTGATAACTACAAGGAGACTCTTTGAGTCCTCTTTAAAGCCTTAAAGAAATCACATAGATAAATTCCTAATGTCAACTCCATATTTCTTACTATTATTATTTTGTAATTACTCATTTGGAAAATAAATCAGATCCAACATATACCAGCTATCATAGTGTGTTATCTGGCATTTTATCTTGGAGCTTAAAACCAAGACATGTCCAGATTGTTCCTCTTAATTATCTAATAATTCTTAAATAAAACATCAAGTTAGTTTTTTTGAAGACAGGATGGATGTGTGTATAAATGATTTTTTTAGATATTTATAGTTATGACAAACAAAACTACATTATGGTCTTAATGGCAGGATTCTGTAAAGCCCAGTAATTGGTCACCAAAGATAGATACTGTTATAAATCTTCTGATTATGACCCAGGCTAATAATTAATGGTAATCTTTTATTTAGCTGGAATTGCAAATCATTTTCAAATGAAGGAAGAATGCATAAATTGGAAGAAAAACTGTCCAATATGTGATTGAATATTGTTGAATTTGGTGAAGTTAGAAAAAAAGATGAAGAGATAATTTATCTAAAAAAAAATAACACATTCTTTAGTACAAAAACCTAAACATTTAAACTGCAAGTGACTGGCATATCTTAGACATAAAAAAGAAAACAATAACATATTAGTTATTCAATGTTTGAAAGATGTTAAATAAAAATAATCCAGGTTTATGATTCAATAAGTTCTCATCATGATGAAAAAAATAGAAATTTTATCTACATGTACAAAATGTTTTGATCCTTTCAAAGAACATTTTAAAATTATTATGAGAGACTTTATACCAGAATTACAAAATCATTGAAAGATGAATGTTCTGTACATAAATTTGGAATATGGAAATAGAAATGTAAAGGACATAAATTTATGAATTTTGCAGAAAGAAAATATATATTGTGAATTCTTTCTTTGAAGAAAGTAGTAAATGGATATAGATATAAAAGAATCCAAATAGAAATAAAGTCAAATTGAGTTATATTCCAATTAGTCAAAAAATATTTAGTATTTTAAGATTGTTAGAAATGATCACTATTTAGTAATAAGTAAGATATATGTTGATGCAAAAGTGAGATGAAATTATTAAGAAAGATAATATCAGTTGATATTTTTAACATTCAAAAACATTCTAATAAATTGAAATTAGAATTGCAAATTTCTTAAATTATTAACCGATTCTGAAGATAGTTTGATTCTGATTCCAATAACTGATACTTTATCAACAGTAAATTTTCAACTGCCATAGGCAAATAAATATTAATAATATTTAATATTA
Organism: Epiperipatus broadwayi; assembly: GCA_028023455.1. Lineage (NCBI taxonomy): Eukaryota > Metazoa > Onychophora > Udeonychophora > Euonychophora > Peripatidae > Epiperipatus > Epiperipatus broadwayi. The sequence continues at coordinate 1,943,104 of JAQFVV010012527.1, forward strand.
ATTTGTTAAAAAGAATTAGTAATTCTAAAAAAATGTACAATAAGAGACAATTATGATGTACGAAAATACTATGAAATGGTAAGGTAAATTATAAAAAAGATTAAAAGTCTTGTTTCAGTAGTAAGAATAAAAGACAGCTATTAAATAATGAACAATTAAACAAAGTAATCCTTACGATTATATATCTTTTGAAATGTCAAGCATGTTGAAGGAAGAGATATGCAATTAAATCTATGAAGATGGAAAAAACTACAGGAAGTGTTATAATTAAAACAGGCAAAACTCACTATATGTATTGCCACACACAGCAAGCTAGAGTAATCAATGGATGCCAGGGGGCTTGTGCATAAAATCCCCTCTAGTGCCTACTCATCCAATATCCCCAGACTAGTTTCTGTCTTGTGGCCTTCATCAATGAGGAGCCTTGGATCTGAGAGCACTGCACCTAGATCTTAGGATCTAATGCAACCCTCCAGCAGCCACCTTTTATCTCCATTTAACTACAAAACTATGAGTCTTAAACTGAAAACACCTTAACATTTTCAATCCAAGCCCATTAGCTTATATAGTCATATGGGTCTAAACTCAGTTCAGTACCCATACATTTTGGTGTCTTTGGTTCTTTAATAACCATAACCACCATTATCCTATTAGGGAGGATATCTTAAAAGAAGAAAATGAAAATAGAAAAATTATTGGCAAAACTACATATCAAATGTCTAAATATGAAATATTTACTAGATGATTAGAAGAATGCAGAAGTAATATTAATATTTAAAAAAAAGATGATAAAAAAAATATTAAAAATTATTAACCTATCACTTTTCTATCAATCTTAGACAAGATTTTTACCAAGATAATTACAAATTTTGATCTCAAATTAATCAGAACAGTGTTTTTATATATGGTTTAAGCACAGTAAAGCAGAACAATCAATGAATATGTGTTGCCATTATGTTCTGTATTTGAAAAGGCATTTTATTTTTCCAGCATTTCCACAGTATTTAAGACTTTGACTTATCAAAATAGAAGGCCAAACTAATTTTATAGTTTTAAGTATATTTATCAAACTATAACAACAGTGATTATATTACATGATAGCATTAAGAAGTTTTAAATTAAAAGTCTACATAATAGGATGATTCTATATGCCCAAAACTTTTTACAACTATTTTACAAAAAATAATCTATGCATTAAAATGAAAAGCAAGCCAAAATAATAACATTACATGAATCTTCTTTGAATCGTGATTGTTGTAAATAAATGTGATTACTTTTTAAACAGTACTTCAGAGCTATGGAAAGTGTTACAATAGTTATCAGATGCGAGTAAGAAGGTAGGACTAAAAGTAGATGCTAAGATTTTTACAAAGGAAATAATTAAAATTGATAACCAGGAATTAAAAGATAACAATTATAAATATCTTGGTCAGATTATTAATACATATGAAATCATAATGGATGAAATTAAATATGGAATTAAACTGGGATAAAAGATACTTATGTATTAGATCTGCTGTGATGAAAGTTTATAGCACAAACCAAATTGAACACATTTACAATGTTGTAAAAGGAAAATAATTTCTTTTTCATGTGAATATTAGTAAATATAGGGGATTTGAACTCAGATTTTCAAGCACCCTCCATCTATCCACACTATCTCATACAACTGATACACATGACCACATGCATGTACAAAAGATAAATAATCATCAATATACATATTTTATGCTAAACCAGCACTCATCAGTTGGTCCAGATTATCATCTCCCACACATATATATAATCAGTGCTCAGTTTACATTAAGATATGTGAATATTATATAACATTCCTTATCAGAAGAAAGTTGTTACTTGAAATGTTGGTTTCACTGCTAATTTTATGATTTAAAGTATGCTATAATGTCATAAAAAAATGTTGGGATAACTAATTGATCATCTGGTGGAAGTAAGGTGTACACACAATTCACTATCCAGTTTTTAATTCCTGCTGAGTAAATTTTTTTAAGTACTTTATTATCCAATGAAATGATTCAAATTTGAGAACTGCCAACTATCAAGAATGATGCAGTCCACTACTTTCAAAAGTGGTCTTAGACTGAAATAACTATCTGCAAAACGTTTGTCCATATAGCATGTTATCATTAGAAAAATGCAAATTCTACAAAAGTGACATCTTGCAAACTGCCAAAATATGAACACTTTCAGGTAAATTATAGCTACACTTTTATTTGCATTTTGCAAGACATAACAAGTCTGCCCCAGTGATTGTAAGAAACACTTTTGCTTTTCTTTTTTATTGGAATAAATGTTTATTTCTAAAAGTTTAGTAGTTGCAACATCATGTCTCACAAAAAAAAAATGCAATTACATGTTCGTTTATTTCCAGTAAATAAAGTCACAGGTCACCATTTTGTATGAAATAAGGTTAGTTCTCATCATTTTTGCATATACACCTGGGTCTCTTTTTACGCGGACTTATTTAACACAATTTTGAAGTTACACGATTTTGAAGTTACACGATTCGTGTTTCACCGGAAGTCGAACTCCAATATTGCGCTATTACTTTAAATAAAAAAAATTTGCGCACTCACATTATATTGAAAGTAATAGCACATTATTGAAATTTGACTTTCAACTTAGTAATTTCAATGTTTTCAGTGCTGTATAATAGTAAGATTTGATGCAACAATGAAATTAAAATCATGATTTCCACATTTTATATATACACACATTAAATTTTACAAGATTATAATGTAAATTTGTTCAAACATTGTGCGTGTTAATTTTGCATTTTAAATCACATTCTGTTTTTGCTTTTTAAAAAAGAACGTTTAATCAATTATTAATCATTTAGTGTCCGCAAGTTTATTTTTGAAAGATGAGTAATAGCAGTGGGTACAATTAAAATTGAAAATTAAAGACAAAAATCAGAATTTAATTTTTAGATGTTAGATTAATTACTAATTATGTTGTCACCAGAAAACCATTTATTAACACAACATGAGAGTGACATTGGCGCTAGTTGTATTTCATCTTGTGAAGAATCTGATTTTTTTATCAGTTTGCAAACGTACCTGTTTACCGGTAAATAGCAATAATAATTAAAACGTTTATAAAAAAATATAAATTACTGTAAATTATGCATAAAAATATATTGTTTTGAATAAAATTAAATATTATAGTTTAAAAAAGTTTGTCTTGTATCAATTTTTTTCAAAGTTGAAATTTTTTATTAGTCATATTTTATTTTTAATTTTTTTTTGCGCGAATTTTAAAGTAAATTTTACGTTGGTGCTTTGCTTTTATGTGAGTTTTGAAAAATCACAGTCCATATCCACCCTTTTCAAGGCAAGTTACATCTATTTTTGCATGATTTTGTTTGCGCGTGTTTTCTGAGGAACCTATCTATCGTGTAAAATGAGATCCAGGTGTAATTTGATTCACTTCAAAATGTAAATCTTCATTTATTTCCATTAAACAATGTTATAGGCTACTTGTCATCATTTATCAAAATTGATAGATTAAGTTTGACAAAAGATCTGTTGCAAACACTATTTTTTCAAGATTGAAGGTTTAGAAAGTAATCGCCAAACTAATACATATGTCATATTTGACAGTAAGTCTAATATGTAAGTACCAAATAATATTATTGTTATTAAAAAAGGAGTATGTTTATGTGTTTGAAAAGTTTTTAATAGATGTCTTTTTACCAGTTCTTATTTATGGATGTGAGATGTGAACACTCAACAGAAAAGCAATATAGAAACTTCAGGCCACTAGAAGAAATGTGGAGAGGGATATGGTGGGAGCAATAAGAAAAGATAAAATGTGCAACATCTGATTCCACTGACATCATTAAAACAATTAAGATACTGAAATGGAGTTGGTCTGACATATTGCTAGAAGAAATGATAAATAGACAAACAGTTGAAGCTTTAAATAAGATCCCAAGAGATTGTAAAAATCCTAGTAAGAGACCATGGGAGATAGATGGATAAATAATGAATGATATGAAGGGGAAATTGGATTGGAAAAACCAGATTAAATTTCAAAAGATCGTCATACTGCAATGATTTATGAGAATTATATCTTATTTATTTTATAGGTTATATCTCTTTTTGTCTGTTGCTATATAGGAATGTACTAATCTTCTCTGACGTATTCACCAACTCTAACATTTCATAGGTAAATAGGACATTTTGTTGTGCATAATCTATGACAACACTAAAAACATCTTTATTAATAATAATTAAATTATACTTTTAAAAATGTTTTTTGATTATATTTATTGTTTTTATAATTAGATGCCAACAAATATTTATATTCTTGCGTAAAATCTTGCGAAAGTATTTAATATTTTAACCTTAAACTTATTAATTGCTTTATATTTATTTCAGCATATCAAATATAGTTCATTGATCGTGTTTGTAATATAGGTTATATATTTTATTTAATATAGAAAAAAAAATGTCAAGAAAAGAGGAAACTATAAATTAGATTAAATTTATTTTTTCATACATATATTTATAGAAGTTTTGCGATACTATATATTTTACCCACATTGTTTTGACAGATTTCCCCCTTTTATTCTTTGATTAGGTCTATAGTAATCTCTAACAACTGAATATCAATTTATGGTGAATTAAGAAAAAATGGAAAGAAATTAAAGATATGTTTCAAATAATCGTTAAACATAAAAAAGAAGGAAATAAAGAAAACAAGATCTTAACAACATTAATTAGAAACAGCTTTTGATTAAAAAAAAAAAAATTTATAATAAATAAATAAAATCTTCCTTTTATTTTAAATTCCTACGAAGTTAAAAAAAAAAAAGCCTTTCATTTTGTTTTGTTTCTTTTTTAAAAAAAAAAAAATCTGTTGTTTTATAATAAATACTTTAAAGCAATAAAAAGAAAAAGTAGAAGCATTCACAATAAGGAATAAATTGCTAAAACTTTGAATTATAACACATTAAATTAGTCTTTGAATTTAAGTCACGTACTTTTAATATCAGTTATTTTGATGTACATAATTGGAAGATATATATATATATAATCATTTACGTACTATTAAAATTACTAGTATAATATATATGTGAATAAATTTTGTGTTTTCTTATACCTATGCTTGCTTATAATAAGCATAGCATAACTTATCAACCGAATCACAATAGTCATCGTCTTCTGTTATAATGCCTCAGCAAGTATCAATGTTACTAGAGACACTAGAAAAGAAAAATTCATCTTTAATAACAACTGCTATTGTAGAAAATCAGAAAACTTATTCATTCCTTTCACCTATGAAAACTATTTTAATAGATAGATAGATAGATAGATAGATAGATAGATAGATAGATAGATAGATAGATAGATAGATAGATAGATAGATAGATAGATAGATAGATAGATAGATAGATAGATAGATAGATAGATAGATAGATAGATAGATAGATAGATAGATAGATAGATAGATAGATAGATAGATAGATAGATAGATAGATAGATAGATAGATAGATAGATAGATAGATAGACAGACAGACAGACAGACAGACAGACAGAATCTTAGCCTTTTTCTCTTCATTATTTGTCCAAGATTTAAATTTTGTTCGTTTGTATACAATTCAGCAGCAGCTTATTTAAATATAAGAATAGTAGTTTTTTTTTTTTTTAAGTGTCATAACATCGGCCGGGATGCGAACCCGCAAGCCGGGCAACTGCCTGCAAGTGCAAGGCAGTCGCGCTGACCTCTCGACCACCAATGCAAGACAAGAATAGTAGTTTTGTGTGGAATTATTGTATACGTTTAACCGTATTAAAGTAGAATTATAATTTAAAGCTGACCGGAGCAAAAATTATTTTAAATTGTTTTTAAACCGCATTTTATTTTTTTTATATATTGAAACGAAAGATTTACATTTACAAAGTTTGTTTTTGTTTGTAATTTCCAATGCAACTTCAGATGATGCTCGTACTGCTATTATCGAACTTTCTCTTGAATCGTCTCTGATATCTGTAAGAAATTCATGGCATTAAAGTGTTGAGTTTTGAAAGTTTCTTAGACTTGCATGCAAACAATATTGCATAAAACTATGTTTCTTATTTCATCGTTCAATAAGATGGTAATGCCAAATTTTAATATTCTGAACATTTATATTTTCCCTACCGGTACTCATTTTATAACATTCAAATTTATTTATTAATCGCATACATCGTATGAAATTAAAGAGAAAAGATTTCACCTTCCTTACACGTGCGCCTTATACAGATTTTGAGTTATTATAAAAATCAGTAAGACGCATATGTTAAAAAAGTGAAATCCTTTCTCGTTAATTTCATAAATAAATTTGAATGTTACATAATTTCTATAAATTCGTAATATTAACACGTAGTAAATTGAAAGAATTCATGAATGTTAATGTATGTAAGAAAGTAATGGATGTAAAAATGATCAGAGTAACATCTTCACTTTCTCATATCAAGATGTTTTAGATTGGCCTATGTGTTTGGGTTTGAGAGTTTCCTCTGTACTCAACTTAGCATCGTTGAGCTATTACCGATTTTGAAAATATAATAAACATTAATTCTTTAAGAGAAACAAGTTTCTTTTTTTTTAATACTTCATAAATTTTATCAGTGGTAATATTTTAAAATAATATTTAAAAACAAGAAATAAGTAATTATCCTAATAAATTGTTTTATATAGTGGGAGGTGGAGGGGATGATAATAACAGACAACAAACTAGACATGAACTAATGTTAAAAATGTTGACTTATGACCTTTATATTTTATAAAGTAGAAGAATAAACTAAATCACATTTGCCATTGTAAGTAAGTTTTAATTGTGAAACTAACTAAAAGTTACTTGATTAAATTTACAACAGTTTGCATTAGATAGTCCATTTTTTACTTTATAGAATTACATCTTTTCCCCAGTTAGTGATGGACTTATATGTAAAAATTTGTCATAGTAATCATCATCGATTTGTACTCAGTATTTTGTTTACAACTGATTATTTTCTATTACAATCATGAAAAGAATTTGAAACTTTAAATAAAAACAATCCTTCATTATGGCAATTCAAAATGAAAGTTCTTTTGTAAGTATGATGTTAGCATAGGATAGCGCTTTCATTAAAACTACATCTTCTAAAAATAAAATGATGATACTCAAAAATTAACAATAGAGTTTATTCTTATACAGGATACAGTGTCTTCCAAAAATGAAATGATGATACTCATGTTAAAAATTTACAGTAGAGTTTATTCTTATAAACTATACTATGTTATCAATAATTTTTATTAGACATTCATTAGACTAGAGATTATTCAACAATGAATAATATTTCTGCAATGTAATTTTCACTACAACACTCTCACATAAGATAGGGACTGATTTCTATTCACCTTTAACATCTTGTGGAGTTTGTAATCATGAACATATGACCAAATATATTGAAAAAGATCTACAATCCTCAAAATGCACATTTCATGCTGAACCAGCACTCATCACAATCACTTACATATATCTTTATCATTGTTCAATATATATGTATATAAAGCAAATTTCTTCAGCTTAATTGACAAAAATATAATTAATGCACTTTGTTTAATTTTTAATCATGATTTTGCAAAACATTCAATGCTTTCTTCCTTTTGTCACATATTCAAAGTAAAAAAGAATTTCATTTTTAACAACTACAAAAACAAAAATGCCAATTTCATTTAGCTCAGTTAGTAGATACTTTGATCATATACAATAAAAATTTATTAATATTTAGTTGTAAAATATGTATATTAACTAATTTATATTCATTCAATCAGTTTTACAAATTATAAGTTTTATAAACATATTTTTTTCCTGCATCAAACATATGACAATTATAATAGACTTTATAATTGTATATTATTTTGGGGGAAAAAATGATTTCATGCACTATGCAGCTAACTATCAATTTTATATGAAAAAATGTTACTAAACATAAGTTTAAGATACTATTTTTTCACATTTAAGTCAATAAACTCATAATTCAGCAAACGAAAAAAGATTTAATCATTTACATACATTATTAAAACTATAGCAATCAACTGTACATAGAATTTCTTTTATCTACATTTTATTTAATTTCACTACATTTGTATAAAATAAAATAAAAATATGATTTTTAATGACATCACTGCAAAATAAATTTAAAATATTATTGGTTAGAAATTACCAAAATAAACAACTTTAATAATTGAACATAACTGCATGAAAATAAATTTAGTGTATATTGTGTTAAGTTAATTTAAAATAAAAATAATTAAATGTGTATTGTGGTTAGTTTTTCTCTTTTTTTTCTTCCTGCATTATTTTAATTCAATGAATTATGTTTCAGGAAATAATCGATGGCCATATAAAGAGCAAAAATGGTGAATTGGCAAAATATTTTTTTTTAAATTATATTTAACAAAATGTTTTATATAGAATTTTATTCCCAGATTAGAATTTTTTAATGATATCGTAAATAAAATATTTATTCATCAATTTTAATTAGTTTTATATATATATTATATATATATATATATATTTTTTTTTTTATATATATATATATATATATATATATTTTTTTTTTTTTTTTTTTTTATTTTTTGAATTTAGCATATAGTTCTTTTTCCATAGGAACTCATTATACTTTCTTGTTTTTTATGTGAGATATTACTCTAAGGAGCATGTGTGGGGACTTATTGTTCTCATTAACCAAATCAAAGGTATACATCATCACAAACATAGTGATGACAGCAACAAAATGTAGAGCATGAATGTCTAGTGATTAATAGAGCATCTTTCTTTTTTCAACAATGTGCAATCCAAGCAGGCTATTATTCAAACATTGCTGAGACACCAATTAAAAATGAATTTTGATATTGAACTTTGCCTCATAGTATTTTTTTCAGTTAATTATTTGAAATATAAAATTTTATTCTAATAGATGGCACTCTATTTGCATATTATACTTTTAGGAAACAAATAAAAACAAAAATCTGAACAAATATTAAAGACCCACTAAAGCAAATAATATTTAATCTTTTATACATATGAATATAGTAAGCCTTCAATATTTTTTAGTATCTACTATAGGAAAGAATAAGTCACTCCCATTGGCATTAAAAATTAGTGTTACAGTCACTAATAGAATACTAGAATGTCAACATATTACAATAAATTAGTATTGAAAACTTTTGTGGTCAACTTTCATATAAAACTATTTGCAACTGCAGATAACTGTGGTGTCATCCTAAAAACATTTTGTGATCTTTTTTTAGAAGAACAACCCATCAATTTAGGAACCAATGCTATAGAATAACAATGAAGATGAATGTCTTAATTATCAAGATTATTAATTATTGGCAGTAAAAAAAATTGAGCATTTATTTTATTTATTTTTTTACCTTCTAGATAAGAATATCTAAATGATAATTTAATGACAAATATGAATAATTAACTGGCATATTTATGGATTAACTATCTGAAGGGAAAACTCTAAATCTGATTAAAATATGCCAAAAATTTAAGATTTATCCAAATAGAATTCAAACCTAGGTCATATGCAATACAAAAAGATGCTTACATTAGAGGTTTTTTACTGGTATAATATAGATCAATAACTATATAGACAATTTTAATATCTATTTTAAATAGTAGACTATATTAAGATCTTCATATCACAATGAAAGATGTAATCTATCTTTTATTTATAGAGGCTTCCTTGACAACAGATTGAAGATTCAAAGTTTATATAAGAATGGCTGTTTTTATGTCTTGCTATTTATAAAAATCAAATATCTTTGAGCAAAATCACGTTTATGATCTAAATATAAATAATTATTAATTGTATTGGAGTCTGAAATTTTTAAAAATAACTATTTATTAATCTGCTTTCAAAACAGGTTATATTTGCCTATTTAAGTCCTATACTAGTTCCTTTTATATTAAGGTCTTACAACAGAGAAAAAGATGGAGCCCATTTTTTACTTTTAGAGGTTGCCTAGACAACAGATTAAAGATTTATGGTTTACATTAGCTTGAAGAGTTATCTAGTGATTGTATAATTTTGTATATACAAATTTATTTAGCATTGGAAATATTTTAAAAAGCAATGAAATCTATAAAAAATTGAAAAGTATTAAATGATGCAACATATTAATGATATAAATTAAAGTATTGAAAAAATGTAAGCAACAATAATATAAAGATTATAAAAGTGATAATTGAGTTGAATATTATTAAAATCATGTCAATAATTCTTACTGTTTATAATTTAATATATATGATATTCAGAAGGATAATCTGTGGTCAATATTTTTTTTATTCTAGGTTCCTTTTGTATAGCAAATATTTTAGAATATACTATTCATGATTAAATAAACAAATCTATGGTGTAAAATGATGATTATTAACCAAATTTATATAATAATAATAATAATAATAATAATAATAATAATAATAATAATAATAATAATAATAATAATAATAATAATAATAATAATAATAGTAGTAGTAGTAGTAGTAGCAGCAGCAGCAGCAGTAGCAGTAGCAGTAGTAGTAGTAGTAGTAGTAGTAGTAGTAGTAGTAGTAATAATAATAATAATAATAATAATAATAATAATAATAATAATAATAATAATAATAATAATAATAATAATAATAATAATAATAATAATAATAATAATAATAATAATAATAATAATAATAATAATAATAATAATAATAATAATAATAATAATAATAATAATAATAATAATAATAATAATAATAATAATAATAATAATAATAATAATAATAATAATAATAATAATAATAATAATAATAATAATAATAATAATAATAATAATAATAATAATAATAATAATAATAAAGGTGAAAAAATTTGAAATTATATTATTAATATGAAAATAGAAAATATGTTCAAATTAATTTAAAAAATATAAAACAGGTAGAAATATACAAAAGTTATGCTTAAATGAGCTAGATATTTACTTACAAATTATAATAAAAATTAGATGACTTTCTTAGTACCACTTTTTTCTGGACAAAATCGCTATATCTGGTATGCAATTTGACACCTTTATGTGAACAGAAGATTATAAATTGTCACATTTTTAATGATGTAACGGATTTAAGATATGCTTTATTTGAGAAAGAAAAATTTTCACAAATGTAAGATGAACCAAAACTAGTTATAATTGCTATTTTTTCATTGTTAAAACTGTTAAGGAAGAGGTACTTAATATTAATGTAATTTTTATTTATATATGCAGAACTTTTTAAAGGTCCTTTTTATATTTCTTTGAATTTATTACTACAAATTTCTAAATATAAGTAATTATAAGAGACTTGAACTCGAATTTTCAAGATCCCTACATCTATCCAAACTACCTTATAGAACTGATACACATGACCACATACATGCATAAAAGATAAATGATCTCCAATATACATATTTCATGCTGAACCAGCACTCATCAGTTGGTCCAGATCACAATCCCCACACATATATACAATCAGTGCTCAATTTATATTAAAATAGCAAATATTTAAACATTAATGGACAAACCTCAATCTTTTTTACTATCCAACTCTTCAACCATCCATTTCATTAAAAATCTGAGGACGTAATGCTCAAAACTCTTGTTGATGCCATTATTATTATTATGTGTGAGAGGTCAGATTGATTTAAGGTCAACATGGGTATAACAATAATATTGGCTCAACAAGGGCTTTGAGCCTTACATCCTCAGATTTTCAATAAAATGGATAGTTAAAGAATTGGAGACCATTGAAGTTTAAAGATTTTCTATCTTAATATAAACTGAGCACTGTGTGGGAGATAGTGCTCTGGACTAATTGACGAGTGCTGTTTCAGCATGAAATATGTATGTGGTCATGTGTATCAGTTGTATAAGATAGATTGGATAGATGTAGGGAGCTTGAAAGTTCGAATTCAAGTCCATTATAATTACTACAAATTTTATAACTTTTAAAATAACTTAATTCCATTTCCAGAAAGTAGAAATAATTCATTGTTACTAATTTTACTTTTATCAAAATTAAATATTGATTCATAAAATAAATAACTATTGATAAAATGTGGATTCACTAAAATATCAGTTTATTTCATTATTTTAAGTTTACCAATTCATTAAAAAAAAATTTATTTTCTACAAAACAGTTAGTTGTTCATTCCAAATGCATTCACAAGTCATAAATGAATTGCAAATCAGTAATGCTGATTTCGTATCTAGATGGCTGTTTGCCATATGAATATGATTCAATTCTCCAGATGTTATACCTATGGTTTTTTTTGTATATGAAGTTAAAGAACAATGCCAATTGGAAAAGGATCCTTTTACATTAAGTTTTCAATTTCTGTCTTGACTGATACTTTTATAATTTTTCAGAAAATAACTATAATTTATTTTTTATGGTATATACAATACCAAAGATAATTGGCATCCACATGAATCTCTTCATTTTTTCTTCAAGAACATTGATATCTCATGAATCTGAGGCATTTGAGATAAAAGGTCATGATGTTTTGTTGGATTTTTTTTTAATTTTTACACTCAAACACTAACTTATGCACTTTGATATGCAAATTGTATACTGGATGGGTTTATTTGTAAATAATTTCATAATGATAACAACTGGACAGCAAATATTTATTCACTTCTTTTTAGACTTCCAATAGAAATCAAAAGGTCTATATTCATTTAACAGCAAATGGTTTCTGCAGCCTCTTTTATCTTTTTCTTATAGAATAAGCAAAAATTACAAGAAATTTATTTAGTATATTGTTTTCCTGAAGGTTTGAGATGATGGTCTTCTAGTTGGAAAACTATTTCCATTATCTAATATGAGTATTAAATATCTTTAAAAAAATGTAACTTTATTTAAATATTCCAAATACATTGAACTGTTAGTAATAGCACATCAAACAGGTTAGTGTATGCACAACATTTTGAGAGGTATTATTTTCCCCTCTTTTTCAGGTGTTCCTGGCCTGACCAGTGACAATACTAGCATGGGATGTGAACCTGGACTCTTAGATTCTTGAATATTAAAATTTAAGGTAATTCTCTAACCAACAGCCATCCTGCCAAAGGCAACAGTCAGTAGAAATTTCATCTATTTATCTATAAGGTTTCTCCTGATTTCTCCACTTTTTCTAAGAGAAAAGTTGATTAGTGGTTTCCATACATTATGTATAGTCACACTAGGTTGGCTTATGGGAGCTTATGGGATTTTTTACCATTTATATGTGAGAAGCTTCTTTAAATTTTCTTCTTTGTATTTTTTCTTTTCTATCCAATATTTTTGTATTTTCCCAATTGAACATATGTTCATTGGCACATACATGGTCTACTACCTTAGACACATCTGTTTTCTCTCTTCTAATCATCAGTTTGTGTTCTTGAAAGTGCTTTTCAATGGGATGACTTGTCTCACCAATATATGTTCTTCCACATTCACATGGTATTTCATGGGTGTAGTTTTTCTTTTCAGCATTTCAAGTTTAGACTTTGTAGATGTTAGAATTCTTCCTAGTGTGGTATGGGTCTGGAAAGTTGTTCTGATGTTATATATATACAGTATATATATCAAGCCTATATATCTGGAAAGTTGTTCTGATGTTATATATATACAGTAAAATATCAAGCCTATACATCCAATTACACCAGAAACACTAAACATGGAGTTACACTATCCCTATGGAACAGAAAAAAAGAAATTTGTTCAGAAATCAGTGATTTGGAAAAAGAAAAGATTTATATAGAACAAACTCTTATAAAAAATGGTTATCCATCAATTATTAAGAAAATGTTAAATAGACAACAAAAAGAACTATCAAGAGAAAAGACAATTATTGGTACTGTAGTGTAGCCATGCATTCCAAAAATAGCAGACAAATTAAGAAAAATCTGCAATGAGTATAACATCAGAACAGCTTTCCAGAGCCATAGCACACTATGAGGAATTCTAACATCTACAAAGCCTAAACTTAAAATGCTGAAGAGAAAAATCTGCATCTATGAAATACCATGTGAATGTGGAAGAACATATATTGGTGAGACCAGTCATCCACTGAAAAGCACTTTCAAGAACACAATCTGATGATTAGAAAAGAGAAAACCGATGTGTCTAAGGTAGCAGACCATGTGTGTGCCAATGAACATATGTTCAATTGGGAAAATACAAAAATATTGGATAGAGAAGAAAACATACAAAGAAGAAAATTTAAAGATGCTGCTCATGTGACAATGGCAAAAAATCCCATAAGCCAACCTAGTATGACTATACATAATGTGTGGGAACCATTAATTAACTTTGCTCTTAAGGAAAAAGTGGAGAATTCAGGAGGAACCTCATAGATAAGTAAATGAAATTTCTACTGACTGTTGCCTTTGGTTGGGTGATTCAGTTGGTTAGAGTGTTACCTTAAATTTCAATACTCAAGAATCTAAGGGTCCAGGTTCAAATCCCATGCTAGTATTGTCACTGGTCAGACCAGAAGCACCTGAAGAAGAGGGGAGAATAATACCTTTGAAATGTGGGCTAACCTGTTTGATGTGCTATTACTAATAGTTGAATATATTTGGAATATTTAAATGAAGTTAAATTTTTCTAAAGACATTCAAATGGAAATAGTTCAATATAAAAATACAATTATTTAGTATATATTTGTAGCGTGTGTGTTTGTTTGCATTTGATAAGTTTCCTTTCGTAGTGAAATTTCAGCTGGCTCATTTTTTAATTCTGAATTTAGTGTAATTTGTTTGTATGTTTTTATTTATTCAGTTTAAGAATCTGAATATTTAAATATGTACGTCTTTTTTTTTCTTTACTGATCAATTAAAAAATAAAATAATCTATGACAATATAATAAATGTACTTTTAGAATTTAATTTTTCGTTCTCTAAAGTGCAATGCTTGAAATATAGAACTTATAATTTAAATTATTCCAAATTATTTTATTTTTACATAAAAAATGCTAAGACTTATATTTCTTTATACTTTTTATTTTTCTATAATATATATTATTTCTCCTTCTACACAATCATCTTATAGCCTATATTTAACTCTTTTTTTTTCTTTAATATTAATCAATTTATAACCTGAAAAAACTTATGGCGTCAAAATATAGTACCCTTATTTATTTACGAGATCTGAAAGTATTTTAAATTATAATAATTACATGAATCAGTCTGATGTTTGCCTCTGCCCTATTTATTGACGATGCAGAATTCAATGATGATCAGTCTATTGAATAGGTTTTTAATTTTCAAAGCGCTTTTGATTACTCTGAACTCAATAATAACACTTTAGAATACTATTATTGTTGATGAATAATAAATTTTTTACAGTTTTTTTTTCTCTTAAATTTAACAATAAAATTTACTTTTAAAATATCTATAAAATAAAAGCATATGTGTATCTATATATGTGTGTGTGTGTGTGATATGCGCGTATTTACATTAAATATAATTGTTACAATTATATTTAATTTGCTTATATTAAATGTACTCTAAATTCATTTCTTATATATGTAAGTAGAGGTATATTTGATCTTAGGATTTTTCAGTCTACATTTGACTTCCACTCTATTTCAAGGAACCGATACACATGACCACAAATATGCAAAAAAGATAGATAATCTTCAATATACATACTTCGTGTAGAACCAGCACTCACAGTTGGGCCAGATCATAATCTCCCACACATATAAACAATCAGTGCTCGGTTTATATTAATATAGAAATTCCTTAATTTTAATGGACAGGCTTTAACCTTCTCACCCTTCCAACTATTCAACTGTCCATTTTATTGAAAAACCGACTATGGAACGCTGAAATCTCTTATTGGATTTGAGATTGTAGTCATACTCATGTAGACATTATGTCAATCTAACCCCTCATTTTATCACGTATGTGTCATGTGTATCAGTTGCTTAAGATAGAATGGAGGACAAATATAGATTGAAAAATCCTAAGTTCAAATCCCTCAGACATTACTTAACCTGCCATATCCATGAGTGGGAATGGGTAAAACTTTTTTTAGGTCTTAATCAGACTTAAGATATTTTTTTATTAACCAATCCAATGAATAATTCAATATTCGTCAGTAAATAGATATCTAACTATTCAAATTCTCATTATCTGGTAATAGCAGACAAATGTAGTGAGTAATGCCTTTGGTTGCTTAGTGAGTAATGTCTTTTTTTCCACTGTATCTCTATAAAAGACTGTTAGAGAAATTTTTGTTCTACTGTATAATAATTATGTTTGTTTCCCATTTTTACTTATATATAAGGAAGGACCCAAAAATAATTGGAATTGTTCGGTAGTAGGTGTGCTTCTTGTAACATATTCTTTTGCTCTTAAATACATCATGCAGGTACTCTTCAGCACCATCTGCCAAATGATATCATTGTGTAAAATTTTTGAACTATGTGGCACATTGTTTTATAAAGTGCATTTTGCATTTTGTCAATTTTTTCATAATGGTTGAAATGTTGAATTAATGTGTTTTTTAATGCAAATGGCAGTTTTCTCTCAGATTTAGTTCGTAACAGTCTTACATTTTATCTGTAAGTTCTGAAACATTTATGTGATGCAGTACAGTGTATTTGCCCTGTTTTGTGCAAAGAAAAGAGTGCAAACTCTACCTAACAGTGTCATCTCTCAAAGCCTTGAGTGTGTAATACTTTTTCATTAAACTCAGCATAACCCAGCGTATCTGCAAGTCATATTCATTCAATTTTACTGTGTGCAATTTTTTTTAATCTCTGAATAAAAAAATATCTCAAATGGGAATATAATGACAGAAGCATTAAAACATATCACTTTTCAAGTGTTTCTCGATTATTTTAAAAAGTAATAAACTGGTTAAGACCAGTGTATTGCATTAAATAGTCTATACTTTTTAAATTGATTCAATTTGCAGCACCTAAAAATAAATATACAGATTTTTATTACAAAATTCCAGTTATTTTTGGGTCCCACTGTATATTTAATTTTTTTAAAAACATAAATTCTACTAATGCTCACATAAAACATGATAGTAAAAATCCTTAAATAATTTTTTTAATGAGTTTAACAAACCGGGGCTGTCCAGACATTGTAATTTATTTCTAAAACTATGGCATCATTTCTATCTCTTTTTTAGATATAGTGAAATGATAGTATTTGCTATAATTTGTTTCAATCCCACCTTGTGCACCACTTAAATTTGATATAAAAGCTTGTATTTTATTGATAATCTTTGATTTTAAAAGAAATGTGTAGTATTAATTGAATTACAAGTGTACAGAATTTTTCTACAACATATATATAACACAAACACATTTTATGTGTGTGTATATATAAGAAAATATTCCAGTGCATATCATTAGCTGAAAATTCAAATACAAAATGTTCAAACAATCCTGCCAAATGTTATGTTTTTCACCAATGTCTTCTCTGCTGTTTGAAGTTAAGACTTTATATTCATTCGCAGAGGGCATTGCTGAAAAAACAATGTTTGGGAGAGTGATTTAAACATTTCATGATACTTACATATTTTCTATCTGACCAAGGTCTTTCATTTCTTATACAGTTTCATGGGCCTACAACTGGCAATGAATATTTAAAACAAAATGGCTGACAAGAAACAATTATATTTAATGTTTACACTTTAAAGAATGTTAAGTTTTGATTATGTGTGTTGATGACCTGAAATCCCTAGTGGCCTTCAAAATTGCCTCAAATGAATCTTTTTCTTTATGCAGTCAATGCCACATAAATTAACTTCAATAGGAGTGCAGGTATTAACACACAATACCTTGATGTCTTTAATTTCATCATTTGTACAGAACTCATATTTTTTCAATGTTTGCATATGCATGCTAGTAACTAGATCCACAAAGTTGTATCAGTGATTTACTGTGAAACGTTCAAATTCTGTATGTCTTAATGCATCACTTTTATAGTCTTCCAACAATCAAAATAAATAGTAGTGCCGTATGCGACATTTATAAAATAAAATTGGAAAAAAATATTTGTACAATTATAAATAAATGGAATCGTATTAAAATATATGTATGTATTTAAAAAAGAGATAAGATACATATAGTTAGGATTATAAGAAAGGATTTTGAAGAAAGCCTGCTTGAGAAAAATAAAAATTAACAATTACTTGTAGATCCTTGAAACTATGCATCAAACAAAATGGCTGACAAGTTTAGTTATGAGTTTGAAACAAAAACTTTACCGATTTCTTATTACTATTTTTTCTTTGGACACTTATAATTTAAGTTAATGGCTCTTGATTTATCATTAAGACCCAGATTTAATAAAAATATTAAAATGATGATCACTTTTCCAGACCGAGGTAACTCTCTCTGGCTGCATTAAACATGAAAGATGTCTTGGGGCTATTTATAATGGGTTTAAACCCTACGGCACCATCTAGACTAGACCCTAAGAGACAATGTTAACATGCTTCAAGCATTTAACCCATGACTAGTAAATAAAAACATGAGAACAGTATCACAGAATACTTAAATAAAATTGTATATTTACTTATAATTAAACCACTAAACATCACATGATCACCTTCTCTATAATAGCACATAATTGTTGTAAACAAAGGCAAAACTCTCCATACAGTAGTGCCACCCTGTGCCAAGCCTTCTGGCATTCATTGATTACTCTGTTTGGCACAGGGTGGCACTACTGTATGGAGAGTTTTGCCTTTGTTTACTTACAATTAAATTGAGAATGAGAGAAAAACATAAAATGGCACTAATAATTTATATTAGATTTAGTAATTAATATGACATAAATAATAAGGAATATTAAAAACATAACACAAAATATGAATACTTCTGAATGATATCTAAAGTTCTATTTAAGAGAAAATTTAAAAGTTCAATCCTGGTATTAAGAATTCAGAATTTCTATTAATGATGTCAGTGAATATATTTACCTAGGATTTAGTACAGTCTCTGGGTTTCTTCATATGGATAATCACTCCTGTCTTCTGATCTGGTCTGATTCATGATAGGCATATATTTTTAGTCTCATGATGCTTCTTTGCTCTGCATCCTACATCATGGGCTGTTTCCATTGATTTGGCATGGCAAATTCAAACATTAGCAAAAGGCAAGTCACAGTAATACTACTGCATATGGCGATTAATACACAGGAGATGAGTGGAGTAAAAACAAACACCTGGATTTGGTCTAACAATGCATTTCTCTCTTGATACGACTGTAAAAAGATTATTTCATCATGCTGGACTTCATTGTTTTAGCTTCTTGTAGATGTTGTTCACTGTTGCTGGTTGACCTTAGTTAACTCTCTGGCCAACTATCTTATTTATTTGTTATTTTTTTAACTGTCTTTTATAAAATTCTCTGGATAATCTTCTTGAACAATCTAAATCATGCGAATCCTCTGAATAGTCTGAATAACAACAACAAGGGATTTCAGCTTTTTATATACTATGATCCCACTTCTGCTTGAGTTTTCTTCACCTATGCTGTCAATCCATTAGATCTTTATTCTTTTAATTAGTACTTTTTTTTATTATTTCTTTATTTTTCCATTTTAATTCCATCAAAATTAGTTCTTTATTGTTTATTTAATGAGTCTGGAGTCTTAATCTCCAGAACCTGATTAATCTTGTACAAATTGTTTCAATTAATTATAAACTTTTAATTTAAAAGTGCTTTTAACCACAAGTACTTTTGAAAGAGTTACATGTTAAAATAAAAATACATAAAAGAGAAGAAAGGTAAGCTATAATTAATAATTTTAACCTATTCCCCAATATCAGTACTTTTTATTTTTTATTTAACTTTTTTTTTCTTCTTCAAATTATTATATATTGACATATAATTGTATCTTATTTTAAAAAATAAATCATGTAACTCGTATATATATATATACACTTACGCAATATATATATATATATATATTGTAATGTTATGTGTATATATATATATATATATATATATATATATATATACACATAACATTACAATATATATATATAATATTTTTTATAATGGGTATTATACTTATATATATTATTTAAATACACATCATTTTTTTACACTAAACTTAATATAATTATAAGGAGATTAAAGTCAGACTTTAAGCTTCCTACAACTATTCAATCCATCTTATACAAAAATACATATGACTACATATGAAAAAGATTTTGTATTTCATGCTCAACCAACTGATGAGTGTTGGTTCAGAATAAAATACATATATTGGAGATGATTAAACTTTTTCACATGTATGTGGTCATATGTATCAGTTGTATAAGATGGATTGGATAGTTATAGGGAGCTTGAAAATCTGAGTTCAAGTTCCTTATAATTATAATTAATATTATATTATAAATAAAAAAATTTAAAAATAATATATCGAGGGATCATATTATGTATATTTTTGCTGTGTGGTCATTCTTCAAATTTATTCAAAAAATTATTTTAAAAACTTACTGTACCATATCTTTATGTTTGAAATAAAATAATAGTAATGTACTAGTGTTCATTACAATTAAACACATTCTGGGCAATATCCTTTTTCTTCAATAACTTTTTTTCACCTAAAGAAACATTAATAACAATCTTATTACTAGCAGATAATAGAATTTTTAGTTGTTTTGATGTTTTCAAATCTGTATTCACTATTGGATTTAGATAACTAACCCTACTTGCTATCACAATTTTAGTTTCTGGGTTAAACTCTTCAAATTTTAAGTTTTTTGATGCAATAGTAAAAGTTCTATTTTATTGCTTTAAAAAGTAGCAAATTGTATTAAATTTTATAAAATTTTGTTTTATACTTAAAAACATTTTATTATATGAATGCTGCATCACATTAAAGCAGTAAATAAGATGTGTATGCTGTCAACTTAATCCAAAGAAAGATTATTAATAAACACGATCATGTATTATGCTCCAAGTTAGAAAATAGATGTCATATAGTAAAATTTATGAAATAGTTGGGGGTTTTTTATTTAAATTTACCTACTATTTTCTTGGTACTCTTTAACATTATCTGATTAGACAATCTTTAAACTTTCTAATACAGAGTGTTTTAATGACTGTTAATTCAGAAACAAATATTTCAGAATTGTATTCAGAATAAATAAAGACATCAGAATGCATAGACTCAGCGTTCATATGTATATAGTGGTTTTACCTCAACCCAATTCTCTTCATCTAGGGAAAAAGGTTAAGTCAGTTAATTTACTTTACATGTCCATACTTCATCAGGAGTTCTCTTTTTAAAGAAATAAGCACAAGAAATGCTGATTTCTCTTTCGCTGGTACTGATACGGTACTAACAGTTATAATTTTAAATTAATTATATGTTTTAAATAATTGTTAAAATATATATCTTTTTTTATCTTTTTTTTTCCCCAATAGCTATTTAAGCTTTTCTTAGCTCCCTTTTTTTTTTTAAATTTCTGTATATTTGCTTTTATCTATCTAATTTGGTTGTCAAAGTTGAAGATAGATGGGCTAGCTGAAAAGAATTTGAAAGTCCGTATTCAAATCTCCCATAATTACATCTAATCTCCAAGTATATAATTATGCTGTTATTGAAATATTACAGATTCAGCCTGTATTCTGCCAATCCCTCTTCTGTGTATTTAAATGGACAAGGTCCTATACATAAGTAATCAGATACTTAAAGTCAAAATGGGCATGATGATAATATTGGTATCAACAAGGAATTGGGTGTTCCATCAGCATATTTTCAAAAATGGATGGCTGAAACATTGGAGGGTGAAGTAGATTAAGGCCTGTCTATTAAAGTTTGAAGATGTGCTATCTTAATATAAACCAAACACTGATTATATATATATATGGGGGGTAATGCTAATCTGAACCGACTGATGACTGCTGGTTCAGCATGAAATATATATATTGGAGATCATTTATCTTTTTCAGATGTGTGTAGTCATGTGGATCAGTTGTGTGGAATAGAGTGGATAGCTAAAAAAAAACTTGAAAATCTGTGTTCAAACCTTGACCAAAATAACATATGTGGGTGTAATTTTGATTACAGTTATTTACAAATATAAAGGTATCTTAAATTCAATACTCATAAATCTAAAGATTCATGTTTGATTCCAATGTTTGTACTGTCTCTGGTTAGGCAAGCAACACCTGAAAAAAAGAGAAGAAGAATATACTCAAAATGTCATGTTATATAATAATCTATGTGATTAAAAAGTTTGAAGAAAACTTTGAAATTTTCTAAAGGTATTTAATAATTAATATTAGATGGTGTGAATAATTCTATATATAATTACTTTTAAAATACCATCATCACCAACTTTGAGAGAAACACTATATATATTGTAACAGGATGCAGGAATGATAGAAGGAAAATGTGTTGAAACTGGATGATGGAACATCATCATCAACCCCAGTCAATACAAAATGAAATATTTACAAAAAGTATACTAATTTTCCAAAAGTATATATAAGTATAGTATTTTATAAGAGCATGAGATTAGAAAATCTCTGAGAACATTGAGAGATCAGCCAGCTAACTCAGAAGAGCAGCTAAAAACATAATTATAAATTCAACCAGCATTATAAAGTAAATATCAGTATAAGTAAAATACCATTCATCATCATCATTGATGGGAATAAACAAATCAGTACAATAAATCAGAATAAAATCAACAGTCCATCTTGTGGCTGGATTTGAACAATAAAAAAAATATAAATCCACAGTCAACCTTGTGACTGGATCGGAAATGGATCTTCTGTAGACCAGGCTAACTATTGAGACTTTGCCAGCTTGGGCAATTACTTAAACATAACTTGGATGCACCAGCTTAGTACCCATCCATTAGTATACACAATAATCAGAAATCAAAACAGTAATGCTGGGAGATAAAAACATGTTGACCATCATCAATGCTCAGGCCATTTGTAGTGGCCAACTATAAACTTAACTCCTAATGAGACTAAATTAAAAATAAAATATAATGCATGGGCTTTAAAGAGTATAATCTTATGTGCCAACCAAGATGATGATTGATTGATCATCGCTGAATACCCCAAAAGCACTAAATACACATCCCTATTCATATATTCATCCTGTGCACTACTCTAGCTGGGAGAACACAAGCTCTATTACTGTATGTGACTAAGAGATGATGGAAACAATTTTAACAATTAAATATAAGTTTATTACTAACAAAAAAATAAATGATATTTAAGGTCTTATAGAATAAGGCTCTGATTTTTAAAAGTATTCAAAATTATATACACAACTAAAGTTATTACATTGTTTTAGAATATTCACTATTCAAAATTTCAAATTACAATGATTTACATGTATGTGTGCACAGACACACAATTTCTATTATACAATTAATCTATTTCAATTGATCTTCAATAATAACAAAAAATTATTAAAATTTACATATGTGTGTGTATGTGTGTTAACTTAACAACAATAATATTATATTTTCATAATTAATTTCTTTGGAAATATGCATAAATTTCATACCTATATGTGTGTATCAACAAAATATAGATTTCATTCAAAATTAGTACTAGTTTATACGTTCTTTTTTTTTTTTTACTTAAAAAAAATATAGTCAATTTTTGACAAGTACTTGTTGATTAATTATCAGTGTTTTTAGACCAATTTAAAAGATTTGCTTTTTTGATTTTAATTCAAACAAAATTATGCTTGCATTTAAATTACATATTCTTCTTTTAATGAATATGAAAATTATTTCTTTGCAAAATATATATAGCAAATCGCCTCTTTTTTAGACATTTGATTCAAGCAAATTATTTACTTGTTTTGCTTTTAGTTGTTAATTTATAATTTTAAAAGTCATTTTAGGGAATATTAAAATAAAATAACTCACTGTATATACACCCGATGTGTTTATCTATGGTTCCCTGCATGTATTGATAAACAGCAGCATAAGTACATCAATTTCTTCAACCTTTCTCTTGGTAAGCTAGGTTTTTGGTCCATCAGAAAAATCTAATTTAGGTTTGTTGTCATCATCAGGTAAAATGTAATCCATGTAAAATGTTGGTCTCCCCTTTCTGTCTAGGATTGTTCCAGGCAAGCAGAAGTCTTGGTTTGATAGATTTTGGACAAGCAACTGTCCTCACCATGTTTAAGGCTATGAATTTCACCACAAAAAAGTGGGTCATTTTCTCCATGTGAATTCAAACTCCTGCTAAGGAAAACAGTCTACTATCTTGCCTTCAGCTACATCAGTTTATAGTAGCTATTCTGAAAATTCTATGGTCAGCTAAAACCAATTGCTGCACTTCACCAAGTTGCAACAAAATATTGTAACCATCTTTTCAGCTGACATGTTCTTACAAAAATTATTATCCAGACTGACTGATATTTTTATCAGTCTTTTTATAAAATCATCTGAGGTGATAACACCTTGATTGAAAATAGACTTTTTTATCTCTCTAATCCCTTGGAATCTATATACATGTTTTTACTTATGGGATTTCTAATAGATAAAAATTTTGTTTAATTAATTAAAAAATTTCAAAAATAAGTATGGTGTTTTTACATTTCAAAATTAAAATTACAAATAATATTTATCAGACCTTTTTAAAATATTTAATTTTATTAAACCCAGAATTATTTAACCCTTTACTTATTATTTTATTTTATTTTAGGAAATATAAAAAATAACTACAAAAATTTATGTCTGTGTTTATTTCTACTTTTCCTTTCAACTTTATATATATATTTATGCACCCACACTGCATTAGTGTGTGCTATGTAATCCAACTGGTTACAATATATATATATATATATATATATATATATAACCAGTTATATATATATATATATATATTTTTAGCTTATATATATATTATACCGAGACAAAGTCGGTATATGTATTATAACAAGACAAGTCGATGTAAATAAACACACACACACACTCAAGCAGTATAAAATACTCGTAACATTATATTTATAACCTTTAATAGTTTTCTTCCCATTTATAAACTACATTTATAAAATACAGATAATAATTGTCTAATTAAATAGTTAAGGCTTTCACATAAAATTAATAATAGAACATTCTCTAAAATAATATAATAAAGGAAAATATAATATGCTCTAATAAATATTCAAAGTTAATTTCCATTTGTATGCGCCACGGGATATTTAAAATGTTTCTTTTTAAATTATAATTTTAGCAAAGATAAAACTTTTAGAAATGATTTGAGAAAAGATTAAATGCTCGACTTCTAAAATTAATGTAGATTGTATTGTTCTTGTGAAAACACACACACGCATGCACTCAAAGTATGAATGAATAGAAGTTGGTTAACAGAGATTGCAACATGAGATTGCCAAGACCAAAAATTGCCTTAAGCATAAAGGATTGAGTGAACATTACGTCAAACACGGACCTGAACGACAACTCTTAAAAAGATGAAACTCTGGGGGGAGATTGGATCCTAAGATAAGGATTACATCTTATAAATATCAAACGAAATCTATTCAATTACTCTTGCTTGCTTTTTCTTTTCCGTTGTTATTATTATTGCTGTTGTTGTATTTTTTTTGGTTGCTGTTATCATTGTTGATATCGTTGCTGAAAGAGTTCTTCACTTAATGTGCTTAGTTAATATAGCGTGACATAGAATAATAGTCTTTCAGTTCGCCGTATCCAAATCCAAGATGATCATTATGAAATTAATACTGAGAGCATCGATTGTCATGAGGGGCTAGGAAACCCTTCAGTGATTGATCGACGCTCCGCCACCGAATATCTCTGAAGCTATGGAAATCCAATCACATCTCCACGTGAAATTAATGCTCCAACCTAATAATTATGTTCCGAGAAATACCAACATCGTCCAGACCATGCTATGCTCACTTTAAATAAACAAATCACTTCATCATGAAAGCCATCTCCCAAGTTCAAATCCTCGTTTCACTCGAAGCAGCGGAAGTCAAAATCAAATCCTAGGTAAATAGTTTATTTTATATTATGTTTCATTCACTCAATTCGTAAACTCTTAAAGGCAATCTCATAGTTAACTAACTCACACTTGTGTAAATAAATCATAAAATTTGCTGTAACATTTAATCTATTATTGCAATCTATCGTAATCGTAGGACTTTCAAAACATGAACTTTGAACTTAAGTAAAATCTAACAAACCATAATCCGTATTCTCAAAATGTAAAAGGAAACTTGTATTTATCATTCATACATTATTATGTTTAATATGTTTCTCTACGACGTGAATGTATGTGTAAGTGTGCGAATAAAATTCAAATTAATATTTATATTTAATAAATTCGTTCAGTATATAAACAAGTCGAGCATTTCTCAAGTCTTTTCATACAATTAAAGTCTTATCTCATTTACTCTTGATCGTTCATAAATTTATTATTAAGTTATACTTATTTAGATTTAGATTTATTTTTTTTTGTTTTTTTTTAAAATGTCTTTTGCCAACATCGTGCCGTAAGTCACGATGTTTATTTATTTTCCCTTAGTTAAGATAGACTTAAGAATTGGGCGGGTCTATGATAAATGTATAAACAAATGTCAAACAATTATATTGAATATAGCGTATAGGGGGGATGATCTTATAAGCCTAGTTGTTCGGGGCATAAACGAACCATCGTATTGGTCACAAACAACCAATAATCAAGTCTAGTGCGAGGATCAATCAATTAGCAAACTAAAACTTCTTTCCCATTAGTAAACTGTGCGTCTTTTCCGTAAGGAGTTGTCTTTGAAACAATCATGTAACGGCCTTGAGAAACCTTATTGGTCCATGCTGGGAGTTTGAGCTGGTGGGCGGGATTAGACTTCGAAATCGTTTTGATGTGATGTAAGGTGATGCGAGTAATTAAATTCCACTTAAATAATCGTATCTGGCGCCCCCTTGTGTGGATAGTGGATAACTATCGATATAAGTAAATAAATAAAGCCTTACGCTATGTCATGTTTATTTCGAAGCCCGTAATCTCGGTGGGAGAGTGCACCTATTACAATTTTTTGCACATATTACAATATATATATATATATATAATATTTAGCTTGGAACTTTTTATGAATTTTAATATACAAATAAAAATCCAAGAAACTGAATATATATATAACTACAGTGCAATGTTTGTTCAGTCTTTTCATAGGTTGCTAAAAATAGATAGAAACCAATTCCTATCTATCATGAGATTGGTATAATGAAAGTTTACAAACCATCAATATTGCCACAGATTCCAAATACAGACATTATTTTAATGGAGTTTTAAAGTTATATCTGGGTTAGAGATAATCTCTACTTTTACTAAGTGATGAGTAATCATCATTAATATAGTTGCATTTTGTGTTAAATATGGTGAGTGCAAAAACTTTGACATCTGTAAATCAACATATAATAATTTGGTATTGATAAATGTTGAATATCTGATGAAGGTGTACATAAAAAACCATGACCTAGGCTAACTTATAAATTCTGGTTCATCATGAAATGTGCATCTTAAGGATCACTTCCTTTTCCAAATATCAGTGTTTATACATTATATGTTTCAGTAATGTATGATGACTTGGAAAATTTATGATATTTCAACAAATGTATTTATTTATTACCAAACAATGCTTATTTTATTTAACCTAATCAACATGGATGTTTCAACTGACCAGCAACCTTCTTTATAGCTGGACTGCAGTACATATGTTCTGGAAAGAACTACTGTCACAATAAGACAGAATCCGTATTCTCTCTAACAATGATCACAAAGAGAGAACGACTGTCAAATCTGAAAAAGTGGTATGCATTCTCCAAAGAACTACTGTTAGACCTGATAATGGTAACCTAATTCCCAATATACAGTTGAAGGAAACTCCTGCTAATCTGAATAGCACCGATTGTTTTCCAGACTATAGTTATTTAAGCTAATGGTTAATTCCACAAGGCAATCCCACATTTCAGGACTGGAAGCTGCCAGAACCAAAGCCAACATGAGGCAAGATGTAAATACATCCAGAAGAGTTGCTGCACCTACTCATGAAAAGGCTGTCAAGTACAACTGGAAGTGGAAAGAGAAATCTTTTAAGGGCACATACAATCCCTTCTTCAACAGGCCATCATCCAGTGTATGTTTGTATCTATATATTAATAATAAATATATTATTAAAACATATGTATACTCATTTATGTTTATGTGACTAATCTAGACTAAATGCACACAAAGTAGTTTAATATAAAAATGCATTCAAACAGTATATCTCTCTATATATATGAAGTTAAGTTATCCCAAATGTTCCTATTTAACTCATTTGAAAAGTAAAATGATTCCAAAATGCATTGATAGTATGAATGGGTAATCTTACTTTATTTGCTGATGGCTAATTATGATGTGGAAGAATTGAATTGTGAATGTACCAATAAAATACAAAAATTTTAACTTGAAAATATTTAATATTTAAATTAATTTTAATACAATATTTAGCTTGGCAACTCTACAGATTTTAATATTTGTTTTTCTTTAATATAAGTATTAATTTTGCATTATAATGATATCTAATATGATAAACTTTTAATTGTTGTTTAAACATTTAATTAAAATTAAAAGTAATAATAAATAAAGTTATTCATTTTGAAACCAAAAAAAAGGTAAGAAAAAAGTATTAGCCCATATAAAAAAATTGAATTTAAAATGTTAGATTTTATTATAATATTTAAACAATATATTTTCCATTGAGACAAAACTATATATAAAGAAAAGAAGGAATATAAAAATATGAACCATTAAGAATAATTGAATAATTGGAATTTTACAAAATGGATCAGAAAAAGAAGTAAATAAAGATATAAAACAATATTGCTGTGAATTGACAAGGAAAATTAGAGAATACAATAAAAGTTTCAAAAGTATAAAACAAGATTTTGAAATTGGAAGAAAGGTTATTTCAGCACTAAAAAGAAAATATGGAACTATTACTAAAAAGAGACACATCATGAAACGTATTGAAATGTTTTACAAATAATTATATACTAATAAATAGAAGGGAAAAAAACTAGCCATTACATTTACCACATTTTTTTAATTAGCCAGCTTTTTAAATGAAGAGGAAAAATATGTAATTAAGTATATAAAGGAGATAAAAACTCTAGAAAGTAATGGAATTATTATTGATATTTAAAATAAAGCAGGAGCAGAAATAGAGAACCTGTTTCACCTCTAATTGAGTCTTTTTATTATTTGCTAATATTACTTTCGTTTTCTTCATTGGCAGAGTTTGAATCTCTGAGGCTTACTAGATTATGTGTTCATATGTGATCTCAGACATAAATGATATTTGACTACCTGACACACACACTTTGATGTTGTTTATCTGTATTGTAGTTTTGGGTCAATCTTGGGATGCAAAATTTATTGTCTTCCTATCCCATTCAAAAAATAAGATTATCTTTGCTTTTTGTCTCTACTGTCTTAACTGAACTCTTTGTTCTGTTTCTTCTTTTATTTCCTTTCTCATTACTTTGTTAAACTCATCTATTGCTGTTTTGATTTCATTTCTAAATTCTAACATTAACTTGTCTAACCTTTCCTATGTCAATGCTTCTATGCTTTCTTTTATCTCTTTCTCTCTGCCTTTTTCCATGGCCTTAATATCTTTACTGCTTTTTAATTTGATACACTTCTATCATTTCTGTATGACTCTACTTCTTTTATATCTATATTATCAACTTTATATATTTTCTCTCTAGATAACTCATAAATATATTACATGGACTTGTTTTATATTTATTTTATTTTCTCTGGCACAAACTACAACTTTATTTTTATTCCTTTTATTCCTATATCATGCTAAGCCAATATCTCTTTCCCTGTTGCCATTTTTCCTTATTGTTTCTTTATTTTCTGTTTATTTGTCTACTCTTTTATTCCCTAACTATATACGCAATTTCTTTTTTTTTTTTTTAATTTATTGTTATTCAATCATGCACTATGATTTTCTTTTAACAAAACAACTTTTACATTACAATACAGCATACTTTTACTTCTTTTTTTTTTAATTTTAAAATCTATTCTTTATAACTTCCCACTCCTTACTCTCAGGTTATAAGTTTCAAGCCTCATGTCTGACCTACCATTATACTGTTTATCAGTAATTTATGGTTTATATGCTACTAATCTTCTGCATATTTGTTAACCAACTTCCACACCTGATTATTCATTTGTTGGAATATATCAAATATTCTCAATAATATAACTATTTTTCCTGGTCAAACAATCCAGGTTCTTGTAACTAAGTTTAATTCTTATCAGAGAATAACCCGTTTTTTATTTATTTCATAGGCACCAGAATTCTACATGGGAATTCACTGTCTCTCTCTTCCCTTTATGATTGATAAAATTGCAACAGACTTAGCAAGTAGTACTACTATGACAATTAAATTAAATTAATGACAAAATTACTTAGATTTCTATGATTTATCATTTTCTGATTTTCATTAATAATAATATAAAAGAATTAAAAAATGCACACTCTTTAAATATAATACCCATACATTAATACTTTGCAATAATAAATATATGAGTTTGTAATATCAAAACTAATCCATTTTGTTAAACTTGGCTACTCCTGTCCTCAGGATTTGTCTTCTTTCAGTCTTCAATATGATTTATTAAGGCATTTCAATAGTTCATATAATTTACTTAATGTGAGCACATATAACACGCAATAGAGTTTTTGCCGGTATATTTCAAATGATTATTTCTACCACCAAATGAATTACCATGCATGGTTTTGTCTTTATTGGTATCTGTCATATGACCTTCTTACATTATCTTAGTAAGCAGTCCAGGGTTCTTACTTTAAATAGCAATGAAATTGCATCACAGTATTATTGAGACTCCAGGAAGGAAAAAATGTTGACGAATGTACTATTCTCTATTCACACATTTTTTACAGACTGAGTCTGCTGGTAAGAATATAATAAGACATCTTATCATGGCTTGTAGAATAAAAATGATTTACTTCAATTTCCTAGCTGGTGCCACTCCAGAACATGAGAGAAGAGAAGACCCTCTGCTCAGTGCTCAGCCTTTTTTTATATCTCTCCTAATTCAAGTCCACAGTGTATGTCCCATTTACACCTTGTTTTTATTCCCAATTTAACTCTCCCCCTCATTTCAGTGCATCTTTAATTAACTGCAAAAGAATGCTGTATTTTTAATTGAAGTGCTTATAATTGTTTGAATTGGAATTTATATTTTTATCTCAGTATGGAAATTTATTTAGGTACTTACAACTGCAGATCACTTTCAAGTGAAGGAAGAGTGCAAGAATTAGAAGAACTGTCTTATATTAAATGGGACAATATTGGACTTTGTGAAGTTAGAAGAAAAGGTGAAGAGACAATTGATTTAAAAACTTGACATGTACTCTACTATAAAGGTACAAATATTGGAAATACAAGTGGAGTAGGATTCATTATAAATAAAAAGTGGAAGAACAACATTGTTGAGATTGATGGTGTGTTGGAAAGAGTGGCAAGATTAGTTATAGAACTTAATAGCAGATACCAAATGCAGATAATTCAGGTTTGTACCCCAACAAGTTCTCGTAGTGATAAAGTAGTAGATTTTTATATGGATGTACAAAAGGTTTTTGATCAGAATAAACAACATTTTAAAATTGATATGGGAGACTTTAAGGCTAGAATTGTTAAACAAATGAAAGATGAAAGTGTTGTAAATAATTTTGGTTATGGTAATAGAAATGAGAGAAAACATAGACTTGGGCAGTTTGCAGGAAAAAAAAACTTTACATTGTGAATTCTTTTTTGAGAAAAATGTTAAAAGGAAATGGATATGGAAGCATCCAAATGAAGGTACAGCAGAATTGGATTATATTTTGACTAACAGAAAATACATATTTCAAGATTGTAATGTTCTTAATAAATTTAACACAGGAAGTGATCATCGATTAGTAAGATGTAAGATACATGTTAATGCAAAACTAGAGAGGCAAAAATTATTAAGAAAAACAATATTTACAGTTGATATTCCTAATCTTCAGAAACATTTTAATGAATTTAAATTAGAACTTACAAATAGGTTTCAAATATTAGTAGATTTTAAACATGATTCAGATTTGAATGAAATTAATATGAAAATAACTGATACACTTTTAAAAACTGCAACAAAGATAGTTGATAGAAAAAAACAGCAATTGACCAATGAAATTTCTACTAAGACTAGAGAATTTATGAAGAAAAGAAGGAATATGAAGATATACAAAAATGATGCATTAAAAATGATTGAATATCTCGAATTTTGTAAAATGGTGCAGAAAAGAGTTGAAAATGATATAAGAAAATATAACTGTGACCTAGCAAGGAAAGCTGTAGAAGGGAATAAAAGTCTCAAGAGTGTAAAACAACATTTTGGTATTGGTAGGAAATTTATATCTGCAATAAGAAAAAAAGATGGAATTATTACTAAAAAGAGAGATGACATCATAAAATGGGTAGAAGACTTTTATCAAGAATTATATAATAATAACAAGTACTTCCTATATCCTTTACATTTTCCGAATTGTCCAAAATTTTAAAGGGAAGATGTGAGATATGCAATTAAATGTATGAAGAAAGGAAAGGCTCCAGGTAATGATGGAATTATAATTGATATATTAAAAGAAGCAGGTGAAGAAACAGAAATAATTTTAGCAAAGTTGTATACCAAATGTCTAAATGATAAAGATGTACCAGATGATTGGAAGAATGTAGTATTAATATTTAAAAATGGCGATAAAGAAGATTACAGATCTATCAACCTTTTATCAGTTTTATACAAAATTTTTACAAAGATAATTACAACTCATCTACAGAGAACATTGGATTTCCACCAACCAAAAGAACAAACTAGATTTAAAAGTGGTTTCAGTACAGTAGATCATATCCAGGTATTGAGAGAAGTTATAGAAAAGACAAATGAATATGAGTTGCTATTATGTTTTGGATTCTAGATTATGAAAAGGCATTTGATTCTATAAACATTTCTTCAGTGATTAAAGCATTGGATTATTGAGGTATAGATCCAGGATATTGTCATATTTTAAAGAATATTTATAAAAATGCAACAGCAACAATTAGATTATATAATGATACTAGGAAAGTTAACATTGAGAAGGGTGTAAGACAGGGTGACTCCATATCTCCAAAACTTTTTACAGCAGTGCTGCTGCAAGTAATTTGGGGATTAAAATGGAAAGCTAAAGGAGTGAAAGTAAATGGAGATTATTTAAGTCATTGAGATTTTGCAGTTGATGTGTTTGTTTTTGCAAATAATGCTTTATAGCTGCAGGAAATGTTGCAGAAGTTATCAGATGAAAGTAGGAAAGTAAGATTAAAGATAAATGTTAAAAAGATTAAAGTAATGTTTAATGGATTTTCTCAAAATATAAAAATAAAGATTGATTATAATGAGTTAAAAGAAGTTAATAGTTACAAATACCTTGGTCAGAATATTAATACAGATGGAAACATAATGGATGAAATTAATCATAGAATTAAATTTGGTTGGAGTGCTTTTGGTAGAAATAACTTGATACTAAAAAGAAATATGTCTATGTATTTGAAAAGAAAGGTTACCAGTTCTTACTTATGGATCTGAGACTTGGACACTTAATAGAAGAGCAATACAGAGACTTCAGAACACTCAAAGAAGTATGGAGAGATGCATGTTGGGAGTTACAAGAAGAGATCAAAAATGCAATATATGGGTAAGAGAACAAACAGGTGTTACTGACCTCATTGAAAAAATTAATAAGACTGAAGTGGAGTTGGGCTGGACATATTTCTAGAAGAGATGATAATAGATGGACAATTGAAATCTTAAACTGGATTCCAAGAGATTGTAAAAGACCCAGAAAGAGACCACATGTGGGATGGATGGATGAAATTAAGAAAGTGTGCATGGGTGATGTGGAGGAGAGAGGCTAAAGATCGGAGAAAGATGGATTGAACTTGGAAAGACCTTCATCCTGCAGTGGATTGATAATGGTTGATGATATATATATATATTGCGGGTTCATCCGTGTTAAAATATTTTAAATATTGATATACCGACGTTTCGACTTGATATATATATATATGTATGAAAATGAAAAATTTTAAAAAGATGTGTTTTGCTAGTTCTCGTTTGTGGATCTCAAAATTGGACACTTAACAAATAAGCGATAGAGATACTGCAGACCACACAACGAAGTATGAATGATGTATAATGGAAGTAACAAGATGTGATTCATAGTGAAATACTTGGATGAGAAAATAAATTATTTTCACTGATATGACTGAATTAATTAAAAGACTGAAAATGGAACGGAACTAACATATTGCTAGACGAGATGGTAATAGATGAACAGTTGAATTCTTAAACGTTGTTCCAATAAATTATAAAAAGATTACATGCTAGATGAATGAATTGATAACAGCTGAATACAATGATGTTGATATTTATACAAAACAAAATAAATAAACTGCAAAAATAAAGATCGAATGCAATGAACAGTCATTACATAGACAGATAGCTTTTTATTTCATGTGTAAATTGAAACTTAATTTGCTATGATCGATAGCTAAAAATGCTACAAAATTAGTTGTCTTTCAATATACAACATCATTTTACTTTTTTGATAATCTTTCATAATTTTATGATACACTAGTTAAGAAATATTACTATTCTAACTTAACTATATTATCTTTCTGTAAATTCGCACTGTAAAAGCCTCGTAGATTTTTTCTTTTTTTTTTTATTTATCTAAGTTTTTGTCGCTTACAAAATTATATTCCAAACAAAATATTTATTCCACTTTTTAATGTGTTGTTCAAAAAAAATTACAAATAAAACTGGTCTAATTTTATATATAAATATGCACTCAATTTTATCCCTAGATTGTTAGCATCAACTTCCATATCACGCCATGATGTAAATAATAAAGAATTGTGACGTGCGATAATATGCAACGTGCTTGTTATAGACATGTGTAATTTATATACGTTTTTAAAAGTTGTGACTTTTTTTAATATGCCCCCCCCCCCCACTTGAAATAGTTACGGCATTCTGCTATCGCAAACACGGGCAGCAGGTCTAATAGATATCATATCTGTGTGTGAACAATACACACGTGTATGTGTGAACGCGCGTATATATATGAACATATATGCTAAAAACATTTCTAAAGTAACCAATGAGTTTTTAGCTGAGTTTAATCCCTCTTCGATGCCAAATATTATAATCATAGCTAATTTTGCTGAATTTAAAGACAGTTTTATAACTGCTCTGGGTGTTAGAAACATGTGCAACATATATGCCAGTGTCCATACTCTATATGTACTATGAACAACAAAAAAACTAAAATGCAGAAAAGTACAACTTTTTTATTAATATTTAATTCTTTTATAAATTATTTACTAGTTTTTTCAATCGCACAGATAACTGAAATCACTGACGTAGGAAATCATGTGGTCTGTGAAAATACTGTAATTGGATCACTAGAGCATTCACTTTAATTAAGTAGTAAATAACAACTACTGTGTTTGTTTACTTTTTGCCTCCTCACCCCCCATTTTATTACTAGACCAGAATGGAAAATATTAATATGCAATCATATAGGAATTCTTTCATCTGCTAAAATGTCTGTAATAGATCAAAAAAGAGATAATATATTAAATCATAAATACAAGAAAATATCTATTATAGTCATAATAGTCACATGTTTGATATATCATTTCTAATGGATTGAAAAGCGGCATACTAGAAAATAGAGGCCAAATAAAGAAAAATAATCAGCAGACATTTGTCATTAAATTTAAGTACTAATCATCTGATCATCATCATCATCATCAAAAAGTGGAAATAATGTTGGTTGCATGCACGTAAATAAATGCTATATGACTAAGTATGTATTAAATACTGAAAAGAGTAATGCTATATGACTAAGTATGTATTAAATACTGAACAGAGTAAGCATGTTATCATACATCAATGCAAAATATGCATTAGATGTTGAGCCTGTTAAAATAGTCAATTCAACTCAAACGATCGAGTTTTTAATGGCATTATAAAACTTTATTAATTCCATAAAGCTCTTATTAACAGACCACTATAAAAATCTTCATAAAAATATTTTCATTATCGCAGTTGTGACTAAAAGTATCTATACAGAATAAGAGAATTTAACCGCTTACAACTGGGTTGTATTAAATGATTTTGTTTCTTAAAAAGTTGTACGGATGTGGCCAGTTTTTTTCTGATTACTACATTATTAAAAAAAAAAAAAAAAGTGTTTTGCGTGTGTGTGCGTGCTTTGTTTTGTTGTTTGTTTGTTTTTTTGCTTTAATGGACCTGGTAGTTATTGGGTTATTTTTCTTTAAACAAAAACATGCTTAGGTCAAATACCATTAATCCGAATCCCCTGGTTTAGATGATTTTTGGAT
Source organism: Epiperipatus broadwayi (assembly GCA_028023455.1). NCBI lineage: Eukaryota > Metazoa > Onychophora > Udeonychophora > Euonychophora > Peripatidae > Epiperipatus > Epiperipatus broadwayi. The sequence continues at coordinate 1,979,646 of JAQFVV010012527.1, forward strand.
TTGTAAATTTTTCAGGTTTTAATGTATCCACCCTCATTGTAAAACTAAATTCTGCTAAAAATGTAAATAAACACTAATTTTGAAAATGTATAAAGACTTTAAAAAAACATTATTTATTTGTCGGTGACCTTCCCCACTCCGTTATTAGCAATTGGTGCAATCTTTCTAAACAAAATTAATTATATCATCATTCATACATTAATAAAGTTATTAGATTAAGATAAATACTCAGTCTATTGTAACTTTACACATTATTTTGTCTATAAAGATGTAAACAAACTAATTTATTTGTTATATTAGAAAACAAGTATAATGTCTGTACTTAACCTAGGTCCAATAAAAAGGGACTTGAACCCAGCTTTCAAGCTCCCCCCAGTCATCCACACTATTCAATATAACCAATACACTTGACCAGATATATATATCATGTGTATCGGTTACATTGGATAGAGTGGATAACTGTGGGGAGCTTGAAAGCTGGGTTCAAATCCTTTTTAATTAATTAATTTGTTGTAAAAGATTATGAATCAGTTTTGATATTTGGTTTCAGTTAAAGAAAGGATTTGAATAATAGATTTTGAATTACGTGTGCTCTATTTGTAGGAAAAAATTTTGTCCAAATAAACTTAAGAATTTGCTTTCATTACTAATTAATAGCAAAAAAAAAAAAGATGTGCTAATTCAATGTTTGAATTGTATTAACGCAGAGGTGAGCAAATAGTAGCCCACAGGCCACATGTGGCCCGCTAAGTGTTTTTTAGCAGCCCACCAAGACAGTCAGAAAAATCCACCTTGAAGGGAGATTTTCTTCCCGTGCATGACAGAAGATTCATCTCATATTTTTCAGTAGGATTGCCATGTCAATACACATGCCCAGTATAGATATGATGCACAGTGCTTTTCCAGTTGATCTGATTAATTTCAATTTTGTCTTTGCAGCAGTAAATATATAAATTTCCAACTTTAATGAAATAATGAACTCTCCGAAAAAACATAAAATCAGTGATGAATGTTGTGTGTTTAATGAAGAATATTTCTTTGGTAATACAGGGAATAGAGCAGTGTGTTTATTGTGTTGTGAAAAAAAGGTGGAGCCCTCCACTAACTTCCACTTCCACAAAGTGGCCCTTGAGCCAAAACAATTGCCCACTGCTGTATTAAGGTTTTACTTTTAAAATCTTTTCTGTTTACCTTCCGACATATTCATTCACCGTTAAGCTAATTGTAACTTCAAGTAAAATTGGGTTAATCTAATACAAATTTGAAGAACTTTTCAGCATTTTTATTTACTAAAATACTTGTAATACCTTTCTTTTGTAAACTGAACATATATACATTATCACACACTCATCTTCCTTAGCCAGTTTAACTTATTGATAAGGTGGTGAAACCAAGAACTAAAGATTCTTGAATTAATTCCAAATTGAATACAATAAAAAGAAATGCTCATTTCGATACTAGTATAGAATGTTTGTGTTCTGTTTCATTGGCACTTTAACACTACATGGCTTTTTTGCACAATAGATCATAAAATTGCTTTGGTTCATCCCAAAAAATGTTCATATTTTAGTAAATTCAATTTAGTCTGTTTTGTATATTATAGTGAGCATTAAGAAATGAGCAAAAAGCTGTAGTCGTTAGACAGGTTTTTACAAACTAATAAGTTCTGCTTTTTGCTAGATTAAGTAATGCTGCATTTACTGAATTTAATCATACATACCTATAGCAAAATCGATATTTGTAGTCTCTGACCTAAAATCAAAAAAGCAAATGCCTATACAAAGATTAAAAGAAGCAAAACATCCATATGGTACAGATGTTGTAATACATATAACTGAACAAGAAGTAGCTAAAGCTTCCAATGAGTTATATAATGTAAATAAACTTTTCAAATGACAGATAATGCCACCTGTCTCTTAGCATTTGCTCTTACATATGCTTAGTTTATTTAATATATGTAGGATTTGAAGTCAGACTTTCACATGACCCACTACTCTCAGTGCCATCTCATATTGCTGACCCACCTGATTACACACATTGAAAAGATAAATAATCACCAATATACATATTTCATGCTAAACCAGCAATCATCACTTGGTCTAGATTACTATCCTCACACATATATACAATCAGTACTCAGCTTTATATTAAGATAGCCAATCTTCATACTTTAATTTAATGGACAGACTTCAAACTATTCCAACTCACATCTCTTCAGCCTTCCATTTCATTGAAAATTTGATGATGGAACATTCAAAGCCCTTGTTAGTGCCAAGTATTAATTTATATAAATAGTGTGTAAAAGGTCTGATCATCCCTCACATATGTATGTATAAATGGATTATTCACCTGTACATGAGGGGTCAATGTCAACATGGGTAGGATGACAACCTTGGCACTAACAAGGGCTTTGAATGTTCCATCATCAGATTTTCAATGAAATGGAAGGCTGAAGAGTTGTGAGTTGGAATAGTTTGAAGCCTATTCATTAAAGTATAAAGATTGGCTATCTTAATATAAAGCTGAGCACTGATTGCATATATGTGTGAGGATAGTAATCTAGACCAACTGATGATTGCTGGTTTAACATGAAATACATATATTGGTGATTATTTATCTTTTCAACATGTGTGTGATCAGGTGGATCAGCAATATGAGAAGGCACTGAATGTAGTGGGTTGTATGAAAGTCTGAGTTCAAATCCTGCATATATTACATATATAAATGCAGGCTTAAGCCTGTACAATGGATTAGTTTATTTAAGCAATTTTAAATGAGAGAATGAATTGGATCTATTGATTATTATATATTTATAGAGTCACAATTTAAATATTTAGAGGATCAAAACAAAGAATTAGTTTAAACAATCCCTAAACAAACAGATATTAAAACTGAGTTTTCATTTCATGTTTAGGAGGTGTTTGAAGTAAAGTTCTGCTTTGAACTTCTAAATATTTAAATGGTGATTCTTCACTTCCTCATTTAAAGTTATGTAAATAAGCTTAACATGTATAAAAAAAAATGCCAAGAGACAGGTAATGCAGTCTTATTTTGAGAAATTTATTTACACTATATAACTCACTGGAAGCTTCAGTTGCTTCCTGTTCAGTTACGTATATTTTTTATTATTTACATATGTATATAAAGTAAATGACTGTATTTTAGGGATATACCAAGACTTCATTAAATAATCTACTTCTCTGTTATCAAAAATAAATAATTTGTAATATATAGTTTTAGTTATTAGAAGAGATTTGAACTCAGTCTTTCAATCTCCCTATATCTATCATTCAGCATAAAATATGTATATTGGAGATCATTTATCCTTTTCACATATATGTGGACGGTCATGTATGTTGGTTATATAAGATGGAGTGAATGGATATAGTAAGATTGAAAGTATGAGTTCAAATCTCTTCTAATCACATTATGTTCAAAAATAAGCAATATGCTTGTATTTAAGTAATGTATAGTTTTATATATTGGACTATTAGTTAAATAGTTAAATGTTTTTAGAAAAATTGAAAAATTCATTATACTTTTCCCAAATGCCTTTAATTCTTAACAATAACCCACAGGTTAATATATTAGGAGTAGTATTATCCTCTTTTTTCTTTTCAGATGCTGATAGCATGAGAATTGAACCTGATAACCTTTATATTCTCTTTAGATTTATGAGCAAATTTTTAAATGTTGCTTTAATAAATTGCCAGATGATATAGGCAGTTGAAATTTAAAATATTTATCTATGAGGATCCTTCTTATTTTTATAACTTTTATTTTTAAGGATAAAATTAATTAAAGGTTTTTAAACATTATCAATTAGCTCTTTGTGGTGATCTATTAGGTTTGAAAACCTTTAATTAATCTTGAATCGTAAAAATTAAAAATACAAGAGAGCAATAAAGACTATATTCATAGTTAAGCATATTAAATTTTTTATTGATTATTTTCTTTGGCAAAATACCTTTGTTGGTCAAAAGATCAACATAAATTCAACATTCTTGAATATTAATCCTACTTGTTTAATCTCTATGATAGCATTATTATTAACTTGATGAACACTATTTAAAGAAGAGAAAAATAAAACCACTCATTGAGTTTGTTATCTATACTAACTTTGGTGTATTACTAAAAGTTTTAAATATATTTGTAAAAATTTAAAAACAGTTTGAACTTTTCTGAAAACATTTTAAAAATTAATTAGATAATGAATATAGATTAACATATAACTCAAGTAAATTGCCAGTATAGCAAACCTTCAGACAAACGTTAATATTCCTTTAATTTTTTTCAACATAATATGATCACTGTATTTTTATATTGGACTATTTCCATCATCTAATATGTGTGTTGAATGTCTTTAGTAATATCACAGCAAACAGGTTAGTATATGCACCAACTGTTAGTAATATCACAGCAAACAACTGTTAGTAATATCACAGCAAACAGGTTAGTATATGCACAATGTTTCGAGAGCTATTTTTCTTCCCTCTTCTTCAGGTGTTGCTGGCCTGACCAGTGACAGTACTAGCATGGGATTCAAACCTGGGTCCTTAGATTCTTGATTATTGAATTTTAAGGTAATGCTCTAACCAACTGAGCCGTCCTGCCAAAAGCAGGATCATTACCTTAAAATTCAATAATCAAGAATCTAAGGACCCAGATTTGAATCCCATGCTAGGCCAGCAACACCTGAAAAAGATGGGAAAAAAATACCTCTCGAAACATTGTGCATATACTAACCTGTTTGCTGTGATATTACTAACAGTTGTTTGCTATGATATTACTAACAGTTGGTGCATATACTAACTTGTTTGCTGTGATATTACTAATAGTTGAATGCATTTGGAATATTTAAATAAAATTAAACTTTTCTAAAGACATTCAACACACATATTAGATGATGGAAATAGTCCAATATAAAAATACAGCTAGAACACCATCATCGCAAAACTTCAAAAAAACACTAATATGATCACTATTTCCTATACTTACACAAGCTATTCAAAATGGAGGCAAAACTCTCCATCAGTATTGCCACCCAGTGCAAGCCAAGAGCAATTGAGTTGAATATTATCAAAATCATGAAAAAAATAAAGTTCAAAACTATTTGTCATATGATCACTATTTCATATGCTTACCTTCTTGCATTTCATTGATTATTCTGGATTGCACTATGGGGCATTATTGTATGGAGCATTTTGCCTCTGTTAAGTTTTTTCAACATATATTTTAACTAGACAAAGATAGTACTATGATCACGTGATCATTTTGGATCATTAACAAGGCAAATATAGGTCATTGCTTGCTATCCTCTAATAAAGACCAAATATCAAAATTTCAAGTTCAATCTAAATGTTGATTTGTGTTTAATTAAGGTTTGATGTTAGTTTATATTGAGTATCTTTCACTCTCTGATAAACAATTAAATAGTTGATAGCATCTTCCTATTCGTTTTTTTTTTTTTTACTTTCATAGTGTATTTTAACATATTACAAATTTGCCTATACTGTATATGTTTTCAGAGAATACATACTCTATTTTATTACTATCATGAAGTCATTTATTATTAAATCACTTATCTATTTTCTCCAAATATTCTTGATTTTTGGTTATATATTAGTTTTATATAATTTCCATATTTTCTTTTTTTTTTTTGTAAGATTATATATCTTTTTTTTCTTTTATTGCTTTTTAAAACAAATTTTTTATTAATTTTCCATTTTAAAATAATGTTTAATCTAAATTGTTCTCCCTCTCTCTCTCTCTCTCTCATCCCCCCTCCCCTATATTTCTCTCTATCTATCTATCTCTCCTTTCTTTTTTATCCATCTATCTATTTATTTTTTATTTTTTGAATAAATATTATTTTTGTATTAAATCTTTTTAAAACTTTTTATTTAATGGTGTTGATATTATTAGAACAATTGTTTGGGTTGTTTTTTTTATTAATTTTATTTTGATCACTTTAAAAATAGCGTAACAATAATTTACCTCTCATAAACATATTTATAGATGTAAGTCTACTTTTATAGAAAAGATACATTTATATATAATAATTATCCAAGAAACTTAGACAGATTTTAGCATTGGCCTCAGCATTCAAACAATTTGTTTCTTTTTTGGCTTGATTATATAACATATCACTCAAGAATAGCTCAACTCTTCAATAAATCTCCTCATCCATTGTTAAATTTTTTAGATCAAGTAGTGACAATATAGTTTGTTTAAAATGCAAGACACTACTTGACATAAAGAAAAACAATAAACACGACTCATCACCTGTAAAAATATAATGCCTACCCCTGTAATAGTGGAATCTGTATCATATTACTTTTTATTGCTTTTTTTAGTCAGTAGATTAACTAACTATCTTTACCTTCTAGGTAAGAATCTTTAGATACCCATTTTCTGATCATTATTAGATGATTTTCTGCATTTATCTGGAGAAAAAATTTGCATCCCTTTGTGATCTGAAAAAATTTTAATGTTCATTGCCAAATCAAAATTGATGTATGCACAAACTATCACATCATATTCTTTCCTAATTTACATTAATGTGCCTTAAGTGATTCTTTTTACTTAAAATAAGTCACAGAATTATTAAATCAGTTTTAGAATACTTTAATCAAAGTAAAAAATGTTTGAACGCCCCAAAAACATTAATACATAAATGTATATATCTCTCAAACTGTAACCATTGAAAGAGTGTGATTTCACTGTCTTCCTATTTCGTAATTCTGGGCCATTTGCAACATCTCATGGAATTCATGACAAATTTTCTTCTTTATCTGATCTGCCTATTGCACTGGATTATATAGATGGTGATCTTTCCATTTTGCTCTGATTGCTTTTTATACTGCTAAGCCTCCTTGCTATGTACCCAAAATATGCCATGAATGCAGTTCCAGTAATGAATATTCAAGCCAGTACTGGTGCTAGTCTTAGCTCCAAAAGTACATTAATTATCGCAAGTACCACAATTGCTACAAAATGAATTAAATAAAGTAGCATCATAGAGTATTGTATTACAAACAATAAATTAATAGTTTATATATAAATATATTAAAATTTAAAAATGAACAATCAATCGTAAAGTAAGAATTCTTATTTTAAACTGGCCAACTGCAGCCATATAATTTTTGTGGGCACCACTACTGATAACATGTTTATAATACAATTTATTCTAAAAATTATACACAGTGCAATGTTACTAAAAATAATTAACAAAAATATAGTGTGCAATACTGCATTTGAGGAAAATACACAGTAAGAAATTGAAAGAGAAGACATGGATTACATATGGGTGTATAATACTGAACTGTACAATCATCAAATAGAATGAGTGCATGGATGAATCTCTCATGATCACCCTCAAAAACAAGTAAAACTTATTATCCCCCCCCCCCCCCACCCACACACCCAACCCACCACCACCCCAACAAAAAAAAAAAAAAAAACAAAACCCCCCCCCCAAACCCCCCCTCCTGTTTTTTAATGAATTTAAACTTTTCCTGCTTTTACATTTGGGATGAAAACTGATGATGATGAAATTTAGAAAATTCAATGGTCTATATGCCGTTTTTAAATTTATGCCCATTCTGAAATTTTTAAGCTTATATCAATTTCTGAATCTATAACATTATAATTTCCTTGCAGTAAATTATTTTCAGTAGAAAAACTTTGCATAAATGTAATTCTTTCTAATAGTAATACATTTATCAGAACATTTTGTTTTTTTTTATATCTGTTATTCACCAATTTAATACTTTACTAAACACACTTTATTTGTAAATGTAACTTTAACAGTTTCATGAACACTTGTAATATAGCTTGTTGTTTACTCTTTTACTGTTTTATAAAGTAATGATTGGTTTTTAATGGAAATCCATCCAGATTTGGCTTACAATTTTGTTTCGTCTATAATCTTTTAAAAGAAGCACTTATTGGGAGGGGGGATATAATTGCTACAAATCAACAACATTGAGCTTGGAGCCATTTTAATTGTTTTTTGTTTTTGTTTTTTATTCATAACAACAACAAAAAAGTATAATGATTGTCGTGAGATCATGGTACATGATTTTGTAAATAAGTGAATAGATAATATTTTGAATGCTGAGACAAAAAAATGGCAGAAAATCTACATTCAAGTATTCCACAATTTATAATTTATTTATTTTTTTTCCAAAACAAAATACAGAAAATCTTCCGTTTTAACATTTTATTTAAATTACTGATAAAATAGTATTATTGTGTTTTTGTATATATTTAGAGGAAAAACTTTTGTAAAATATTTTTTTGTTGAATATTTACAATAACCAATGTTTTTGGCAAGCGTTGGTGGCCGAGTGGTCAGCACAGCCGCCTTTCAAGCAGTTGTCTCGGGTTCGCTTCCCGGCCGATGCTACACGTGAAAAAAAAAAACAATGTTTTAGCAAATAAATAAACAAGTAATAATGTACAAATTATCCTAATAATTTATACTCATTATTTTTTTAAGATAAAAAGATTGTATTGGAATTACAGACTGAAAGAATATTTGACCCCATAAAAAAAAAATTCTATATTTTTTTATTAGTTTTAGAAGACACTTTACTCGGGGAAATATATATCTACAGATATTTCAGTTTATATAGTATGATTGTTGTACTTCTTATTTCTGTGAAGCAGGCATTTGGAAAAGACTAGTGCCATTCTTTTTCTGATAAATTTTTTATAATATAAAATCGAGTATACATGTTTTTGGTTCTTTTCTGATCTGTGTCAAAACTCACATATAGTGTCAATGTTAAGCATGTTTCTCTTATATTTCATGAAATATAATATTGGTAATGACCACATGTTCATTTTGAGTAGAAAATCAAAAAATTTGGGCTTGAGTGTCCAATATTTGAATCTACATATTAGCTGTTCATTAATAATGCCTAGCATTGGCAAATCTAATTATAATTTGTGTTTGTGTGTAGAAGTATATATGTATTCTAGTAGCACTAGTTGTCTTGTGGGAAAGTTATGTTATGGTTAGATATTGATTTAATAGGTTATAAGATTGTATGCAATGTATGTGGGTAAAGGAACAAACAGGTGTTACTGACCTCATTGAGAAAATTAAAAGACTGAAGTGGGCTGGACATATTGCTAGAAGAGATGATATTAGATGGTTAATTGAAATCTTAAACTCAATTTCAAGAGATTGTAAAAGACCCAGAAAGAGACCATGTGTGAGATGGATTGATGAAATAAGAAAGTGTGCAGGGGTGATGTGGAAAAGAGAAGCTAAATTTTGGAGAAGATGGATTGAACTTGGAAAGACCTTCATCCTGCAGTGGATTGATAATGGTTGATAAGTTGTATGCAGATATTTTGTGTATGGAGGTTGGTCTGTATGTGTTATTTTAAGAGTAACTTCTAAATGTGGGTCTATTCTTGTCATGAAAGATATAAAATTAATATTTTTTGTATTGGAAATACATGAATAGAATGTAGTTCTAATCCATTTAGGTTGCCATGATACTTCATTTGCCTGAGTAAGATGGCCACTATTTTTCTTCCTCATAAAAGTTTTCTACACAGTGAATAAATCTTTGATATAAAAGATTTTGTGAAAGACTATAATAATAAGTAATTTTATAATAGGCAGCATGTTTATTTATAGTGATACTTTGAGTATAAAGAAAAATATGTGTTTGAGAAGGAGGATATGGTCCATTCTCTTGCTTGAATTCATTTTGTATTTTCCTTCACATAGCCATATAACTCAAGTAAAAGAGCGATCCTAAATAGGCTGTAGGTTTATCCTGAAATGCTTTTGTATATATTTTGCCTATGTCTATGTACCATGCACATTTTATCAATGTTAAATTCTAGTTTTTAGGTGCAAGTGTATTCATGTAATATATCAGTTAATGTTTGTATTTGTTTTTTAGTTGTTAGAAAAACTGTTACATTATCCACGTAGGCTAGGAAGGCTACATTCTGACCAAGAGTGGATATATAGATCCCTGGGAGCTATTTTCAATGTTATTAAGTAGTGGTTTATGTACATGGTGAATAGCAATGCACTAAGAAAAGACCCTTGTGGGATTGATTGATATGGATTAAAAGGAAGAGAAATGTTTTCATTTAGAATTACGTATGTTTCTCTATTTATTAGCAAGTTTGTGAACAAATATAATATTGATTTTTGGATTGTTTTTTCTATTGTTTTTATGAGTACATCAATTGGTACTAAATCAAAAACAGTCCTTATATCTTGTTATACTCCCATCAGGCTGTATTTTTTTGCCATTTTGCACACTAACAATGACAGTTTTGAATATAAAAGCTGCTTGTTCTGTTGATGAGTCTTTTTTAGAAAATTATGTCTGCAATAACAAAGGTGAGATTCAATTTTGTTTGTTATTACTGTTTTGAGTAATTTAATGCCCAATGGGCCCATAGATATTGGCTTTATGTTTTGCATTGTAACTATTAAATAACTAAATGTGTGGTTTATATATGTAATGATCAGATATTTTACGGTAATATCTCCACACTAAGACTCCAATATATTTATATTATTATTTATTTATTTATTTATTTCTATACTTAGCGCTTTCAAAGGAGCGACGCCTTTCATAGAGTGAAGTTTGTTTTTTCATAAATGGAATGATTGCTATAGGGTATATATCCCAAATATGATATATCTCTTTTGGCAGAAAGTTAGTCATGTCTGCAAGATAAGTAGAAATGAACTAGCTTAAGGGTGCAAAAACAAATATCCAGTGATCCTGAATGGCATGAATCTGGCATCTATTTCAAACTTTGTTTAAAATCTTGGTTTGAATATTTCTGGATTATCTGGCATTCCAAAGTGGCTAAAAGATGGTTTGAATGCTGGCTCATTTTGAAGGGTTTGTAGACTGTTGTTAGCATATTATCATCTGTGACAACCACATCTCCGGGCATTAATGCAGAAAGAATTCTTGTTGCAGATGGTTGGCCTAGTATCCATTGGATATATTGTCTTGACCAGATATGTGATTGTGTGATGAAAAACTTTTTCTTTTTAATAGTAACATATTACACGTGGATTTGTAATTTTTTTTAGTTTAATTAATATATGATTATTTTCTGTAGTTGGGGTACTATATGTTATGATTTTATATAATTCATCAACAAGGACTAAGATTTTTATTGGTGGGTGTAGTGGTTCTTGTGACATAGTTTATAGTATGTGATATTATTTGTATGTACAATATCCATTTTTGTATATGGTCTATTTTAAGCTGTTTTAGTTTAGCTACTAAAATGTAAATTTCCGAGAATAAAAATTTTGTTGTTATTGTACATAAGAGTATTCTTATTGTTCTTTTGTGTAGTGTTACATGGTATGTATAATTTAAATCAAGAGTGACCATTACTGTTGCAGAGTCTGAGAGAGGAAAGGGAACTAACTGAATTTTTAGTGTATGGTGAATAAAATACTAGATCTATAAGTGATGAATATCTGCCATTATTGAATCAAACACAATTACTTGGCAGAAATCCTTCACCACTCATAATTGGATTATTGATGATGTGTAACTATTTATTCACAAATGTAGGTCTGCTATTAGCACGAGTGGTTGTGAGGAGATAGCAAATAATAAATTTATGTTTTGAATAATCCTGGTAATAGGGTTCTGGTTAGAGGATGTACACACAAACATTACATTTAAACTTATAGTCCTATGTTGTAATGTGAACATTGTTGCATACTGATCTATAAATAAAAATTTAAATGAGTTAAATGGGCATGATTTCATGATTATTACTCCTATCCCTGCTCAGAGTGCTGATGTAAGTCTAGAGAATGCTGAGAAACCCAGTCTGCTCAAGTAGATAGAAGGATCAGTTTTTTTATGTTTGTTAATTTTAATCATATTCTTATGCATTTAATTATATACTAATACTTAGATATTCTCTACTTGTTAAAAAAAATCAACAAAAGACTTTATGGTTTATCTAATGGAAAATGTTTACTGGTTTAAATATACTTGTCAACAATTAGTAGCTGTAGAGAGAGAAGCCTGGTCTTATTTATATTGTAGTAAGCTGGAAGAAATGAATGATGTTGCATTAATATTAACAAAAATTTATTATATATATTAAATACCCTAAATTATACTATTCAATATAATAAACCAAGTACACTAGTTTACAATTAAATCAACCAAAATCAAATTCCACATTCATTATTAATGGTTTACTTGCCAAGGCAGACTTCTCAAATGTTGTTTTATATATCTTCGCTTTTAAGAAATCTGCTTTGGCAGAAAAGCTATTAGTAGTCCATATGTAAATTAATTCTGATTAGTAATTTATTTGTGAATTGGTGTACTTATTTAATTGGTGTACTTATTTAATAGATAGATAGATAGATAGATAGATAGATAGATAGATAGATAGATAGATAGATAGATAGATAGATAGATAGATAGATAGATAGATAGATAGATAGATAGATAGATAGATAGATAGATAGATAGATAGATAGATAGATAGATAGATAGATAGATAGATAGATAGATAGATAGATAGATAGATAGATAGATAGATAGATAGATAGATAGATAGATAGATAGATAGATAGATAGATAGATAGATAGATAGATAGATAGATAGATAGATAGATAGATAGATAGATAGGTAGGTAGGTAGGTAGGTAGGTAGGTAGGTAGGTAGGTAGGTAGGTAGGTAGGTAGGTAGGTAGGTAGGTAGGTAGGTAGGTAGGTAGGTAGGTAGGTAGGTAGGTAGGTAGGTAGGTAGGTAGGTAGGTAGGTAGGTAGGTAGGTAGGTAGGTAGGTAGGTAGGTAGGTAGGTAGGTAGGTAGGTAGGTAGGTAGGTAGATAGATAGATAGATAGATAGATAGGTAGGTAGGTAGGTAGGTAGATAGATAGATAGATAGATAGATAGATAGATAGATAGATAGATAGATGATGACTAGGACAATGTTTCTGAGCAAAAGAAAGATGTATGAGATTAAATACAAATATAAATGTAAATAGGTTGTAGATATTGGGATGATGCATGTTAATTCTTTTTAAATTGCATTTTTATCAATCAGGTCTTTTCAGTTAAATTAACACCCATATAGATCATTAAATATTCTGTATTTATTAATTTGCATTATGCAGATTTGTTCTGCAAATACAGAATGTTTTTTAATCATATTCAGAATAATCATTTTTAAAATGAAAGAGTAATGCTGTTGTTTTTAAAAAATATTAATCCAAACATTATTAATTCAAAAACCTCTATTACCCAGATAAAAATTGGCAAAATATTATTTTGATTTATTGTTACAATCAATAATCTCTTTTATTTTTTACTAATTCATGATAATAAACAGTTTTATCATAAATATAGTTTAGCAACTCATTTACATATATTATTAAAACTACAGCAATCAGTTGTACATAATATTTATTTACCTACATTTTATTTAATTTCTCTGCATTTATGTAAAATAAAAAAATTCATAAAAAAAAAAAATCAATAGTGCTGTAAAAAAAATGCCAAATCTTATTGGTTAGAAATTACAAAAATAAAAAATTATAATAATTGAAAATAAAGTGCAAGTTATTTTTTTTGTTGTTGTTGTTTAATTTTAAAATGAGCATGAAGGTAGCCATTTTTCCTTCATATTTTATTTCAATTCAACAAATCATGACTCAGGAGATATTGTGCAACTTTGTAAGAAGCAAAACATTAATCAGCAATAAAAAAATTATATATATATTTTTTTAAAATTATAGCTATCAAAATGTTTTTAAATAGTATATTTATCCACAGGTTAAGCATTTTTTAAAATAGTATTTTAAGTAAAATGTTCATTCATTAATTAACATTTTTTTAAATTTAAGATTTTTTTTTTAATCCATTGTTTTTATATTTTGCATTTAAAGTAACAAATTATTTTTTTTTCCATAGGAACTCACTATAACTGCTTATTTTTTGTGTAACATTTTACTTTATAAAGGATTTTGAGAGACCAATTGTCATCACTAACTGGGGTAGAGGTGTATAATGCAGTGCAAAAGAAGATATTTATTATATATATATATATATTCTATGAAAAAACTAGCAATGTGTTCAAGATTTAAATATTCGAATGTATATTAATAATTTTTATTAGCCATTTATTATCCATTTAGTAAACAATATTTCTGTAGTATTATTTTCACTTCACCATTACACTACAAAAATAATATTCAATATTGGATAATCTCTAGTCTAATGAATGACTAATAAAAATTATTAATATACTTCTATCAAGTGGTTTGTGCCAAAGTTATAAGGACAGTAAATTTGACACTTTATCAATTAAACTGTAGTATGTCCTTATATATATATATATGATAAACAAAAATGCAAGTTAAAAAACTTGCTAACGCTTGTATTTATGTCCACAGATGGCGTCCTACCAAAAACACCTATCAAGCGTATGTTTCGTTTACATAAACGTCAGACTACTCTGACATTTATGTAAACGAAACATAGGTGTTTTTGGTAGGACGCCATCTGTGGACATATATATATATACATACTGAACAATTATAATGGTATGGTAACAGAATGTGATCTGGGCCAACTGATGAGTATTGATTCTGCATGAAATGTGCATTGGCTTACATGTATTTGGTTATATGTTTATGATTACACCCCTTCACAAGTTGTTAAAAATGGATAGAAACCAGTCTCTACCTTGAGTGTAAGTGGTGTAGAGAAAATTATACTACAGAAATATTATTATATATATAACAATTTTAATATTAATTGAATTAATATCTCTTGAAACTAATAATTCATATGTATCTGTAAACTATAAGTTTATTTTATTTATTTGGATCCAGAAAGAAGTAAAGTAATTCCTATCTGATTATGATTATAATTGGCACTAGTTTTGACATTTAATGGGTAGATAATATTATTTTGTAAGCCTTATTCCTGGAAATTGACCCTCTTCATCACATATATATTATTTATATTATTTCAACAAATTAATTGATTGTCTATTAAAAGAATCTGCATTTAAAAAGAATTTATTGTGTGCTTGCATCATAAAGATGCTTCTAAATTTTATAATCCAAATATTTAATTAGCATTTAGTTTTATATCCAACTTATATCTCATCCACAACATTATCTAATACTGCTTAATGATTAAGTGAATCAAAGGTAAATTATTAACTGATAAGGGTTAGGATTATAACCATTTATATAATTTTACTTGTTAGCATATGAAAAGAAAGTACATAATAATTATTATTTATGTGTTACAGTATTAAATATTTTGCAAGTGGAATTTTTAAATGCCAGACATACCATACAATTATGTGTATTTAATTTCATTTATTTTAAAAAAATAATTTGTAGATTTGTGATCATTAAACCTTATTCACGAGAAGTGTATATGATCATCCACCTAAGAAGGAATTTCCTCTTTTTTTACTTATACTTGTCACAACCATATCCATTGTATTATTCAACAGTCCCTGGGGATGATTTTATAAATGATTTGATTATATAGTAAACTATGACTTTAATTTATGGTTAGGGTCACTTATATTAATGTCTACATTGTGATTATCAATCTTAAGGGATATTATATTATTTAGAATCATTTTAATCTTATTTAGAATCATTCTTACACTATGTGGGTGGATGCATGATTTATATATCCATATATTCTTTTTTAGTGACTGTGCCAGTATGAATACTGGTGGTGTATGAAAAATACTATTTTATCTGAATTGTAAATATACAGAATTTGAACACAGACTTTCAAGCACCCTTCAACTATCCACCCTATCTTATACCACTGATACACATGACCCCACACATTGTAGAAAAGATAAATAATCACCAATATATGTATTTTGTGCTGAACCAGCACTTATCATTTAGTTCAGATTATCATTTCCTATATATATATATGTCCACAGATGGCGTCCTACGAAGACTGCCAATCAAGCGTATGTTTTGTTTACATAAACGTCAGAGTAGTTAGTATTCACTATCTCTAACTATAATTCCACTTTCAGATCATGATTTCAAGCTATTTGCTATCGTCAGTGAAAGACAGGAATACAGAGACTAGATCTGAATACAAACTCTGAGCGTTTATGAAACAATTTCTATTCAGCTTGCAAGCGTGAATTTTTTAGACACGTAATGTCTTCAAACTCAGCATAGCAAACCAGATAGCTACATGGGTCTGATCTCAGTTCAGCATCACCACATAGTAGAAGCCTCTGCAATCTATATCATTGCAAAAAAGACCTCAAAGGTACATTTATGATAAACAAAAATGCAAGTTAAAAAACTTGCTAACGCTTGTATTTATGTCCACAGATGGCGTCCTACCAAGACTGCCAATCAAGCGTATTTTTTGTTTACATAAACGTCAGAGTAGTTAGTATTCACTATCTCTAACTATAATTCCACTTTCAGATCATGATTTCAAGCTATTTGCTATCGTCAGTGAAAGACAGGAATAAAGAAACTAGATCTGAATACAAACTCTGAGCGTTTATGAAACAATTTCTATTCAGCTTGCAAGTGTGAATTTTTTAGACACGTAATGTCTTCAAACTCAGCATAGCAAACCAGATAGCTACATGGGTCTGATCTCAGTTCAGCATCACCACATAGTAGAAGCCTCTGCAATCTATATCATTGCAAGAAAGACCTCAAAGGTACATTTATGATAAACAAAAATGCAAGTTAAAAAACTTGCTAACGCTTGTATTTATGTCCACAGATGGCGTCCTACCAAGACTGCCAATCAAGCATATGTTTTGTTTACATAAACGTCAGAGTAGTTAGTATTCACTATCTCTAACTATAATTCCACTTTCAGATCATGATTTCAAGCTATTTGCTATCGTCAGTGAAAGACAGGAATAAAGAAACTAGATCTGAATACAAACTCTGAGCGTTTATGAAACAATTTCTATTCAGCTTGCAAGCGTGAATTTTTTAGACACGTAATGTCTTCAAACTCAGCATAGCAAACCAGATAGCTACATGGGTCTGATCTCAGTTCAGCATCACCACATAGTAGAAGCCTCTGCAATCTATATCATTGCAAGAAAGACCTCAAAGGTACATTTATGATAAACAAAAATGCAAGTTAAAAAACTTGCTAACGCTTGTATTTATGTCCACAGATGGCATCCTACCAAGACTGCCAATCAAGCGTATGTTTTGTTTACATAAACGTCAGAGTAGTTAGTATTCACTATCTCTAACTATAATTCCACTTTCAGATCATGATTTCAAGCTATTTGCTATCGTCAGTGAAAGACAGGAATAAAGAAACTAGATCTGAATACAAACTCTGAGCGTTTATGAAACAATTTCTATTCAGCTTGCAAGCGTGAATTTTTTAGACACGTAATGTCTTCAAACTCAGCATAGCAAACCAGATAGCTACATGGGTCTGATCTCAGTTCAGCATCACCACATAGTAGAAGCCTCTGCAATCTATATCATTGCAAGAAAGACCTCAAAGGTACATTTATGATAAACAAAAATGCAAGTTAAAAAACTTGCTAATGCTTGTATTTATGTCCACAGATGGCGTCCTACCAAGACTGCCAATCAAGCGTATGTTTTGTTTTCATAAACGTCAGAGTAGTTAGTATTCACTATCTCTAACTATAATTCCACTTTCAGATCATGATTTCAAGCTATTTGCTATCGTCAGTGAAAGACAGGAATAAAGAAACTAGATCTGAATACAAACTCTGAGCGTTTATGAAACAATTTCTATTCAGCTTGCAAGCGTGAATTTTTTAGACACGTAATGTCTTCAAACTCAGCATAGCAAACCAGATAGCTACATGGGTCTGATCTCAGTTCAGCATCACAACATAGTAGAAGCCTCTGCAATCTATATCATTGCAAGAAAGACCTCAAAGGTACATTTATGATAAACAAAAATGCAAGTTAAAAAACTTGCTAACACTTGTATTTATGTCCACAGATGGCGTCCTACCAAGACTGCTAATCAAGCGTATGTTTTGTTTACATAAACGTCAGAGTAGTTAGTATTCACTATCTCTAACTATAATTCCACTTTCAGATCATGATTTCAAGCTATTTGCTATCGTCAGTGAAAGACAGGAATAAAGAAACTAGATCTGAATACAAACTCTGAGCGTTTATGAAACAATTTCTATTCAGCTTGCAAGCGTGAATTTTTTAGACACGTAATGTCTTCAAACTCAGCATAGCAAACCAGATAGCTACATGGGTCTGATCTCAGTTCAGCATCACCACATAGTAGAAGCCTCTGCAATCTATATCATTGCAAGAAAGACCTCAAAGGTACATTTATGATAAACAAAAATGCAAGTTAAAAAACTTGCTAACGCTTGTATTTATGTCCACAGATGGCGTCCTACCAAGACTGCCAATCAAGCGTATGTTTTGTTTACATAAACATCAGAGTAGTTAGTATTCACTATCTCTAACTATAATTCCACTTTCAGATCATGATTTCAAGCTATTTGCTATCGTCAGTGAAAGACAGGAATAAAGAAACTAGATCTGAATACAAACTCTGAGCGTTTATGAAACAATTTCTATTCAGCTTGCAAGCGTGAATTTTTTAGACACGTAATGTCTTCAAACTCAGCATAGCAAACCAGATAGCTACATGGGTCTGATCTCAGTTCAGCATCACCACATAGTAGAAGCCTCTGCAATCTATATCATTACAAGAAAGACCTCAAAGGTACATTTATGATAAACAAAAATGCAAGTTAAAAAACTTGCTAACGCTTGTATTTATGTCCACAGATGGCGTCCTACCAAGACTGCCAATCAAGCGTATGTTTTGTTTACATAAACGTCAGAGTAGTTAGTATTCACTATCTCTAACTATAATTCCACTTTCAGATCATGATTTCAAGCTATTTGCTATCGTCAGTGAAAGACAGGAATAAAGAAACTAGATCTGAATACAAACTCTGAGCGTTTATGAAACAATTTCCATTCAGCTTGCAAGCGTGAATTTTTTAGACACGTAATGTCTTCAAACTCAGCATAGCAAACCAGATAGCTACATGGGTCTGATCTCAGTTCAGCATCACCACATAGTAGAAGCCTCTGCAATCTATATCATTGCAAGAAAGACCTCAAAGGTACATTTATGATAAACAAAAATGCAAGTTAAAAAACTTGCTAACGCTTGTATTTATGTCCACAGATGGCGTCCTACCAAGACTGCCAATCAAGCGTATGTTTTGTTTACATAAACGTCAGAGTAGTTAGTATTCACTATCTCTAACTATAATTCCACAATAGAATTTCAGATCATGATTTCAAGCTATTTGCTATCGTCAGTGAAAGACAGGAATAAAGAAACTAGATCTGAATACAAACTCTGAGCGTTTATGAAACAATTTCTATTCAGCTTGCAAGCGTGAATTTTTTAGACACGTAATGTCTTCAAACTCAGCATAGTTAGAGATAGTGAATACTAACTACTCTGACGTTTATGTAAACAAAACATACGCTTGATTGGCAGTCTTGGTAGGACGCCATCTGTGGACATAAATACAAGCGTTAGCAAGTTTTTTAACTTGCATTTTTGTTTATCATAAATGTACCTTTGAGGTCTTTCTTGCAATGATATAGATTGCAGAGGCTTCTACTATGTGGTGATGCTGAACTGAGATCAGACCCATGTAGCTATCTGGTTTGCTATTCTGAGTTTGAAGACATTACGTGTCTAAAAAATTCACGCTTGCAAGCTGAATAGAAATTGTTTCATAAACGCTCAGAGTTTGTATTCACATCTAGTTTCTTTATTCCTGTCTTTCACTGACGATAGCAAATAGCTTGAAATCATGATCTGAAAGTGGAATTATAGTTAGAGATAGTGAATACTAACTACTCTGACGTTTATGTAAACAAAACATACGCTTGATTGGCAGTCTTGGTAGGACGCCATCTGTGGACATAAATACAAGCGTTAGCAAGTTTTTTAACTTGCATTTTTGTTTATCATAAATGTACCTTTGAGGTCTTTCTTGCAATGATATAGATTGCAGAGGCTTCTACTATGTGGTGATGCTGAACTGAGATCAGACCCATGTAGCTATCTGGTTTGCTATGCTGAGTTTGAAGACATTACGTGTCTAAAAAATTCACGCTTGCAAGCTGAATAGAAATTGTTTCATAAACGCTCAGAGTTTGTATTCAGATCTAGTTTCTTTATTCCTGTCTTTCACTGACGATAGCAAATAGCTTGAAATCATGATCTGAAAGTGGAATTATAGTTAGAGATAGTGAATACTAACTACTCTGACGTTTATGTAAACAAAACATACGCTTGATTGGCAGTCTTGGTAGGACGCCATCTGTGGACATAAATACAAGCGTTAGCAAGTTTTTTAACTTGCATTTTTGTTTATCATAAATGTACCTTTGAGGTCTTTCTTGCAATGATATAGATTGCAGAGGCTTCTACTATGTGGTGATGCTGAACTGAGATCAGACCCATGTAGCTATCTGGTTTGCTATGCTGAGTTTGAAGACATTACGTGTCTAAAAAATTCACGCTTGCAAGCTGAATAGAAATTGTTTCATAAACGCTCAGAGTTTGTATTCAGATCTAGTTTCTTTATTCCTGTCTTTCACTGACGATAGCAAATAGCTTGAAATCATGATCTGAAAGTGGAATTATAGTTAGAGATAGTGAATACTAACTACTCTGACGTTTATGTAAACAAAACATACGCTTGATTGGCAGTCTTGGTAGGACGCCATCTGTGGACATAAATACAAGCGTTAGCAAGTTAAAAAACTTGCTAACGCTTGTTTATCATAAATGTACCTTTGAGGTCTTTCTTGCAATGATATAGATTGCAGAGGCTTCTACTATGTGGTGATGCTGAACTGAGATCAGACCCATGTAGCTATCTGGTTTGCTATGCTGAGTTTGAAGACATTACGTGTCTAAAAAATTCACGCTTGCAAGCTGAATAGAAATTGTTTCATAAACGCTCAGAGTTTGTATTCAGATCTAGTTTCTTTATTCCTGTCTTTCACTGACGATAGCAAATAGCTTGAAATCATGATCTGAAAGTGGAATTATAGTTAGAGATAGTGAATACTAACTACTCTGACGTTTATGTAAACAAAACATACGCTTGATTGGCAGTCTTGGTAGGACGCCATCTGTGGACATAAATACAAGCGTTAGCAAGTTTTTTAACTTGCATTTTTGTTTATCATATATATATATAATCAATGCTGTTTATGATTTCCATACTTTAATGGACAGGCTTCAATCTACTCCAACTCTTCAGTCATTCATACTATTGAAAATCTGATGATAGAATGTACAGATGAGGTCGTGTACATGAGGGCTCAGAGTGACTTGAGGTCAACATGGTCATAATAATAATACTGGTATCAGAATGGGATTTGTGCATTCGATCATCAGATTTTCAATGGTATGGATGGCTGAAGAGATGGAGGTTAGAGTAGATTGAAGTCTGTTCATGAAAGTATGAAGATTTGCTATCTTAATATATACTGAGCATTAATTATATATGTGTGTGTGGGAGATGATGATCTGGACCAACTGATGAGTGCTTAGTGATTATTTATCTTTTCTACATGTATGTGTTTATGGGTACCAGTAGTATAAGATAGTATGAATAGTTAAAGGGGTTTTGAAAGTCTGTGTTCAAATCCCATATATGAAGAATGCCTGTATTTCAAATATTTATCTGAATTTTAAATTATGTTTAACCCAAGACCGAATCCGTTACAATTTATTACTGTTAACTAAATTTGAGAAACCGTTATCAATAATAACTGTATTTGGAAAATATTATACATTATGTTCTAATTGTGATTCTTAATTCTACTTTTAGCCCCCCCTTTCCCCAGCCTATTTAAGCTCGTCGTTTTTTCTTCCAATTTACCTTCTTCAGCAATCTATTACAATGAGGTACTTTGATTTTGTTTATTTTTTAAATATCCATAACGAATTTTAGAGCTGAAGTTTATAACGTTAAAAAGAGATAGCTGGCAATCAATCATAAAAGATAATTTGACTAATAATTAGTAAAAACTTGTTCATATCTTTATAGAATGATTTTGATTTCGTGATCCAAAATAATTAAAAATCCGTAAACGGTCGGCTTAGAAAACATCCGGAAATAATAAAGTCTTGAATGGAATAATAGTAATTAATCGTTTTTTTTTTTTTAAAAAATGAAGCCATTCTCTCGTGAGGAGATTCTGCACTATTAGTTCAACTACGGTGTCTTCACAGATTGTTTCTTTTGTACTGCGAACAGTGAAATGATTTTCAATAATTATAAGAAAAAATCTATTCCACTCAATTACAGGGGGAGAAAAAAATATTTGTTAACGAATATTTTTCCTTTTGTTATTGAGTTGAAATAGATTTCAAAATTATATATCATTTACAATAACAAAAATCCACATACATATATAAAATAAGAACTTATGCCATATTGGAAAGCGCATTTGTTTTCTATGCCCTCGATTAAGAGTTCGAATATAAGTTTTAAATATGGGTCGGGTAAAAAGTGAAAATTTTATTGCTTAAAATAGAATTTATTTTTTGCCGGAAGTCAATCCACAGCCAATCTAACTAGCTGTCCAATAATAATAATCGAATGATTTGTTACTTTGGAGTTCTGAGAAATTCAAGAAGCGAAAATTGAACTGTAATTAATGGACCTTGACCTTTAGAGTCTGTTACTTTACGACTGTACGTAAGGTCCTTGAAACGATTCCAATTCTGGCTCTTCCGCATGAAGTTCTTTTGATTTCCCGATCAGTAAAGCCATTCGATTACCTCTTTTTTTACTGGAAGTGACAGAAGTGCGAGCCTTGAGCCATAAGCTCCATCACTGTAATAAACCTGTGGCCCACTAATGGAATATTTTATTGATTAAGAGTTCAAAAAAGGTTGAGCTACCCAGTTATTAGTCAGTAGATGGAAATCTATCTGTTCTAACTAGTTTAGAGAATAGAGCAAAGATGGAAAACTTCTAAAATGCATCACCACTTGGCAATTGGCCAGCCTCGTAAATATTGACTTCTTTACTGTTCTTTGTTAAAGATCTGTTACTGGGGCCTTTGTCTTTCAATGACTATTTAGATAGTTTTTACTTTTTACCTATCCGTCTATGTGCGTGAGTGTGCAAAAAGAGAAAGAATGATATATTTTTAAAAAGTATTAAAAAAACAAATTCTTAATTTTAATTCTAAGGCAGTGTGACATTTGCTTATACTAAATGTTTCTTACATTTGTGAATAGAGGGGTTTGAACTCAGGATTTTTCAGTTTATTCGTCCTTCATAGCATCTCGAGCAATCGATACACATGACCACCCACACGCGTACATAATCCCCAGTATACGCATTTCATGCAGAGTTAGCATTCGTCAGTTGGGCCAGATAATAATTTCCCACACATATATACAATCAGCGCTCAGGTTATATTGAGATAGCAATATCTCAAACTTTAACGGACATGCTTCAATCTTCTCACTCTTTCAACTACTCAACCATCCATTTCATTGAAAAATCGACGATGGAATGCTCAGTCTTAATTTTTTTATTTTCATTTTTCAATTTTACTTTTTTTTTTTCATGTGTCATAGCATCGGCCGAAAAGCGAACCCGCTAATCCGGGACAACTGCTTAACCGGGACAACTGCTTATAAGGCAGCTGTGCTGACCTCTCGACCACCAACGCTTTTTATTTGTTGATATAAATCATTGTTTCAACTGCGCTGTCTGCCATATTTTAATTGTGTTTGCTGTAAATAAATAAAATAATAATTGCAAATAGAGAAATAAATAGATATACAAATCTTGTTTTGAATTAGTATTAAAATATGTGTATTTTTTAATAATAATAAAAAACATTATTTATTAAGCTTTGCAAAAAAACCTACGAAAGATTGTGATTAAACATACATCTATTATAATACAATGTTTAAAAAAACATCTTTAATTTTTATTATCTTAATATACAAATTACTATAATTTAATTTACTAATACTAAATCGCGTGTTTACTTACACCCATATACTTGATATTACTCACTTTTGGTTAAATATATTAATGATCATTATTAATTTATAGAACATTTTGAGTCCAGATGTAAACTTTATACTTAATTAAAGATTAATGTATCTTTTATTAAGCTTAAATGTGAAGTAAAAATTATATAATGGTTCCTATGTTAACAAGTACTATCATCCTGTTTAGTTTGGTGCAGAGGTAAAATAGCAGACTTTGGAGCTCAAGGTCCATAAATTTGTGGCCCAGCTCTGCCATTTCCAGTTTTTGATTCTTTTGTAAACTCACCGGTCTTTTTTTTTTTTAATTAATGAGTAGTAGTAATTATTGTGTTTATCTAAAGTAGATATTGGTCAAATATTTGAATATAAAGTATTTGATATCCATAGATTAAATATTGATAAATATTAATAAATATATAAATTCAACATTCCTTCTTTTTCTTTTTAAAACTTGTTTTATTCCAAACTATAATTTTATTTCTCTTCCATACAACGTTTCAACTACATTCTGTAGTCATTATCAAGTTTCCTTAAAAAAATAATAAAAATAAAATAAATAAAAATAAAAAATAAAAATAATAACACAAATAAATAAAATATTAATACATTCCAAATATATAATATTCAAATGAAACCACAATATTATTATCATCTACAAATACAATTATTTACCTCATTCCCTATCTTTAATTATTTCTTTTAAAATACCTTTATAATTTAATACTCTTCTTATATAAAATGTATTATTTATTCTCTAAATCAGCGTTTCCCAACCTGTGGTACGCGAGTTGCTGGTTGGTGGTACACGAAAAATAATCAATAATGGCGGAAATAAAAAATTAAATCATAAAAATATCATAGAAACGTTTTTTCCTATAATTCATAAAAATTATTTTAATGAATAATATTATACAGTAAAGTTGTTAATATGTGCAGTCGATGATCGAAAATCCAGCAATTGATATCGTTTGTTTTTTTTTTTTTGGAGTGCACTTTTAAATTTAGCCGTTAGCCACCAGTAACTTGAGATGTCACCGCCACTGTTGTGATAGTGCTGCACTATCATTCACTTCACCGCATGACTTACAAGTGACAGGTTATTGTTTGTGATTGTATCGTCTTTGTTTATTAAAATTTATTGATCCCTATATAACCTGCTTATTCGAACTTAGACAAGAAGCACAGGTTTTTTTTTAAGACAATCCTTTTGATCTCTCTTCGAAATTGTATGATTTTGATTGGCTTCAGGTGCTTGCATATTTATCTGATATTTTTTGCAAATAAATGAACTTAAATTTGACACTTCAGAATAACTCGATAACGATCTTTAATGTTAATAATAAAATTGAAAGTATGATTAAGAAATTAGATTTTTGGAAACAGTGTATTGAAAACAATCAACCGGAAAAATTCGAAACTCTACATATTTTTTTGTTTGAAAATAAGGTTAGTCTGTCTCAAGATATACAGAAAATATAATAGCACATTTAATAGGATTAAAATTGTCTTTCATGGAATATTTTCCAAAACCCGAAAACACAAATGATAAGTGGATTTCAAACCCCTTCTATGAAGAAAATTTAGAAAAAGCTACATCATTATCAATAAAAGAGAAAGAAAATTTAATAGAATTATCGACACAATCTAATTAATTTTGGTTAAACATTAAAGAATATGAACAGTTTTCTGAGAAAGCTCTTAAATTATTATTACCATTTACTAGTATGGAATTAGTAGAAAGAGCTTTTTCTTCATATATTTTTTTTTAAAAAAAGTGTTGAAACAGATTGAATGCAGCTGTAGACTTAAGGGTATATCTTGCATCTTCTGAACCAAATTTCAAAAAATTATGTTCTTCGAAACAAGCACAAGGATCTCATTAAATTTATTTTATAAAAACATTTGATTATGATAAAAAAATATATTAATTGGGTTTTTATAATTTTGTGTTTTTATTAAAACCATTTATTAGTAAATGAAATATGAAAAAATAGTAGATAAATATGATACTTTGAACAAACACATACATATATGTTACAGTGAGTTTATAATTTCAGTGAATTTATAATCCAGCATGACATTTAGGCATGTTACAATGTAATTTGTCTCATTATGTGATATGAATACATGGTCACCCTATAATATGTATAATGCAAATAAAATAACACACTCGCAATAACAAATTTCACAAAATACAATCATTTTTACGAAGTGGTACAATTTAGCATGATATATTACCAAGTGGTATGTGAACCAAAAAAGGTTGGGAAATGCTGCTCTAAATCTTTACCTATTAACATTCTTTTTATACCCCTCCCCCCTTTTTTTTATATATTATTCCTATATTATCTTATTTTTTATCTTTATTTATTAACATTCTATTTAATACTGGTTAATAAATAAAGATTAAAAAAATAAGATAATATAGAAATAATATATATAAAAAAGGGGGGGGGGTATAAAAAGAATGTTAATATGTAAAGATTTAGAGAATAGATAATAAATTTATATAAGAAGAGTATTAAATTATAAAGGTATTTTAAAAGAAATAATTAAAGATAGGGAATGAGGTAAATAATTGTATTTGTAGATGATAATAATATTGTGGTTTTATTTGAATATTATATATTTGGAATGTATTAATATTTTATTTATTTGTGTTATTATTTTTGTTTTTTATTTTTATTATTATTTTTTTAAGGAAACTTGATAATGACTACAGAATGTAGTTGAAACGTTGTATGGAAGAGAAATAAAATTATAGTTTGGAATAAAACAAGTTTTAAAAAGAAAAAGAAGGAATGTTGAATTTATATATTTATTATCATGGAGCTATAATTTAAAAAGAAAAAGAAGTGAAAAGTTGTGTATATAATTATATAAATATTGAATCAATGATATGCAAAGTTATGACTGGGCCCACTGAAGAGTGATAGTTCTGCCAGAAATGTATCTTGGGGTTGTTTTCATTTTTTAGATATGAAAACATGTGTGATGGTATAGATGTTTTAAATATATGTAAATCACATGAAAGTATCCTATGCTTATTAATTCCCAAAATCTTCAATCTGTTGGCAATGCAATCTTTTCTTTATAATTAAAAAAAAATGATGATCCTTTGAAAAATTGTCTTGGCAGCAAATTGAAGATTCTTGGTGTGGATAAACTTGGGCTGCTTCCAGTGATTTATATTTATAAATAAATCTAACTTTGAGCAAAATAAGCTTTATTTTGTGTGCATGTGTGCACAAAATAAGCTTTATCTTGTGTGCATGTGTGAACGCATGTGTAAAGTTTAAGGTATTGAAAATAGTAAAATTGCTTTAAGCCAATTTAGCAACTGCATTGATAAAGTAAAAAATATTTATAATGGATTAATCTTTTATAAATATAATGTCAATTTAAAACTTACATACATTAAGAAAATATCTGTTAAGGGTGCAATAATAACAATGACCAAAGTAGAAAATAATGTAATGGATACCATAGGAGACTCAACGACATTTTACTGACATTTGATATACACAAGTAATTACTAAACTATGGTACCTGCATACCTAGAACAAAAAATTTATTAAACACTGAAAGCTGTTTATAATATACGTTTTTAAATTATAAAGTAAATAATTTACTATAATGAATTCAGTTCAACTAAATAAGCATTTAAAAAATCCAGGCATTTAATTATGTTTGAATCATTCTTTCAAATATTTAAAATTATATTAATATTTACACCTTAAACTTTTACTATTGCAGATACTTGATCATGTTTATATGTGCTTGGGTTTGTTGGGAAACACTGAAAATTGGATCCTGTAATGAAAATATCTGAGATCTCTTTAACAACATGAATTAAGGGCACCATTTGTATATGAACTACTTTTATTCTATTCAGGATAACATTGTGTAACATTGTAATGGTGCTTAATGAAACATTAAACTAGTCTAGAATAATAATAATAATGATGATGATGATGATGATGATGATAGTAGTAGTAGTAGTAGTGGTAGTGGTGGTGGTGGTGCTGCTGGTGGTGGTGCTGGTGGTGGTGATGGTGGTGGTGGTGGTGGCGACAGCGGCGGTGATGGTGGTGGTGGTGGAAATAGTAGTAGTAGTAGTAGTAGTAGTAGTAGTAGTAGTAGTAGTAGTAACAATAATGATGAGGATAATAGTAATGATAATAAGAAGAAGAAGAATTAAAAAAGAAAATGGTTTTATTGCTCAAGAATTCATAAGAGGTTTAAGTGTTGAAATAACCAGCACTGGAACCAATTTGAGGACTTGGACTGCAGATTTGACACTCTACCACTGCCCTAAATTATCCAGGTCAAACATTCTCTATGAAGAAGAGCATCAAATTTTTTGGAAAATATTATCAGCCAATAGTAAGCTTTCATTCATCATTAATTTATATGAACTGAATCTATTTAAATGAAATATTTGTAGAATCACATGTAATGAGGAACACCATTTTATATTTTTTGCAATCCAATATTAACTGAGTGGGATAAATTAAAGAATTATTATTTAGAAAAGTGATGATGTATCTAAAAATAAAATAAATATGATTTTTCAAAATATTTAGTTATAATGCAATTATTTAGGTTAATCGTGTTCAATATTCTTTTTCTTTTCTTTTTTCTGCACTGCTTCTATTAAATAAATCAACAAACAAAAATTTGTTTTATGATGATTTTATAATTATTCATTAACAGTTAAAAAATGAAATTCATTCAATAATAATTTTGCTAATTCACCTTTTTCAATAACATTATGATAATAAGATAATAATAAATTGATCTCATTATGTAGTTTACTTTATTTCACTTTATTTTTTTCCAGATTTGGAAAATTAGCATATGATTTTTTAGGATGCTTTCTTTTATATACTTATATTTGCAACAAATAAAGTATAATTTATTGATTCATAATATTGAATTAAAGTTATAATATTAAAATAATATGTTGAAATATTGACTCAAATTGACACTAGGGGATGACAGAAAAACAAAATGCAGAAGGGTTAATTCATTCATTATTCAGTTCTGAACATGTAGCATTACAACTAAAACCAGAGGCTTTCAAATGGTATATCAGTTTATTAAATCATATGGCATGTTTTTATCTCGTAAACAATTTTGATAAATATTTTTTACTTGCCTCTTCAGCTTTATAATATTTTATACTTTGGAATATAATTCTATGCTATAATTGGCAGTCCTTATCAGAAAACATTAGTTTTTGACTATAGTTAATTCCAGAGTGTTTCATCCAGTCTACTTAGTAAATACATTGATTACCTCACTGTTGATCTTGAATTTACAATAATTCAGATTTCTTTTTAACACCAATGCCCCAAGTTATCAGGCATTAACAATTCTTTTAACTTAGATAAATCAACATTTCTTCTCATAGGCATAAAATTTACAAAAATTATCTGAAAGACACTCCTTACTATTTTCTTAGGATTTTAATAATAATGTAAAAAAATAATTATTAAATTATAATTACATTTTTATGTTTTATGATGCCAAAATATACTGCTAATACTGTAATTAATGGTCAAATTTTTAAAATGTTTTTTTACAGATTTGCTTTTAGGTAGCCAACTAATTATTGGGAATATTGATTGTTAATTGGGTAAGTATCTATCTTTAGTGAGAATATAAAGAAGAATAAAAAACTATTCAAATTTTTATCATTTTGAAACTAGCAACCCCCCCCCCTTTTTTTTTTTACTGTTTTTGTGTGAGGGATAATTTGGGAAAATCTTTACCCTGCAATGGGTTATATAAAAATTGTTTCAAATTGTCTTTATCAATGTATATATATACTCACTGGATCAATAAACTTTTCAAATGTTAGAAAAAGAAAGAGAATATTTTGCTTATACATTGATCAACTTAACATAGTTGAGTTTTTTTTATTGTGTTAATAAAAATTAAATTGTATTTTTTTTATAAGTATATTTTGGGGCTCTAGTCATATATTACTTTCTGAGCAAATGTAAGTTTGTTCTATATGATTATGCTTACACATATCTAAATTTACCGTTACTTTATATATATATATATTGAAACAGATACACTGTTTCACATATATATTTAGAAGATCCCCAAATTAAAATGACATAAGTTAAATTTAAATCAGACTAGCAATATTTCAAAAATTAAAAAAAAAAGACTAATTATACTAAATATTTTAAAGAAGAGGGAGAAATAATGAAATTTGATCGCAATTGAAAATAATGTTTTGGTCAAATTAAAAGGAAAATCGAACTTTTTAAAATGAAAAAAAAAAAAGAAAAGCAAATACATCTATATTTGCAGTTAAAGAAAGTATAAATATTTTGTTTATTAAAATTAATAAATTCAAAGTTAAAAATCATTTAAATAAAAATCTTTTTACTGTTTTCAGCTCATTCTATCTTTCAGAAGGATAATTTGTAAGGCAGAATGGCAGTAATTTAACAATAATTAAAAGAGTTCCTTCATCATGAGAAAATTAATTAAAAATTTGAAAACACCTAGCAGATAAGTAAAAACAGTCTGATCCTGCCAAAATAGAATAGCCAATGAACTGGGATTAACGGCACGAACATGGATAAAAATGCATCAAAAACCAATTGGATTCAGCAGGCACATCAGGGTGAATCTGTTCTGGTAGAGAAAAGTATAAATAGGTTGGAGAATTTAGATTTTTTTAAAAAGTCAATTTTATTTTTGAGAGAGATGATTGTTAGATCATTTTTCTATACTTGAAAATCATGAGAGACAACAATTTTTTATTAAGATTTTTAGATCACTAGAAAAGTGAATTGAACCATTAAGCAGCTCTATGAATAATCAGTGTAATATGGATGGTTAGCCCATTTTTCTCTCTATTCACTATCATGAAGTAAGTCTCCAGTGCCTGTCCAAGCCTTTAGTGCCATTCAAATTCAAGACCTACCCCTGTTATTTTGAGAAACAGCAATAAATGAAGACCTTAGTTAAAATGTAAGCATTAGAAAATAATTCAATTATTAATTCTATAATAGTAATAATGTTTCACCTATCAATTATTAATTCTATAATAAGTTAACAATAGAAAATTAATGAAATAATATGAAAACATTAATTGCATTATATGTTCAAAATTATAAATGTTCTAAAAATATGGAATAGCTGATAACAAACTTATGTGTAAAAATATACATCCGTGTTTGAGTGAATAATAATTATCTACAAACATGACATTGTTATATATCAGAATAATTAAGCGATGATGATTTATAAATGTTTAAATGCTTACCAGAATAGTCCACATCTAGATAAAATGATAAAATTGATATAAAAATATACATCTATGTTTGACTGAATAATAAATATCTATAAACCTGGAAGTGCTATATATAAGAATAATTAAATGATGATGATTTATAAATGTATAAATGCTTACCTGAATAATACACATCTGGATAAAGTGATAAGATCTATGTCTATGTTTGGCTGAATAATAATTATCTACAAACATGAAATTGTTATATATTAGAATAATTAAAAGATGACGATTTATAAATGTTTAAATGCTTATCTGAATAGTCCATATCTGGATAAAATGATAAAATTGATGTAAAAATATATAGCTATATTTGACAGAATAATAAATATCTGTAGACCTGGAAGTGCTATCTATCAGAATAATTAAAAGATGATGATTTATAAATGTTTAAATGATTACCTGAATAGTTCACATCTGGATAAAATGATAAAATCGATGTAAAAATATATATCTATGTTTGACTGAATAATAAATATCTATAAACCTAGAAGTGCTATATATCATTTGGTTCTATTTCCATTTCACTTATGGTTTTATATGTAGAAAGTAGATAATTCACATGGGTTTACCCAAATAATATTGAAGAATTTTATGACCTATTACTGTTTATTTTTTTTGCACTCACTTATGAGGGGTTACTCAAAAGTAACCGAAGTTTTATAATAAAAAATTGTTTGTTTATTTTTTAGCATTATAAATTTAATCTATTTCAAATTGCATCCTGTTCTTTTCATTTTGCAAAGTATTTGAAAAGCACTTGCAAAATATGCTTCAAGTGTTGGTGGCTGAGTGGTTAGCACAGCAAAAAGTTGAAACATTTTTCTTTTGAGATATAAAAAAAATCACTTGAAGCAATATTGAGTGAATATGACTGATAGAAAAGCTGGGTCAGGTGGAATTTAATTAAAAAGTATTTCACACTCAAGTTTGGGAGATGACTCTTTGTCAGGATAAAGCTTACACTTTTTTCTTTGCCAGAAAATGGGACATTTATGTTTTACCACATTATATAAGTGTTTCAGAACTTATGTAAAATGCCTGACCTTTACAAATTAAATCTGAGATTAAAATGTTTTGTCTAAAAAAATTGGCATTGTTTTGACTTTGGACTTAACTTGCAAAGGTTTTAGGGATGTGGTGAATTTAACATTTTAATTAAACCATTCATAAACTTGTATTTTATGAGATCGACTTGATTATAATCTGCTTCAAGCATTATAACTGTTTTTCCTGTCATTTTATGTAACAGAATTTAACATTGTTTAAATTTTTCAATCATTATAAAAATCAACAAATACGTGAAATGCACTTTACAAAAAATGTACTGCATGGCATCACAATTTCACACAGTGATGTCATTTGTCAGATTAATGCAGAAGGGCTCCTGCAAGAAGACTCTAACAGTAGAAGCATAAACTACAAGAGGTGTGCAAATTAGAGAATGATTCTGGTTATTTTGGGTCCTTTCTTGTATTGACCTATAGAAGTGCATTCTCTGGAATCTAAGGTTTACTTTTTGTAAAATTCTGTAGCTCTTTTAATTCTTTTGCATTGTATAAAATATATTCTACCAGAGTAAGTAGAAAATTATCAACTATTATAGTAATAAATCTTTAATACAAACAATATTTGTAACCTGCAACTAGTTTAGTATATGTTTACATGCATGTGGATATGCTAATGTATTTGATAATGTTCACAATAGTCATGCTTTGATAAATATATGCTACATAAAAAGCCTGGCTCAACAGAGTGACAAATATTGTTTTGTATGTAATATTTATTACTGTAATAGTTTATAATTGTCTACATATTCTGGTAGAATATATATATCTTTCAAAATAAATACGTACAAAATGTATAAAAAGAAAATCTTGGTCTCATTTAACAGCATGGTATGCTAAGCATGTTTTCAAGTAACTGGTAATCATATTCATAGAAATAGTTGTCCAAGAAGTTTGTAACATTTATAAAAGAATAAACAAGAGTGGGAATTTGCATAAAATTTGAATACAGGATGTAAATAATTTAAATGAGCTACTTTTTTGATAAGGGGATGCAGGTTTTTTTTTGTTGTTTATGTATATGTTGTTTGCAATATGTCAGCCCTTTTTAACTTTACATTTAGCATCAATTCTTTTAGAGCAGAAAATACTAACAGATGTATGTTCAAAGCTGTGATTATGTTTATACTCATGCTCAAGGAAAATAGATATAACCTTGACATTAGTCTTAGCTCAATTGTAATAGTATCTGTGTTGTGCAATTCTTGGAGATAGATTGACACATGATTCTCCATAATAAACTGTGTAGAAGTTTATGTTGCTGCATGTAATTTTATATACAACTCGGTAATTTGGCTCTGGAGACAGCTTGTCATTCATATTGTTAATAAGAATGATATGCAGTGAGTAGCCCCAGGTATGTATGGAAGTGATATCCAGGGTTTTTTATTAGCTTGAGCATGAATCTAAATATGGCTACAGCTTTAGATGTACATTTGCTAGCATTGTCTGCTCCAAAAGAAATGATGCAAAACATAAAGTTAAAGAAACCTGGCATATTGCCAACAACATATGCACAATCAACAAAAAAAAATCCTGCATCCCCCTACCAAAAATGACATAGCTCATTTAAATTAATTTATTTATATTCTATATTCAAATTTTATGCAAATCCCCACTCTTGTTTAATTTTTTTATAAACATTAAGCTTTTTGGACAATTATTGCTATGAATATGACTACCAGTTAGTCGAAATCATACTCAACATACCATGCTGTTAAAGTATTAAATCAAGATTTTATTTGTATACATGTCATGCTATTTATTTAGAATTACATAGTTGGAGAAAAGTTTTTAGAAGACCGAAGTTATATATATCTTTCTAAATTTATTGGAGTAACCAATAATAATAAGTTTTTATAAGAAATAATTAATCCAGAGTGTTTTTGGAATATGTTCTATAGCTTATCTTATAATTAACTTATTTCTTCTCTACAAGAATATTATACCAATCCTGTATTTTTATTAATAAGTTCTAATCTCTTTGTATAAGATTAATACATTTAACATACATAATTTGATTGTTATAAATTATATATATATGAAAAATAAAAAAACAAGTTAAAAACTTGCTGACGCTTGTATTTATGACAATAGATGGAGTTCTACCAAAAACACCATCTCAAGCATAGTTTTTTGTTTACATAAACATCAGAGCAAGCATTCACTATCTCTAACTTTAATTTCCACCTTCAGATCATGATTTCAAGCTGTTTGCTATCATCAGTGAAGGACAACAAATAGCTTGAAATCATGATCTGAAGGTGGAAATTAAAGTTAGAGATAGTGAATGCTTGCTCTGACATTTATGTAAACAAAAAACTATGCTTGACGGTGTTTTTGGTAGAACGCCATCTATTGTCATACATATATATATATCATTAACTTTACCAGCATATCATAGTATGTATGACTATATTCAATAACTTAATGAATACAACAGGTTTTTTATAGATAGCCTGTTACCTTTGAGAGTCCACTTTTAATTTTTGATCATACTGCAATAGTAAACTTTGGTGACTACAATTTAATTTACGAATAATTGATAAATACAATTTCTGTATAATCAAATTATCAATATTTTTAGTAGTTTCAACTGAATGTCTTGCCTTTTCGTTTTTACTTTTCAATACGTTAATAATTCCGCACTAAAGCATAAAAAATGGATAGTTTAACATTTTTCTATTTTTGGTAAAGTACTAAAAAAGTAATAAATGCTCTTCTCAAAAGTTAAGAACAAACCAATAATACTTTAATGCTTTTAATTAACGGGATTTTTTGTTGTTGTTGTTTTTTAAACGGAAAGTAAAAATGTTTTAACCAAATATTTAAATTAATTAATTTAAGAAATTATTTTACTTAAAAAAGTTTTTTTTCCCCATTTTTCCAAATAATGTAGTATTTTTGTACAAGTGTGTATATATCTACGTGAGTCTCATGATTTAGCAATAATACATCCATCGATCAAACCATGACTGGATTCGAACTAAGCTAATTAAAAGCTAAAAAAAAATTTAGATTCCAATCAGATTTAGGATTTTTTCAGGTAGTCAGCTCATAGCCGAACTCAGGAACAATTCAATATTGATCATAAATATCCTGTATAGCTTAGTAGACAGATAGTCTTGAAGCTAAAGATTCCAGAATTTATTCAAGTTACTAAAACTTAGTTCGGTAAATTGAATAAAAGTGTCACATTGAAACTGCTACTAGTGTCATTATACACCATATAATCTCCTAAAACTTAGTTCAGTAAATTGAATAGAAGGGTCGTATCAAAACTGCTACAAATGTAGTCATACATCATATGACCTCCCAAGATAAAATAATTAATTTTTTTTTTTATTCATCATAAATAATTAGCTAGCTATACTTAGCTGGAAGATAAAACAAGAATGAGGAAAAGTTCCATCTCACCAACAGGCAATTGATAAACCTTGTAAGTAATACCTTCTCTTTCATCATTCTTTTATGATTGGCTGTGTAAAAGAGATTTCATCATGCAGTGGCATTCTTTAAGTCTGTTCATTTTTTTAAATTATATTAGTTTATCTATATGCTTGATAATCTGTGTGCATCTTTCTTCTTAATAATAAAACAATATAACATTAGATAGGGGAATGCATTTACTTATATATATATATATATATTGTAACGGGATATATATATGCATTAGATAGGGGAATGCATTTACTTATATATATATATATATATATTGTAACGGGATATATATATGCATTACATTTAAATTTTAATACTTAACAATTTTGTAAATATCTAATACTGAATTAAAAGAACAAACGTTCAAAATGCACAAATAACGAATTATTAATTTATTAATATGTTTGATTTAAATATTAAAATGAAATAAGCTTTAAAATAATGATAGAATCGAAGCAAAGATTCTAATCTTTAAATAAAATATAATAAAAAACCTTTTAATTTTAAAAATAATGAAGAGATTACGGAAGAGATAAGAGTTGAGAAATAGAAACAAAAGACTTGCTTTTCCCGCTCAAGATATAGGCACAGACCTCAGTGGAAAACCCAAAATCTTACCTAGCCACAAACCCAAAATCTACTTGGACACAAACCCAATAAACCAATAAAATACAGACATGAAATATGTTTGATCAATCTGTGCATTCCAGAGATAAGATGCCCGAGGACTATAAAAAGAAAAATCCAAAGGAAATAATGAGTTGGAGAATTAAAAAATTAATGTTTTAAATTCAACTGTCTTTGCTGAAAGTAAAAAAATTTTAAAAAGCTATTGTCGCCATCATAAAGAATGTAATCAGCTTCATTGTGCTTCCTTCAGTGCAGCCGGCTGAAGGTAGCTTTTCTATTCATGGATCCCAGGATTGAACCACTGGTGCCGTATGCAGAAATCTTCATCAAGCTTCATAAATCGTCATCATCTGCAAGAAAAGGGCCCTTGCATAAATTAGATCTTCATCACGAAGGAATAAGCACAGGACAAAGGAAGGTATAAATTTCTAAATGATAAAATTAAATATAAACTCTCTTAAACTTAAAACTTTGAACTCTATTTGTCTTTAAAATGAACTATAGACTTTTTCTCTGGAGCAAACCTGAACTTTATCTTTCTATAAACTTTGCAATTTTAAACTCTTATTTAAAGCCTTAAACGTAATCTCTTAAAAAAATGTATTGTATTTTTTTTTTATTTATTCATGCTAAAAAGATCTGTTTGTAATAGGGCGGGGGGTTGCTATTGCAAACAAATTTAAAGATAGAAAACACATTATTATTTGTGACTATTGAATTTAAAAGAAAAGTAGGTTAAATAATATTTGTAGTAAAAAAATAAGTTAAATATAATGTGTCATTTAAAAATGATTTTAAAACCGTAAACTAAATATTTTTTTTTAGAATTAAATTAATAAAATGATTTAAATAAATTATTTAAATGTTGGTTGAGTGTAGATGGCTGCTAGACTTGTTTAAATATATGTTAGTATTAAAGGGGTTTTGATTTCAGACTATTTGTTTCGTAGTTGTGTCAATGCTGGTGGAGAGATATATAGAAGTTTATATCAATGTAATGTGAAGTGTGTTAGCACCTAGGGTGACGAGTCCAACTGAATGCATGACCCCAAAGAGGTAGTCTTATCATTGAAATGGACACAGACATATTTCCTGCACCATTGACCCCTTCTAGCTCTATGGATTGGGAGGATAAGCATGGCAAGATAGACCACTCTCTCATCCATAAGAAGCCTTATTTTTATTAAATTACATGCATGATTCCTTCACCAGACAGATGTCCATTTCCTGTACTGGATGAAGAACATGTTTTCTTCAATAATATCATGCTTTTCATATGCACATTCCTGTCAGCCTGATTCTATGCTAACATGTTCACATTGCATTGGTTGCTAATATATATCTGGAAGCGAGCATTGGTGTTGCTGCAGACTTTTAGCCTGGAGTCAAATGTTTGAAAGTCTTTTAAGTGCATCATCTGGGTAGCTCATCTATACTCAACATTTCTAAGATTAAAAATAAAAGTTAAAACAAATAAAATAATAGTAAATGGTAATGAAACAAACATAATTTTTTTTATAATCATTTTTCAAGTTTGTGTGTCGTCAATTATATATATACGTGAATAAAATCTGTTTGTATTATTAATACTGACAGTGATTGCTTTTATTATTATTTATTAAAAGAAATATATTTAATAAATGTTTTAAACCTCTGCTACTTCATGAGCTAGTGACTTGGGCTGACGGTCATGATCTTAACAGCATGTATCTGCCTACTCTATAAATTTTCTAGGTTCAAATGGCCTAGTGGTTACCCTGTATGGCAGATTACGAGAAGACTGTAAATATAACTTTCCTGACCATTATAAATGGCTGCCCAGTGTGTGGCATGATATTCATTAACCACGAATACCCTGTTACAAATAAAATAGTTTAGGAAATAGTGCGAATAGCACCCTGAACATCAGAATAGTTATAGTAAGAATAGGTTAGGATAAGATGTGACTGTCAGGCATAAATATGATCGTTAAATAACTTTAATATTTAAAAAAGAAAGGAAATGATTTAGTAATTTAAAAATACGCCCACAAAAAAAAAAAGAACTTTAACGCATTATTATACTAAAGTCTTTTTTTTATCATTTTTTTAAATAAATTCGGTGATATGTAATGGGATATATATATATGCGTTACATTTAAATTTTAATACTTAACTTTTTTGTAAATATCTAATACTGAATTAAAAAAACAAACATTCAAAATGCACAAATAACGAATTATTAATTTATTAATATGTTTGATTTAAATATTAAAATGAAATAAACTTTAAAATAATGATAGAATCGAAGCAAAGATTCTAATCCTTAAATAAAATATAATAAAAAACCTTTTAATTTTAAAAATAATGAAGAGATTATGAAAGAGATAAGAGTTGAGAAATAGAAACAAAAGACTTGCTTTTCTCACCCAAGATATAGGCACAGACCTCAGTGGAAAACCCAAAATCTTACCAAGCCACAAACCCAAAATCTACTTGGACACAAACCCAATAAACCAATAAAATACAGACATGAAATATGTTTGATCGATCTGTGCATTCCAGAGATAAGATGCCCGAGGACTATAAAAAGAAAAATCCAAAGGAAATAATGAGTTGGAGAATTAGAAAATTAATGTTTTAAATTCAACTGTCTTTGCTGAAAGTAGAAAAATTTTAAAAAGCTATTGTCGCCATCATAAAGAATGTAATCAGCTTCATCATAATTCCTTCGGTGCGGCTGGCCGAAGGTAGCTTTCCTATTCAAGGATCCTAGGATTGAACCACTGGTGCCATATGCAGAAATCTTCATCAAGCTTCATAAATCATCATCGTCCACAAAAAAAGAGCCCTTGCATAAATTATATCTTCATCATGAAGGAATAAGCTCAGGACAAAGGAAGGAATAAATTTCTAAATAATAAAATTAAATATAAACTCTCTGAAACTTAAAACTTCGAACTCTATTTGTCTTTAAAATGAACTATAGATTTTCTCTCTGGAGCAAACCTGAACTTTATCTTTCTATGAACTTTGCAATTTTAAACTCTTATTTAAAGTCTTAAACGTAATCTCTTAACCCTTTTCCCGCCTCTTACGAGGCTCCTCGTAGACATCTGACATCACTCTAACTCTGCGAGTTTTTATACGAAAATATTCGTTCAATATGTTTTTAAATAGGTTTTTAAAAGTTCTATAAGATGGTGCCCTCTTCCGAATTCTTTTACAAGTAAAAAATAAAAAAAACTGCATTTAAAGCTAAACAAAGAAAGAAGCTTATTGGTGATTGGCTCTCAGCCAGTTCTCAGCCGACAAAGACATTCTGATTGGCTGGAAAAAACAAAAAAACCGCCTGATCAAAGAAAATAAAGATAAACACTGAGATTTTCATTTTGAATGTGATTTAAGTATTAAAAAAAGTATAATTTGACAAATTAAAAATAATTTTTAAAAAATAAACTAAAAAAACAAAATTATTTTCGAAAAATATCGAAGATTTTTGTAAAAATATTGAAGCTGTAGTAAAAAGAAATATTTACTTTTCTATAATGTAAAAGTCGATCTTTTTGTTTATATTATAGCTTTTATGTTGCCGAAATTGAATATTTTAGAATAAATAAATAGCAATTTATTTTTGAAAGAACTTTCGTTCTCTTCATAACCTGAAAAATTAATAATATACTTTTTATAAACGTATCTGAGTTGAATTTAATATTATAGGCGAATATGTTTTAACAATAGGCTTTGTCTTCAGTTTGTGAGTTGGCCAATTAAAAGATTTGATTTTTACCTCATACAACCAATAATATAATTAGCGGTTAAAAGGTTAAAAAAATGTATTGTATTTTTTTTTATTTATTCATGCTAAAAAGATCTGTTTGTAATAGGGCAGGGGTTTGCTATTGCAAATGAATTTAAAGATAGAAAACACATCGTTATTTGTGCACTATTGAATTTAAAAGAAAAGTAGGTTAAATAATATTTGTAGTAAAAAAATAAGTTAAATATAATGTGTCATTTTAAAATGATTTTAAAACCTTAAACTAAAGATTTTTTTTAGAATTAAATTAATAAAATGATTTAAATGTTGGTTGAGTGTAGATGGCTGCCAGACTTGTTTAAATATATGTTAGTATTAAAGGGGTTTTGATTTTGGACTATTTGTTTCATAGTTGTGTCAATGCTGGTGGAGAGATATATGGACATTTATATCAATGTAATGTGAAGTGTGTTAGCACCTAGGGCAATGAGTCCAACTGAATGCATGACCCCAAAGAGGTAGTCATATCATTGAAATGGACGCAGACATATTTCCTGTGCCATTGACCCCTTCTAGTTCTATGGATTGAGAGGATAAGCATGGCAAGATAGACCGCTCTCTCATCCATAAGAAGTTTTATTTTTATTACATGCATGATTTCTTCACCAGACAGATGTCCATTTACTGTACTGGATGAAGAACATGTTTTCTCCAATAATATCACACTGTTCAGATTCACATCCCTGTTGCCGTGATTCTATGCTAACATGTTCACATTGCATTGGTTGCTGATATATATCTGGAAGCGAGCGTTGGTGTGGCTGCGGACTTTTAGCCTGGAGTCAAATGTTTGAAAGTCTTTTAAGTGTGTCATCTGGGTAGCTCATCTATACTCAACATTTCTAAGATTAAAAATAAAAGTTAAAACAAATAAAATAATAGTAAATGGTAATGAAACAAACATATTTTTTTTTATATAATCATTTTTCAAGTTTGTGTGTCATCAATTATATATATACGTGAATAAAATCTTTTTGTGTTATTAATACTGACAGTGATTGCTTTTATTATTATTTATTAAAAGAAATATATTTAATAAATGTTTTAAACCTCTGCTACTTCATGAGCTAGTGACTTGGGCTGACGGTCGTGATCTTAACAGCGTGTATCTGCCTACTCTATAAATTTTCTAGGTTCAAATGGCCTAGTGGCGCCCTGCACGGCAGATCATGGTAAGATTGTAAATATCACTTCTTTCCCGACCGTTATAATATATATATATGCAAATGTTGTTGTTTTGTTTTGTTTTTGTAACTGCAGCTTAAATTTAAAAGTTTTGTATTCTACAGAGCATTTTCTAGTGAATATAATAATACTAAATATTATGTCTAATCTAAACTTCAATTTCTTTCAGAATAATAGATATATGGATGAATAACATATCCGAATAGAATCATTATTATCTTTTTTTTTTTTTTTTGGCAAAACACAACTGTTAATATTTTATTTAATGGACACACTCACAAGGAATTATACTATTTTTCCTTCGCCACATTCCACCTATTGTACACTTTAGTAACTAATATAAACCAGATGATACTGTTTAATAAACCCTTACCCAGTACTGTCCTATCCAATATCACCAGAATCTGGTATCTATTAGTTACTAAAGATTACAGCAAGTGGCTTAGCTGTGATGAAAGAAAGAGTATTCTATTGAATCAACAATGTGTAAACTGGAATCTTGTGATAGTTATGTGATATTTTACCACAATGAATTATGCTAAAAAAATTGATGTCATCAATAATGCATGAAATAAAATGTTCAATATTCCTGCTTTTTTTGTACTTGTGTCAAAGATAAAAAAAAATGTAAGAAGATAAGATTCAGGTTTTTCATTGGTCATTTTACTTGTCCTTATTCTTCTAATCATTGTCCAGAAAATTGTTGGCCCAGGGATTTTTTCACTCATATGTCGTAATGACAAGAGCAATAATAGAAACTTTTATTCTTTTTCAAAATAGTGGGAACGATTTCTTTTTTGAGAGTATATAAATGAGCATCTCGTTGATGTGATTATTTTTAAAAGGGATGTGTGTGGTACCCTTTTTCCAAATGATATACATTATCATAACCCACATTGTCTCTTGATCTTCTTTGACTTCAATTTGTGTTCAAGTACATCATGATCTATAAAAATATTCAGTAATCCTATGACAGTAGATTTATATATCACCTATATAGAATATTCATTAGTATCGATAATGACTGTATATGTGACGCAAATTTAAATTACAAACTTCACCGAAAATGCATTCAGTTTTAGGTTATAAAGAAGGAAAAAAGCACTTCCTTTACATAGATGAATACACATAAGCAAATTTGAATATATATATATAAATAATCATATCCATACTAATAAATATGTATAAATAGAACTAATTCATATCGCTGAAATTCAAATGTAGAAACAGCGTAACGGTGGGTGATAGTGGTTTATATATATATGTATTAATCCCAGATTAGTTTTAAAAATGCCAAATATATTGAAAAAACTGTTCAACACTTCTTGATATTCAACTATTTTTAGTTAGAAATTTACAACAAGAATGGAACATAATACTCATTCAATATCGATTGGTAAATGGGCATCTAATTGCTCTTATCTAGCGGATAAAATACAAGGATAGAAAACCAATTAAACTCTCACCACCTGATAATAATCAAACCTGACGAATACTTTTTCTTTACTACTCTTCCAGAAGAGATGCTTTTGTTTAGAAGTGAGATATTTAAATAACTTATTTTTGAATATATTCTTAATATATAGTATTCTTAATTATTGAGTTAAACAAGATATGTCTTCTTTTCATTATTCGTCTTTGAAGTACTGCTAAAGGACCTAAATTCTACAGCAAACAAAACCATGTCTTTTTTTTTAATTTTTCACTTATATATATATATGTGTGTGTATATATATATATATGAGTGCATATAGAGAGAGAGAGAGATGAGATGGATATAAATACGTTTCTACGTAATTATACACACCCACATATTCTTACAAACTTACAAAAAGAAAATTAAATAAACACAATTAGAATATACTATAATTTTGAAAAAAAAATACAACTGGCTTTTTAAAATACTAACTTCTTTAATTACTGTTAAATTTATGAAATGAGTAGGTAACAATTCTTACAATTTTTTAGAGCTATCATTAATATTTAAAATTGAAGTTAAAATTCATGTGATGTTTTCTTTTACTTTTTTATTTAATTATTTCAGATCAAATGATGAGAGTCCGGAAGTAAACGCTCCCTGATCTGAATGCAGTCTGAATTATCCGAGCTCTCTTTGGCGAGAACAATAATGATTCAGGAGGGTAGTTGAGAAAATAACGTTTGCATCATAGATCGGTTATGCATCGAAGAATGTATTTTTTCTTTACCAATTAAAAGAAAAAATTAAATAATAACAAAAACATGTGAAGGTATTTTTTTTAAAAAAATGGCAACTTTACAAAGTGTGAGAAAAAAAACAATTCTATAAAAATCATGATTATTTTTGTTTTGTTTTAAATAATTGTGAATACTTTAAGTTTGTGTTAAATATCATTAATTACTAGTTAAACAATTAATTTTAATACTTTCTCATAAACTTCAACATTTATTTTATCTTAAGCATAAACAAAACTTTTTCGGTTGAAATACGTGTTTTTTGATTAAATAAAACCGAGATGGTCATAATAAATCTTCTATTTTCCTATCAATGCTATATAACTAACTATAAATGAAAATCCTCAGCACACAAAATCTAAGAATAATCAACTGGATTTGAACTCAGATTGTAAG
The DNA here is from genome assembly GCA_028023455.1 of Epiperipatus broadwayi. Classification (NCBI taxonomy): domain Eukaryota; kingdom Metazoa; phylum Onychophora; class Udeonychophora; order Euonychophora; family Peripatidae; genus Epiperipatus; species Epiperipatus broadwayi. The sequence goes on from JAQFVV010012527.1 coordinate 2,023,813, forward strand.
TATAGTAGATAGGTACATTAATTATTACGCCGCGAAACCATTTCTTCAACAAATCAAAATGCAATTATGGATTTTAAAAAATTGTTTGCATATATAAACGATCAATATTATGTAAATTTACAAGCATTCTTGAAAATTCTAACAATTTACATATTATAGCATTCTTAAGAATTCTAGTAACACTTACGAAAAATTCAATGCCCCCAAAAATGTAAAGGTATAAAAATTCCCGTAGATTAACTTGTCACATCAGTTATTAATCCAAATAAACGATGCTTTTGATATATAAAAAAATTATGTACAAGAATTATAAAACACAGACACATATATAATAAAATAGATGAAAAAGTAAAAAATAATGTCTATAATATCAACAGATTTATAAGAATATTAATATCTAAATTAGAGAAAAAAATGTATCAATACATTCATAAAATAATAAAGAAATCAACTCAGTAGCCTCATCTGCTTCATAAAAAGAATTTATCAGTCGTTGATCATTGTAAATGTGGACAAATGTATGGTCCACATAGTTAATGACTATCAAATTTATGATTGCAGCGAAAGAATTGGAAGACTTAATAAATCCACTAGTGAGTCTATTTCCTGATTAGAATAAGTACCTTTATATGATATTTCTGTAGTATAATTCCTTCCACAAGCTAGGGACTGGTTTCTATCCCTTTTTAACACATTGTGGCGGAGTGTAATCATAAATATATGACCAAAAAAGACGTGAAAAAGATGTATGAGAGCAATAAGCTTGCTAGTTATGAATTAAACTGTAGTAATTTTCTATATAGAGAGAGAAAGAGAGAGAGCGCGCACGCGAGAGAAAGAGACTGAGCAATGACAAAGATATATGTAAGAGATTGTGGTCTGAGCCAACTGATAAGCGCTGGTTCAGCACGAAATGTGCCTCTTGGGAACTGTAGCTCTTTTTTACGTGTCTTTGGTCATATGATTAGGATTACATCCCTCCAGAAAATGTTAAAAGCAAATAGAAACCAATTCATACCTTGCGTGAAAGTGGTGTAGTGAAAATTGCAATACGGAAACATTATCCATTAAGTGGATTTCTTTGTATAATTTTTTGTTACAAATTAAACTATCATTTAAAAAAAATCATATACTACATATAAATGAATACTCATATACCTGGAAAAAATGAAAATAATATTAATTGGCAAATAGAAAAAATATATTTTTCAATCCGTATTCCTTATTCAGAACCATTGATTTTTAATAAAATAAATTTAGTAATGGATTGTAATGAATCTAAACAGAAAACTGCTATGAAATATATATAACAAAAATATCTTTAAATTCTTTGCTAAAATAAAAGATTTCTGGGAATGAAATAATATGCTATATATATATGATCAATAGATGGAGCTTTACCAAGACCTCCAAACAAGCGTATTTGTTTACATAAATGTCAGAGTCAATATTAACTGTCTCTTTCATTTTGCTCCACCCTCAGATCAGCTGATTTCAAGCTGATTTCCTCTCATCAGTGAAGAGATAGGAGTTAGAAACTAGACCTAAATATTAACTCCAAACGTTTGTGCAAAACGTTTCTATCAGTTTGCAAGCATGAATTTTTTAGACACCTAAATGTCTTCAAACTCAGCCTATCAAACTAGATAGCTATATGGGTCTGATATCAGTTCAGTTTCTCCACATAATCAAAGCTTCTGCAATCTATATCATTGCAAGAAAACTTTAAAGGTACATTTATGAAAAACAAAACAAGTTTTATATACGTAAAAACCTGCTATCGCTTGTATTAATGATCAATAGATGGAGCTTTACCAAGACCTCCAAACAAGCGTATTTGTTTACATAAACGTCAGAGTCAATATTCACTGTCTCTTTCATTTTGCTCCACCCTCAGATCAGCTGATTTCAAGCTGATTTGCTCTCATCAGTGAAGGGATAGGAGTTAGAAACTAGACCTAAATATTAACTCCAAGCGTTTGTGCAAAAGGTTTCTATCAGTTTGCAAGCATGAATTTTTTAGACACCTAAATGCCTTCAAACTCAGCCTATATATATATATTAATAGCAAGCCAGTTCAATGGTGTTTGATATACATTTTAATGTGTTTTTAAAAATGCTTTATTCATGTGTTTGAACAGATGTAATAAAATAAAAATTTATAAATTTAATTAAAGTGTAATGCATAGGTGGGCAAAAGAATTAGATATCAACAATAATACTAAGTAGTTGTACTGTATGATTTGAGATATATTAATTTTTAATAATGTTTAAAATATGTATGTGGCTACAAACGCTATAACAATTCTTAGAATTAATACGCAATTAGTAATTATCATTAAATATATTTATCTACAGCCAATATCACCAAATAAAAACATGAAAAATTATATCATCTTTAAAGTATAGTTATATATATATATATGTGTGTGTGTATGTGTACATATATTATGTAATGTATGTGCTAATAGCTCTTAATAAGCTTTTCTGAATATCCCCATCCTCAGATTGGTTTCTGGCTGTCATCTGTGTCACATTAGGATTTCAGGCATTAGATTTTAAAATACCAGGTCAAGCCCCAGTATTTATTTAATAATTAACTATTAAATAGAAAATCTGAAATTTTTAGACATCCATATGTCTTTATATCCAGCTATCTGAAAATTTCAGATTTTCTACTTAATAATTAACTATTAGATAAATTCTGGGGCTTGACCTAGTATTTTTAAAGCTAATGCCTGAATATCCTAAGCACCTCACTGATGACAGTCAAAGCTAGAAACTGATCTGAGGATAGAGATATTCAGAAAATCTTGTTAAGAGCTATTAGCATGCTCATTATGTGCTATTCGTAGTACAAGCTTATTAAATTAAGTCACTCGATGTATGACTTGATTTTCTTACAATATATTTATATATATTCAATTTTAAATATTTGAAATACAGGCACTCTTTATATATTTGGAGCCTAATTGTAAATATAAAGGGATTTGAACTTAGACTTTCAAGCACCCTTCAACTATCCACACTACTTCATACCACTGATACACATGACCACACACATGTAGAAAAGATAAATAATCATCAATATACATATTTCATGCTGAACCAGCACTCATGAGTTGGTCCAGATTATCATCTCCCACACACATATATATAATCAGTGCTATAATTACATATACATATATATATATATATATATATATATATATATATATATATATATATATATATATATATATATATATATATATATATATATATAAGTGAGGGTTTGCTATCTTAATATAAACTGAGCACTCATTGCATATATGTGTAGGAGCTGATAATCTAGACCAACTGATGAATGCTAGTTCAGCATGAAATATGTATATTGGTGATTATTTATCTTTTCTACATGTGTGTGGTTATGGGAATCAGTGGTATGAGATAGTCTGTATAGTTAAAGGGTGTTTGAAAGTCTAAGTTCAAATCCATTATATTTACAATTAGGCTCCAGATATATGAAGAGTTCCTGTATTTCAAATATTTACATATTAAGCCTACATCCTGCTCATCCCTCTTCTAAGTATTTAAATTGAATAAGGTCCTATACATGAGGGGTCAGAGTGACTTGAAGTGAACATGGGCATGGCAATAATATTGTCATCAACATGGGATTTGAGCTTTCCATTATCAGATTTCAATGGTATGGATCACTGAAGAGTTGGAGGTTGGATTAGATTGAAGCCTGTCCATTAAAGTATGAGGGTTATCTATCTTAATATAAACTGAGCACTGATTATATATGTGTATGTGGGAGATGATAATCTGGACCAACTGATGAGTGCTGGTTCAGCATGAAATACTATATTGGTAATTATTTATCTTTTCTACATGTGTGTGGTCATGTGTGTCAGTGGTATAAGATAGTGTGAATAGTTGAAGGGTGCTTGAAAGTCTGAGTTCAAATCCCTTATATTTATATATTCAATTTTACAAATATTTGTTTGTTGCATATTAAAGTGGTTTCTTTTTTTATACAAACTAAGTGTACTTTCAGTGAAATTCACCATATATATATATATATATATATATATATATATATATATATATATATATATATATATATATATATATATATATATATATATATATATATATATAAATGAAATGTTATCCAGATACATCCATGTATAATTTATTAAAATATAAACGTAAGCCAACATTTCAAACAAGGCACAGTGGCCATCAACTGGGTACCAGATATAAAAGTATTGTAGAAGCACCGTAAATAAATCATGTATCACATAAATATATATCATAAATGGATAGCTTCACACATTAAATATCTCCATCTAAAACTTTCATTAAAAATATTGTATTATAATACATAACCTATCAGTGGAGGGGTTTATTATAATAATGAAGAAAATTAAAAAGTTTGCTATACTTTGATTTCTTGCACCTATAAATGTAAACTGCAGTGATTTGATCTCTATATTACATCTAGAGTGGCATTCAAAAGATGATCATCTTTTTTAATACTATCAGCCTGATAGTTTCACTTTAATTCTTGGTCTGGGGCAGCTGGCTTTCATTAGCTACTACTGTTCTAGTTTGAGTGTTTTCAAATTAAGTAATTATAAATGGATAACACCACATATTAAATATTTCCATCTAAAACATCCATTAAAATATTATATATGTGTGTGTGTATGTATACTGATAATGTATCAGTCAAATATAAATTAAATTATAATAATACTAGAGTTTGCTTTTGATATTTCTTCTATTTTAATGGCAGAAGTATGTAGAGTATTCAATTAGTATTTTTTTATTATTTATTCTGGAGGATTTCCAATTTATTTTCATTATATATAGTTCCTGTATGGTTATACCTTATATACATAAATCTCAAATTATACAATGCTAATAAATAATGTTGGTGGTAAACTTTTGAGTGTGAGTATTATTCATATAATGCCCTCTATTATCAAATTACATTGCTAGCATTATATAATTTGCTCTTTACATATTTGATAATTGGTTGTTTATAAACTTATTAAAATGAATAGAAATTAACTCTTCTTTGTAAATTCAAATTAAAAGCCATTTTAAAGTAAGTCTTTTGAACAGATCTGCTGATTCGACATTCACTCCAATAATCATCATCACCTAATCTATATCCATATAGGATCTTGGACAGCAGATAAGAATAGATTCATTTTTCACCTTCTTATTTTGATATTGGAGAGTGTAGTATTAATGTAATTAACATTCAGAAGTTTATTACTCATATTATTACATATTATTAGCACTGTTTAATTTAATATTTTGATATCTGATATTTATTTGTTTGTACACAAGATTTTTAAAACAAATAGATTTACTTTGCCTTGTGAATTCAAATTATAAACCAATTCAAGTGAGAATGCTTACATATCTGTGCTAATTTGATATTGATCCTAATAAATATCATTGTCTAATTTATTATTTATGTAAGATTCTGGGCTGCAGATAAAATTGGACACTTTTTTGTCTACATTATGGAGTATTTTGTTATCATTGAGGATTGCATTAGTATAATTTAGTGATAAATTTATACCTGTTTATATATATAATGTCAAATCACTCCCTCCTAAACATTATGTTTTTCCAGCAATGTTACCTTGTGAATAAAGATTAAGTTTGAACATACATTTTAAATTATAACAATGTATATATATATATATATATATATATATATATATATATATATATATATATATATATATATATATATATATATATATATATATAGATATATATATATACTAAACAGAAGTGCTTTTGATTATGTTATAATAATTATCAACTAAAGTAACATAGACAAAAAAACATATATCATGTGATTTTCCCTGAACTATGTATTAGCAGATTGTCTGTTTATTATACAATCTTTAAATAGATTTATAAGAATTGCTTTTTTAATTTTTCTTTTTTTATGATGCCTTTTTTATTTAATATTTTTGTATGATATGGGCTAAAGGTAAATCTAAAATTTCAAGATGTTTCATGGTCAAAACAAATCCAGACAATATTGAACTCATTTTTTTTTAGCTAAGAATAATCACACCAATATTACCTCTGTTTTCTTTAACCATAAAAAATCTTGCATTCTTAACATAAGAATAATCAGTCTAAAACTATCTCTGGTTTCTTTGACCATGAAAAATCTGGCAAATTTAGATTTATCAACTTCTTTTAATATCAATGGATTGATTGCCTCAGATTTAAGAAAATTTATCATCAGAATTTCTTTACTTTTTTTTTAAATTCATTTCTTTTATAAAAAATAACGTCTACATGGTCAAATAATAATTTCTGACCTGTATTCAATTCATGAATATACATGTATACTCATAAACTGGATAAAGATTATAATATATTGTAACCTTATATTTACTATTGTAATTAAGTAATTTAGCCAAATACTGTAAAAAAAATTTATTGACTTTATTTTCTGGTTAAGCAAATAAATACACAAGTATTATTGGTCAGATAGCTGATAATATCATCAAAAATGGTACTGTTAAAAGAATATATAATTTTAGAAAGTATTTAAAGATGTTTTCAGAACAGATTTTGTTAAACAATGCAGATATATAATATGTCTGTATTATTATTATATATTTATATATATTTAAAAAGTGCAATTAAGTTTTTTAAGTACAGATAGAAAATCACACTCCTACAAAATTGATATTATAAAAAAAATATATAGAATAGGATACAATAAGTCAAACATTTAAAAAAATAGAATATTTTAAAACAGTTTTACAAAAACTATATTACGATAATTATAATTGAAATTACATTTATCTAGAATAGCACAACCAGTCTATTTAAAATATATGTACGCATGCATGAAAGTTATATATGTTTAAAACTTTGTCCGTTTTAAAAGTTATAAATTTAAAACTAGTAAATTAAATTATTTTGATTGGTGTTACTGTAACGCAATTGAAAAATATTTTAATTTAATTTAATAAAAATAAATATCTGAGAACTTTAAAAAGAGTAATAGAAATTATTTAGTCATTATAAAATAAATGGGTGTAAAATCTTTTTTTTTCTCTTTCTCCTTCAAAGTCTGAAATAATTTGGCGCTTAAAATAAAATCAGACAATTTTGCTCATCTGCTTTCTCTGTATCACCATGACAATGAACAAATTTTTCTGGGAAAAACCTAAAACCAGAAAAGCATTGCAGAAAGTAGTGACTAGGCAAGACACCAGCTAACCAGAGACTATAAATATAAGTGCTTGAGAAAATTCACTTAGTTGCTATAAAATTTCAGTGCATTCAAGATTCAGTCAAATTAAATTTCAAAAAATAGCCATTTTGACTGTCTTCTTCATAATGTTAAAGTAGAAAAACTCACTCTAGGCATTTTGCCTAGCTGGTAAAATGTCTTCTTCTCCTCGCACTTTTAAAATGGATAAGGAACAATATTATTTGAAGAAAATCTAATTTACTATTTTCAGCTATTAATGAAAATTTTGAAGATTTGCTTTCATGATGCTTATGATAATTTCAATTAAATAACTTGTCTTTTCTTTACCTAGAGGGAAAATTCTCCATACAGTAGTGCCACTCAGTGCAATTCAGAGTAATCAATGAATGCAGGAAGGTCTGTACATAAAATCCCTATCTAGTGCCTACTCATCCAATATCCCCAGACTAGTATTTTTAGCTTGTGGATTTCATCAGTGAGGATACTTGAATCTGAGAGCACTACACCTGATCTTAGGATCTAATACAACTCTCCAGCAGCTCACTTTTTACCTTATTAGCCAACTATAAATATTTGAGTCCAAAATGAAAACACAATAATGTTTTCAATTCAAGTTCATTAGCTTGTATAGTTGTATAGATCTGAACTTAATTTAGCATCCATAGTTTGTGGTGTCTTTAGTTCAGCTTCTCTAGTTTTTTTGGTATTTTTGGTTCTTTAATAACCAGTCACCATAATCCTACTGGTCAGGATTGATTTTAAACCACTAAACATCATGTGATCATCATTTCTTATGCTTACACAAGCTGTTTACACAGCTCTCCATAGTGTAGTGCTATTAGTGCAAACCAAACTAATCAGTGAATGCAAGAAGGTTTGTGAATAAAATCCCTATCTAGCACCTACTCATCCAATATCCCCAGAATAGTTTCTAGCTTGATGCCTTCATCAGTTATAAGTCTTGGATCTGAGAGTTTTACCTCTGTGTAAACCGCTTGTGTAATCATAAAGAATGGTGATCATGTGTTGTTTCTTCTTTCAAAATAATTGTAAAACAATTTGTTTGAAAACTATGGATTATCTCATTATGGATTAGTGAAAGATAAAACTGTAATCAATAAGTCCAAATCCATGTATAAAATCATATAAAAGTTGTAGTTTGGGAGAAAATGCTGAATTCTTAATGAAAATCAACACAGTTAATTCATCTATGGGTTATTATTTACTTTCTAGGTCTTATTAAGTATTAAAACAGCCAGAACTATATAGCAAAATAAATTAAATGTATTTAAACCAAAGAATTAATAATGTACTACTTTTAAAATACATGATAGATGCCAACCATAAAGATAAATCAGTAAATGTTCTCTAAAGGATTAAACCATTCTCTTTGTATAAAACCTATAATTCAACATCACTCCTTTAATAATAAATTCAGGATTATAAATGGTACAATATGAAAATAACATAGTACTCATAAATTAATCAGCAAACGTTCTAAAATGGATTAATGTGCTAACTATCAATCTCGAATTTGGATCACTAATTCTGCTTAATAAATTTGTAAAATCATCATATTTAATATGACTAAGGATATAAATCTATGAAATGAATTACTTTGTGCTTATAATATAATATCTAGAGCTTATTAAAAGTATTTCCAGAAATTATAAACGTTGGAATACTCTGCAAAGTAAAAATATTTCCATAGAATAAATCTCAACCTGACACAAAAGTAGGATTACAATCTTAGGAATTATGTAAATAAACTTTTTTAGAATTGTTGAATTATTTAGTTTGTAGTTATCATTAGTGTAATAAAAAATAAATAATAAAGTTCTCAAGATAATGTTCGGATTTGAAGGTACAGTAACAATTAATTATATATATATATATATTGTAACGTTTTTCGTTTTGCTAGGCCTCTATACGCCTCAAATTTATATTTGAGCATGAGTTGATCAAGCTGTATCAAAAGAAAAAAGAAAGTTGTATTTCTATTCTCAACACAGCTATTTTTCCTGATCAACTTCGGCCTAGAACTATTACCGAGTACAATCGTGAGCAGAACCAGTTTTTAATTTCTACTTGAGGGCGCCAGAGTCATTAGACCCACTGGGACTGCATCAAACATATTGTAACTCATAAACTAAACAGAAAAAAAAGTGCTTTTAAACTAATCGGTATTGTGTCTTATCGTAAAGAGAATTAATTTTTTAAGATTATTATTCCTGGGCTTATTCAAACATATTGGCAAAGGTAAATTACATTTTTAAATCTTATTAAACTACTAATAAATTTAATACTAAAAAAAAAAAACTATTATTAATAACGCACAATGAAAAGGTTGATAAAAGTAAAATCACTTTTATTCTAACAAACTAAACATATTTATAAGTTAAATTACGAATTAACTAAACAGGAAAGTACACACACACCAATCCAGATAATGAATCGATTAACAAAAACAGATTAAGCAATTAAAGCAATTTAATAATGTTCCAAGATCTTGTATAAAATTCTTTATTAGAAAGTCCCTTGAATACGAAAAGTCTATATCAGGATGGTAGTCTAAGCTTAGATAAATAATTGTTTGCAAACTTTTAAGTCACTATCAGGAAAATTTATTCTTAACTTACCGGTAAGTTCATGTAGGTTTATGGGATCCCAGATCATGAGAATTTCCATTGGTCTCTCCTGCCGGCGTCTTCCATTATTGTTCTGTTCTATAGCTGGAGAAAAGGCACGGTTGTAGTGACCCTTTTATTGCAAAAAGCGGTCTTCACAAGTCCCGTTTCAATGCTTGCGTGACAGCTTGGTACAGCAAGGGGCATACCTGTGTAGAAGTATATTTCTTGCCACAGGTTATGCTCGTGGAAACCTCCAACTTTCAGAGACGTAACTAGAAGTTAAAGAGAAGACCCAGATTGAAGTTGTCATCTCCTTTTTATATCGCGCTCCATTTTTGGAACTTCTGCGCACTCTTTTATCTTTTTATCAGCGTATAAGATAATAATCTTATACACTCTCTCTTAAATGTAAGTTACAAAGTTCTCTTTTTTTTTAGCATTATTCTTCCATCTTTAATTAGCTAAAATATTTTTCTTTTAGCTTATACTTTTGGAATTCTTTTAATTTATCTGGATTAGTAATCTGTATGTCATTTATTCTTTCCAATTAGATAAAAAAAATAAGAATGACAATTTTAACCTTCATTGCACGTTTTAACAAAAATTATACTAATCAAAAAAAAATCTAAATTTACTTTTTTAGCTTTTACCAAATGCCAATATATTTGTAACGTATATAAATAAACATTACAATATATATATATATTGTGCCCTTTTCTATAGGTCAATGATGGTTATAAATGGTCAATTACTAAAAAATTTTAAAATTAAATATTATATAGTATTTAAAATTATAGATTATATTAAGCAGTAAAGATTAATATGATATATTTAATAGTAAATATTGTGATGGTGAGAATTGTATCTAATTCTATATTTTTCTAAATTGTTTTTCAAAATTTTATATAATTATTTTATATAATATAAGTAGCAAATTTATTAAGACAGATAAAATTAGACTAAACACCGGAAATGACTATGTGACTGTCTGGAATATTCTATGTATAAGCACTGGTTTAAATTAATACTAATAATTAAAATATTTAAATAGTATATTATAGAAGTGGATGGAATTGTCACACATCATAATAAAAATAAGTAGTATACATCTTTATTAATTATTGTTTCAAAATTGTTTTAAAGGTAGTTAAACTGTAATAGATAATAATTGATTTAAAAATAATAATTAGTTAACATTTAAGTCTATTACGTCATGATTTGAAAACTTTAGAAATTGTTTATAAATCCAAGTAGGGATTGACCAATAAAAAATAGATCTTGGCAGACAACCAAAATCGCGCCAACTAATTGTATAAACTGGGGAGAACAAAAATGTGTTGACTCCAGAGGAGAGGTAAAATTTTAAGCTGTCTTTTTTTTTTCTTCTTCAATTTATTAGTCAATTTTATTATAATTTTAATAATATCTTTGAAAGAAACCAACTGACAATTTAAAAATCATCCGAAAAGAATCTTAGAATAAAATTTTAAAAAAAGTTTTTCATAGTAATGTTTCACTAACTTTACAGTAACCTGCCAGTGGATTCTATCGAAATATAATCAGAGTTTTCAATAGAAAATGGATAGATTCTTAAAACCAAGTTGTAAATTTTATAATGTTCAAAATATGTTAATATTATTCGTTGATATAGTTTATATAGCGTATCACTATGAAAGCTGTTTCGTGTGTATAAAATCAATGAAAGGACATTATGCTAAAGTTAATGAAGATAATGGAAAATAAAAATAAGTATTATTCGTATAAGAATAAATGGACAAAGAAGTTTTAATATTGAAATAGTTTGAATTGCTTTCTTTAAGATGACTAGAAAATACTCTAGAAAATAGTTAAAGATCGGAGAGTAGTGTATATAAAATAATAATGAATGAAAGTAGAAGTTTACCAAAGGAAAACACTTGCCTAAAGAAAAAAAATTTTACAGAAGAGAAATATAAAATATTGGATCCATGGAAACACTTAATTGATACCGTAATTATTAAATAATTGTAGTATAACTAGAAATAAAGATGCATCAATGCGCCTAGTAATATTCGCCAGAACATTAAAAAGCTTCGTGGGATAACTAAATAAAATGTTTTCTAATAATTTTGGATTAAACACTAAAACTAAAGATCGTCTAAACAGTTTATTAAATGAACTAATTTATTTAAAACTTTAATAAGCAGAAAGGAGAACATTTGGAAAAAGAAGAAATAATAAATATTATGGGACTAACCAAGATTTACCGTCAGAAAAATATGTGATTATGGTTTGAATTATTTTCTTTACTAATCTAAGTTAAACATTAAGTTTTAGATAAGCGATAGGGAAAACAAAATACATTAGTAGCAATATAACATTATATGAAATAATATGTTTTGATTTTGAATTTAAAAATAAAATTGTATGATGTGGAAATTTGTATATTTGCGATGCTCGAAGAAAGAAGCCTACTACGAACTCTGATAGGAAGATAAAGATTGTTTTTGGTAACATTTATAATTATTGATGATATATAATGTATGTTTTATTTATTTAGATCAGCTGAGAATCGAATGAATGTAGCGCAAAAGTTTTATTGTTATTATTGTTGTAAAATGCATTTTTTTGAAAACAACACTCTAAAACACTTTGAGATGTGATTAGATTTTAAAAATATGCATACGATAATCATTTTATGTGTTATTAATATAGTTCAATATAACCGATGGTTATGTGATATTTTCTGTTAATTTTCCGATTGGGATATTTAAATGTTATTTTAACAAAACGTAGATGTTGAACCTACAGTGTAATAAAGCAAGACAAATTGTTCTTATGGAATAGGGAAATGTTTTATATTAGCAAATTTTGTTTATTGTTTTAAAAAGTAGTTAGTATTTTATCGATGTGGATACAGTAAAAATCTCGAGAGATAGTTTGGGTAGTGACTTGGTAGTACGTGGTGATTCGGAAACCAAGAGGATGTATTAAAAACTAGGATGCTACAGGAGTGAAATAATAAGTAGTTTTAGATGTTAATCAGCGTAGTTAACAAAGCCCTACGACTGGTACACATGTTGTCTTGGACAGTGGTATTTTATATATTTCTTGTGAGTCGTACTAGATGTTTGGTAAAGCTGAGTAAATAGCTGCCACATCATACTTATCACCAAGGTTATTAGACAATGAATGTCGGACCTATTCACACTGTTCCATACATTTTTGAAGTATATTGTGGATAAGTTATCTATCTATCTTCCCGATATCCTATACATCTTTCGCTATCTTTATCTGTATTTCTTGCAACTACCATCGTTATATGATAGAGTCTATTAAAGGAGGAAACAATAGATATTTTAGAATGTATGTCATGCTATTATTTGGAATAAGAATAGTTAAGTATTAACGAAGAGTAGATTATGATTATTGAAAGAAAGATGCAGAATATCCTAAGAGGGGAAGGAGTTAGAGAATTATTTTAATTCTTTTTTTAAGAAATGAACTATAATTTTATAAAGGTATATCCAAATAGAAATATACAAAAATATTAAATATAATTTCACGTTTTCTTATTGATTAAATTATATTTTAAAAAATATAAGTATTGCGTCATTTAAAAAATACAATAACATTCGATAATTATAGTATATGTGAAACTATAACAGGTGATAATTAAACCCGTGTTATAGTATTATACATAAGTATAGCTTATGGAATAAACGTATTATAGTTTACGAGCATTGGAGAACAAACGTTAAAAGTAATAATAATATTTGAATAATTTGCGGAGTGACTTATATAAAGTTACAAGAAAATGTAATTTTCTTTTTAAAAACCATATTGATTGTAAAAAATTATGATGTTATAAATGATGTTTATCCACATAGATAATTTATAATACAGTAACTTTAATATTAAAGGGTAAAGAATGGTGTTACCCATGAAATAGTTAAAATAAGTGATATAATAAACCTAATGGGAAATAAATAAATAACTTTTAACAGGCATAATAAGTTTAGTTAACGATAAAAGAAATATAAATGTGTATAATTCAGCTATTGTAGTGTAAAGAAAAATGAGGATATCCTTGTAAATAGATGTAGATGGGTTTGTTTTTTTTATTTATTTTTTATTGATGTTAATAAAAATTTTTAAATTTATTTATTA